>PVJD01000268.1:0-327376 GCA_004026545.1 Mormoops blainvillei
TTTTTTTTAAAAAACAGGTTTATTAGGGTAAAATTTATACATCATAAAATTCGGCTGCTTAAGGTGTACAATTCAATGGTTATTTAGTATATTTACGGAGTTGTGCAACCATCACCCTATTCAGGTGTTGAACATTTTGATGCCCACCCCCCCCCCAAAAAAAAAACACCCCGGCTTATTTATCTTTCTGACACAAGCCTTTCTTTGCCCAAGTCAAGCCTACTTTCTTCACCAGCACAGTGATGTGTTCAGCTCACTGTGGAGACAGCAGGGTTGACAAATCAGGGTGTGGAAATATGTCTTAATTCGATCACTGATATTCATTTGATAAACCAGCTTAAAACACACGGCCAACCCCAGAGGTCCTCAGCTCAGCGGCTTGAGCCTGCCCCGGCTAAATGAACCTTTTGCAAACCCAGCTCCATCCCATCAGCCCTTGCTCAGCCAGCTCCAGAGCTCCTTGCTGTCTGTGTAAGCACACGTTCCTCAGACCAGTCGTCACACGATGACCGAAGATGGGCCACCCCACCCTTCCTGTTTATCTCCTTCTCCTCCCACTGTTCTGCCACCTTTGCCCTCAGTCCTGCTCTCTCCTTCCTCATTCAATTACCCTTCTCTGTCCTGTCTTCCAAGGTGCCCCTGTCACAGCAAAGCCTTCTCACGACCCTGCTTCCTTCACCATCCCGACTCCCACTTCTCTTTATAGACACACTCCTTGGGTAAGTTGCTTGTACTCCTGCCCCTTTTCCTCACTCCTGTTACCTTGGCAACCTCACTGGCTCCTGTGACCCTCTCCTGAACGCTTGAACCCAGACCACCGATGACGTCACAATTGCTAGACCCCGGGGGCCCCTTTCAGTTTTCCTCCTTGCCCCGCTGGTCCTCTCTCTTCTCCATGAAGCCTTGTCCTCTCTGCCCTGTGACCCGGCACCTTCCTTCTACCAGCCTGACTCCTCAGCCCTGTGCCTGGCTCTTCCTTGTGTGGCCCGCCGCTCGCTGCTGTCCTAATGCTTGGCCCCTCCTTTTGCCGGCAGGGTGATCTCCCTCGTTATCCGCACGCAGAGGCTCCCGCCCCTTTCTGGGAGGCAGAAGTCTGGCGAGGCAGAAATGCGGCTGCAAGCTAGGTGCTTTGGCGATGGCCTTCTTGGGTGTCTGGACTCAGACACACCCTGCTGGGACAAGAGACCCTTAGGCAAAGCTGCCTCTCCTCTTCATAAATTGAGAATCTGAGGGGAGCATGGGCCAACTGATACAGGAATCCAGCAGCCTTGGGGAGAGGAGGCCAGAGACATCACCCTCTCCCCAACCCCTTCTCCTTGGGATCTAAAGGTAGCGACACTGGCAGGTAGACCCATGGTCCTGGAGCTGGTAGAAAGGTCATCAGAAACCTCAAAAGACAGCATAACACAGGGCTCTGGTAGATGAGCATCTACCCACGATGGAAGTGAAAGGCTGCTTTCTGGGCAGTGCTTGGCTGTGCTGTTTTGTTTTAGTCAATGAAGAAGGGGATTGGCCTTAAATGAGCTGCAGCAGGGGTGGTGTTGAATTGTGACACCTAACAGTGCAAGAGACTTCCATCCTCAGAGTCCTTGACTCGCTGGGAAGCAGGCAGGTCTCTTCAGGGAGAGATGTTGGAATTTCTGTTAAGATGGGGGCTTGAACAGTTCATCTGAAAAACAAAGATGTGACCCTATTTATACACTGATCATGGGAAGTAGGACACATAAACAAATATACCCTCTTTCTCATCCTATATATACAGTGCCACTGGACACCTCCACTTGGAGTCCTATGGGAACCTCGAAGTCAGCGTGCCTCAAGTTCCTGTCACAAGCTGGTTCATCCTCATAAAAGTTCTCTCTTGGTTTATGGCACGGTCAGTACAGTCCCCCAGGCTGAAAGCATTGGAGTCAAGTTGTTCTTTAAAAAAATAAATCACTGCACAAATATCTTTTCATTATATATGTAACATTCACCCTGGAAAAATTACAAAGTGATCCCATTTTACAGATGTGGGAACTGAGGCCAGGAGAAGAGTCAGCCTGATTTCAAGGTCACATGACCCAAGCTAAGGCAATTCAAGGGTCATGCCTTTTCTACTGCACTGTCTGTTCAAGAGCAAGAACAATGTTTGACATTTCCCAAGTTTTTGTTAAGTCTCACCGCCACCCGTCTCTTTGGAGTGCGGTTCGTCGGTCCATCCTGGGGATTTGTTGAAGGCCAGCTTCTGTATTGCTCCCAGGAAGTCCGCCCTGATGGGCATCCAGACTCACACTGACTTAATCGCATTCTACAGAGTAATCCTGAGCGCCTGCTGCTCTTGGGATCATTTGATTGCGTCAGCTCAGTTCCTCCATACCATGACCCTGTGCATTTCATGGGATTTTCCTTTCCTTTTTTTTCCACATGAGGAACGTGAAGTTGAGAAAAGATGAACAACGAGCCCAGGCTTCCATGGCAGAATGGGCATTCCCATCGCGTCTGACTGTGCCGGCATACCTTTCCGGCGCATTGTTATGTTCCTGTACTGTTGGACCTGGCTCTGAGGGCACTTGGGCAGGAGTCCTCAAAAGGGGCTGTGCACGGGGAACTCGCTAACGGTGCAGATTCAGAATCGGGATGGCAGGGTGGGGCCTGAGAGTCTGCATTTCTAACAACTCCCCAGTGATGCCAATGCCTCTGGTCTGAGCACCGCAGTTTGAGCAGCAGTTTAGAACGCTCCTCTCCAGAAACCAGACTTACCTCAAGCCACACAGCAAGTTAGTGGAAGAGGCAGGATAAGGATTCAGGAACCCTGGTTTCCAGTCCAGTCTTTCCTACATTATGTGTCAGGTGTTAAGCAACTGCCTCTCAGCTCCAACCCTACCTTTCTCCACTTGGCTTTGGATGCTGGAGCCGGGACTGTGCAAACCACAATTCCTAGCTCACTGACCCCATGTTAGGGTCTGTGCACATGCTGAAGGGACAGGAGAGGGAGAGAGAAAGAGAAAGAGAGAGAGAGAAAGAGAGACTACTCAGCCATCAGCTAGAGGTGGGACTGGGGAGAAGAAGGACTTCTTCCTATTTGCTTCCCGAGGCCTCTTATCTGTTTTCCTCTTCCTGAGAGCATCGTCCAGCAATATTTCTGTCTGCGTGGCATTTTCTTCTATAGGAACACCGGGTCCGGCTTGCAGTTCCCCCAGTACCCGTAGAGTATCCTCATCATGCCCTGGCCTCCCAGGCACCACTACCAGCCACCAGCACCCCTTCCCCAAGAGTTGGGTCCCAGGCCTCAGGGCCCTCTCCCAAGGGCTTACTTTGAATAATTCTGAGGCACGATTGTTAGCTGTTAGGAGAATTTTGACGAGTGGGAAAAGGGAAACTGAGGCAGATGGTTTGACAAACAGGGCCAAACAACTCAAGCAATTTACAGCCAGCTAGCAAGTCCCAAGATCATGTCTTCCCTAACCAAGGACACTTGAGAGCAAATAGTTTACACCTCTCCTCCCGATCCAGAGAGTAAATAGCTTCAGTCACCGTGGTCAGAGAGAGAGATAACAGCTTCATTTGATCGTTAGTGCATGAGTGTCAGCCAGACCCAAGGACAATGAAGTCAGGGGAATAAATAACAAAAAACCCAATTAGAGTCAAACTAATCCAAGATAGAGGCAAAGCTGACCAGAAAATGACCCTGGTCCTTCTACGGACTCATTTGGATACATCAACTTGTGATTAAAAACACACCTGGAAAACTGGTGAATGTTCTGCTGAAACCTCCTGTAGTGTTCCTGATGCGAGAGACACAAAAGCCCTCAAGACAAAGGATGCCAGCGCCCGCTCTTTCTGGAGCACGCCCACGCCTTTTCTTTCTCCGATGTGAACTTTTTCCGAAACTCGAGGGGCCCCCATGAGACTTGCAAACAGGAGAGCAGCAGGCCATGGCAACTTGTCCAGGGCTAACCCCCTGACCCTGTCACTAAGGTCCCCTTTTCTCTGACATTACAGTGAGCTGACAGCAGCCCCGCCGTGGCTCACTTCTTCCCTATAACGTTTCCGAATAGCCTGACCCAGGCTCTCTCCCGTTGCTTCCTCTGTCCTAAGCCCTTCCTTATCTCATTGTCCCCAGCTTTAATAAACATACCCTGAAAATCACCTGGACTCGTGTTGTGAAATCGTTCCTGCACAAGGTCTAGAGCCCACACACTAGCAACCAACCCAAGGCAGACTCGCTCTGGGCCACGGTCCCATTTCGTGACAATTCCAACCTCTTCCCTTTGCCCCTCTCACCTCAGCCCTAGGAGTGAGTCAGCCTCTTGCGCGGGCTCCCTCCTTGATAGTTGTTTTCTTCGTGATTTTTCAGCGACCGAGGCAACAGCTTTAACTCAGTTTCCATTTCTGTATTCTAAATTCTCTGTTAAAATAACTGGAACTTGACTAATATACTCTATGATAGGTTCATTTGCAAATTAGCAAAATATCCCCCTTAGACTCTGAATCCCTGGAGGGCAACCACTGCACCACCAAGCCTAGTACCTATGGGGGGGAGAGCCTGGAGCATATAGCAGCAAACACACACACACGGAATGGATGGAGCTCTCACCGACTCTTCATGCTCAGCCTACGGAAGGGCCCTATTATAAAACATATGCCGGTTCAGCTGAAAAGAAGTTTTTGGCTCCTTTGAGGTGGTAAGAAGCAAAAAACAGGCCAGAGTTTGGCATCAACAGGACCTGAGCCTCTAATCATAGTCCTTGCACTTACAGGGCAAATTACTCCCCCTTCTCCTCTATTTCCTCCTCTGGGAGATGGAGATAAAAATCGCCCCCTTTGGGCGGTTGTTGGAATGAGAAGTAACGTGGATAAAGAGCACCCCTGGAGAGCTGCCAGGGGTTCAGTGTGCTCGCGGGGATGAGCTGCTGGTCTAATCAGGTTCCAGCGGAGGGGAACAAGAAGCACCTGGTGAACTGAGAGCGTTCAATTGTCCATGAAGAGGGGATAAAGGGGGGGTAACTTTCTGATGAAGTAAACGGGGAGGGAGTCAGGTATAAAGGCTTCTCAGAGGTTTCGAGTTTATGAGGAGGCTGGCCACTACAGAGGGACCATCAGTTCACCAACACAAGGACCCTTCGTGGGCTGCCAGACCCGGTGCTGGGCACTAGGGATGCAGAGACGAATGGCCACGGGCTTGTTGCTTTGGGACCACGTGGTACATTGAATCAATTCATTTGACTCCCATCACCAAGCAACTGCTGGGTGCTGGGCCCTGAGCCGGGGGCGGGGGCTGCAAAGTGCACTGAAGCTGGCTCTGCCCTCAGGGATTCGGAATGTAATAGGGGGCAAGTGAGGCCAAAAGAATAACAGGCACGTAAAGCTTGGAGGACGCCGTGCCGTTTAAATGTCCTCGCTGCCTCCCGTCTCGCGCTCCACAACCCGTTCCGCTAACTCTCTGGCACTGCGCATGGATCCCTGAGGCTCAGCTCCGCCCTGAAAAAGAGCTTGGGAGCTGAGAGCTCTGGTTCAGGAGACAGACATACCTGGTTCAAACTCTAGTTCCTCCACTTGTTACCTGTGTGGCCTTGAGCAGGCCTAAGGTGGATTTTATCTGTAAAATGGGATAATATATAATTTAGAGGTATGTGGTGATGATTAAAGGAGAAAGCGTGTGAAAAATGCTCAGCACAGTGCCTACCACTTATGAAGCGCTCAGTAAATGTTAGTTATTATTATTACCTTTTATTAAAGGTCCATTGTTTTTGAAACACAAGTGGAAGTTAGACAAAGCAACGAGGCAGAGGCCCTGCTGCGTGCAGCCCCGGCAAGGGTTCCTGGAGCAGAGCTGAGGCTGGGCAGGGCCGCAGGGGCCGGGCCAGCGCCCTGGGGAAGAAGTCCGGACATTATGCTATTAGAAACAGGCAGAAGGCATTAAGATCCAGAGTGACAGGGTGGGCCTTGTGCTTTAAGGATTTCATTTTGGTGCCTGAGGGGACTGTGGGTAGAGGCAGTGGGTACTATTACTGATAACTGCCATTGGCCTGGAGAGAACCGAGTAGCCTATTGAGATACAAGTTAAATGAAAGAAATCGTCACACCTTTAATCACTTACTGTGACGGGATAAGCAAGGCACGAAACCTCTGTTTCGTTTCCCGCCAAGGAGTGATGGATCAGCAAAGACACGGCGGATGAGATGGATCCCCAAACAACAGACTCCTCCAGGGAGAGGGGCAGAGGGGGACATCTGGGGTGGACAAGCCCTGAATGCTGGGTCAGAGTGGAGAAAAATGTCTTCCATGTTCCCAGCTCCATCCTGATAAGGAGGTCTCTGCAGAGGCAGCTGTCAAAGGCCCCAGAGAGACGCTTCCAAATGGGGGTGTCTGGGATAGAGATGCAGATGAGTGAAAGAGATTCACGGTGCGGAGGGCGGACGGGGGAGAGCCGTGAGAGCTTGGCTGCAACTCCACCCAGAGAATGCTGTGCGCAGGCTGTGCACGTGGTCTGGTGTGGGAGGGCAGCCTTCGCAGGAGGCCCGTCAGGTAAAGCTTTGTGACAACCTATGGCATGGCCTGAAAGGTCACACACAGAGTTTTGGCCTAGAGCGGGACTCCTCAATGACAATAATGGCTCACATTTGTTGGGCACTTACTATGTGCCAGGCACTCTTCCAAGCCTTTCCCATGAATAGGCTCATCCAATCCCAACCGAGGCCCTGTGTGCACATAAGTGTTGAGCACTGTAGGTGGCACAGAGTGAGACCACAGCAGGTGCTGGCTATGATCACCACCCCGCTTTACCGGTGAGGAGACAGAGGCACAGAACAAGGAGGTAGTGCAGTTACACAGTAACCAGCGGAACCAAGGTTCAAGCCCTGGTCAGCCTAACCCCGTGGCCTCTCTTCTTATCTGGAATCCTGTGTGATTGCTTAAGGACGCCTGGTAGGAAGTATGGTCATTGTCCACGCAAGAATGACGAGGCTAGATCCAGGTAGGAGAAATGGAGGGCCTCCTTGGGGCTGGGGTGTGGTCATTCCTTTCTGTGCACTCCAGAATATTCTCTGTGTTGGTTTTCTTGTCTGAGAAGCTTCGTTCATGCCATTTCTACCCAGATGCTCCACATACCTTGTATTTCCAAATCTGCTCTATCTCTCCAGTTCAGCTTGGCTCTCTTCACCTTCTAGAAGCTTCTCTCATTGCTAATGTCTGAGCTGAGGGTGAAGAGCAAAGAGCAAAGGAAAGGAGGTGGCATCAGAAGAGGTGGCAAAGAACTTAATCCTCCCTGGCCAGGTGGCTCAGTTGGTTGGAGCATCATCCCATACACGAAAAGGTGGCAGGTTTGATCCCCGGTCAGGGTACGTATCTAGGTTGCAGGTTCGATCCCCAGTCAGGACACATATAGGAGGCAACTGATCGATGTTTCTCTCTGACATCGATGCTTCTTTCTCTCTCTCTTTCTTTCCCTTCCCTCTTCTCCTCTCTCTAACATCAATAAAAATATATCCTCAGGTGAGGACTTAAAAAACAAGAACTTTGGCCTCAGGCTCCTTATCAGAAAAATCAGGAAGTATAATAATATATATAATAAAATATAATAACCGTGCTGTGAAGACAAAATGTGGTAGTTTATATAGCTGTGCTTCCTAACAGAGAAAACACTGTATGCTTAGAGTCTGCATCACACGTTCTCCGTCCCGCTGTCTTCCCGAGGGTTTATGGCACAATAAAAATAGCACGGGTCTTGATTTTCGACGTAGAGGTGGGCTGGAATCTCAGGGTTGCTCTTACTGACTGTGTGATCTTCGGCAAATCCCCTCACTGCTCGGTGCCTCAGTTTCCTTATCTGCAAAGTTATCTCCTGGGAGAATTGGGTGATTTGGTGAAATGATATGCTCAATAAATGATGAGGCTTGATAACTGCTTCAGGCCCCTCTGCCGGGGCCGGGGAAGGAGAGTACAAGAAAGATTTTACCTGACTGACAAGGTTGAGACTGGTTTTTCCGTCTCTGGGGCAAAAAGCAGACTCTTACCGGTAAGGTAGGCTCTATCTTACACTGGAAAGTTTTGGGGTGCTCCCCAGCATTCTGTTTCTCTGGCCAATGTTCCTTCCCCTCGGACTCAGGTTTTCCCACATGTCACAGCTGAAGATTCTCAGCTGGAGCCTGTCATCACCTGGGTGGTCCCCTTGCAGGGGTCATCATGAAACTGGAAAAGTTGGCATTCGTGCTGTCCGTCACTACCAGAACCAATAAGTAGAGACAAGGATTGAATCTTTATGTGTGCTTTATTCAGATGCCGGCGATCTGAGAAGACAGTGGGTTATGTACCCATCTTAATATCTCATCTCAAGCCAACCTTTTTATGGGGAAGGAAAGGGTCGGTAAGGGGTTTGGGAAAAGGTTAATTAGATAAGAGTTGCAGTTGTGGGGCAATTTTCCTAGTATTTCTATATCTACTGATCAACAATTCTTTATCTGCATCACAGATGTCCCCTCTCTGGAACAGAGTGGCTCAGATGCCCTCTCCATTGCTTGCAGACCCCCTGGAGCACAAAGGCTAAATTGTTTGTCAAATTCATGGAGTCATGTAGGTCGCGCGTTCCAGTGTCTGGAATAACAGCTTTCCTCAGGCATTAGTCACTTAAGCCGATCGGCTGTAACTGAAGCTAAAATCTTTAATTCCAGAGTTCCCCCTGTCAATCAGGGCTCCAGCAGGCTCTGTCTGTGGCCCAGGAGGTGCTGAGGAAGACCCGGGGTCCTCAGGGCCGCCTGTTCTTCACCTCCTGCCACAGCCCCCTCTGCTCCTCAACTCGGAGGCAGGCCCCAGGCTGCTGTGCCTCAAGAACAAACTCTAGGGGGCTAAGAGGACCCCAGAAGGCCTCCTCTTTGAAGGGGAGATAAAGGAAGTAGCACAGCACATGGGCAGCTGTTTCCAAAGAAAGCTCTTAGTGAATACTCCTTCCAAATACGCCCTTTCAGATCCTTCTCTGATATTAGTTTCTTTATGGCTGTGTACCAAATTACCACCAGTCTAACAGCATAAAGCCAGACACATGCATTGCCCTACCATGCACAGGGCAGATGTTAACATGGCTGTGTGAACATAGCTAACTCCGTCTTGAAAAACTGAGTTTGTCCTGGAACTGACGACCATCTTCACATCTGAGTGAATGCAGACCGTTGGCCTCCTCCCCTCCCTTCAGGTGGGCTCCAGAGTGTGCACCGAGGATCTGGGCTAATCACAGACTTCCCATTAGTTCTTCCTCTGGGGCGAGCAGCCCTCAATGTCATCTATCTTTTAACTCATTCTGGTGTCAGTGTCCTCCGCTATCTGGTCCCTCTGTTCCCTCTGATCACTCATGCGTTCCTTTCCTAGTACATAGGCCTATTTGCTTCAGGGTGTATAAACAGATGGTCTGGAGGGTGACAGGTGTCAAAATTTTGATCTTCTTGCATTTAGCATAGGTAGCTAAATGTTAATAAAGGAAGGACACAAAGGGAATCAGGCATTTGTAAGCGTAATAAAACTGGGAAGCATCAGCCTGCTTGCCTCCCCGGGAAGTTTCAGCTTCCCATGTTCCCCAGGGAGCCACCGGTCTGTTCCCCACAGATCACTTGGGGAAGGGACAGAACAATAAAGGACAAGTAAGCATGTGCCCCGCGGGAGTGCCAAAACAGTGACAATAAGGGCCCGTCAGTCTAGCCTGAAAAAGGGAAGAGATTGGTCAGTGGTGGGCCCATCAGAAGCCTGTATAAAAGCTTGGGAAGTTGATGGGTTACTTTGAAAAAGCACCTGGTCCTTCCCAAGCCTGAAATAATATAATCCCAGAAAACAAAGAGTTCTCTCTCTCTCCCTGGGTGACTCCCACTTGCCCCGCTTGTTCACGTGTTCTCTCCATGATAACCGCGCAGGTCTAACAGCCCCGTGGCCAGTGGCTGTGCAGACCCCAAACACAGGCTCTGGCGGGGGAGGCCAGGTGCAGCGGCGCAGTCGGGAACAGCGCTCAGCTCCCTGGACGGGAACTGAGACTGCTAATGCCGGAACACTGGCTCAGAAACTCTGGGTACGGGCCTTCGTTTTGTCCTTGCTGAAGACATGGTTGGAGTTTTTCCACGGCGGGACGGACAGAGAAGGGACGCAGAGGCAGCCTTCTCTTTCCACCGGAATAAATCTTGCCACACCCCATCCTCCCTTGGGGGGCTCCTGAAGTGCTTTCCTTGTGACACGGCAAGAATGCCACTTCCACCAGCAACATTGCTGCCACCCAAGAGTATGTTTCTGTACATAAATTTCCCATTAAACTAGTGAACTGACAAGCTGGACTTGCCTACCTCATTCTTCAGCGTTTGGTGGGGGGCTGCTTTGCATAAACAAACTTTTAAAGAAACAATAGCTCACCTGGGTTCTCTGCTTAGCATCTCACAAGATCGGGGTCAAGGCACTGGGCTGGGCCTCTGGGGAAGAATCATGTCCAAACTCGCCTTTGGCGGGATTCAGTTCCTTGCGGTTGCAGGACTGAGGCCTTGTTTCCTTGCTGATTGTTGGCCAGGACCGCTCTCTCAACGCCTCCAGGCACCCACATTTCTTCTTACATGCCCCCCACATCTTCAGCAATGAGACGCCAAATCCCCCTTGTGCTGTGAATCTCTTCACCTTTCTGTCATTTACCGACTGGAGAAAACTCTCAGTAATTACGTTAGGCCCATCCATTCCTAAGGTCAACTGTGCCATATAACAATCATGGGAGTGATGCCTCATCATATGCATTGGTTCCAGGGATTAAGATATGGGGACATTTTTACAACTCCCACCTTTTATGGAGGACTGATATTTCACGGGCGGCTGTGCTAGTTGTTAGAATAGTGAAATGTTCCTGTGCCAACTAGTAAAACCCTGCATCCTTAAAATGCCTTCCTTCGCAGTTAGCTGGACCCCTCTTCCTGGAGCCCCTGGTATTTGATATCAATTGTACCTTGGTATTCTATTGAAAAATTGTATTTTAACATTGTTATGCTCATTTAATCTTCTTGCCAAATTTAATCCTTACAACTCCTCAATGTGATGGTTAAAAAAAAAATCTCTGTTGCACAGCTTAGAAAATGGAGAGTCAGGAGGCTTCCATAATTTTCCCGTAGTATCATAGATAGGAAGTGGCCGATAAGTGACCGGCCAGTCCCTAACCCCCATCATGTCCACGTGGAGGTTCCTTGGGTCTTTCCAATGCAACCCACCTGAAATCTAACATGCGATTCCCCTCTCAAACGCAGTCCTCCTCTAGAGACCTCATCTCAGGAAGTGGCCTCATGTCTCTTGGGTTGTATAAGCCAGAAATCTAGGAGTTATCATTGTGATTCTCTCCACTCCCCTCCTCATATCTATTATCAAGCACTGCTGATTTTGCCTTCCAAGTATATCTGAGGTTGGCTGACTTCTCTCTGCCATCTCGCTAGTACAAACTGCCACCATCTCTCACTGGTCCTTCGATAATCTCCTCAAAGGTCTCCCCCTGAAGTCATTGTGCCCATTCCAATTCATTTTCTAGATTTACTAGGGTTTGTTTTTTTTTAATTCTCATCCGAGGACATGCTTATTAATTTTAGAGAGAGGGGAAAGGAGGGGTGATGTGAGAGAGAAACATCCATCAATTGCGTCCCATATGATCCCTGACCGAGGACCAAACCTGCAACCTAGGCAAGTACCTTGACCAGGAATTGAACCTGTGACCTTTTGGTTGATGGGACGATGTTCCAACCCACTGCACCAGGATGGTCAGGGCAGTTTTTTGTTTTTTAATTAAAGCATTATTGCCAGTGGAAGTGGGGCTCTTTCATGGGATAGAGAGAAAAGCGTTTCACCAAACCATGCATGAGAGACTGTGGTGTGACAAGGTTTATTCAGGTGGAAAACTCCCCTGTGTCCTATCTCCATCCGTCCTGCCAAGGAAAAAGTCCAACTGTGTCTTCAGTAAGGCCGGAACAAAGGCCAGTGTCCAGAGTCCCTGTGCCATGCTGGGGTTAGTCCAGTTCAGCCTTTCTCCCCACCCGGCTAGCTTAGCCTGTGTTCCTGGCTGTGCTGCTGCACCGAAGCTCCCACCTGGAGCCCGGGTTTGGAGTCCACACAGCTGTTGGCTATGCAGCTGCTAAGACCACAAGGTCATGGAGAGAGAATGTGAAGTGCTGGGGTGAGCATGGGGGAGAGACAGAGAGAGAGAGAGAGAGAGAGAGAGAGAGAATCTTGTTCCCTTGGGACTATATTATCTCAGGAAGGACCAGGAGCTTTTTCAAAATAACTAACTTCCCAAGCTTCTGTGGGCTTCTGATGGGCCCACCCACTAGTTAGACTGACAGGCCTCTATGGCCAAGCACCTCCCCCTGTGCCGTTTTGACTTCTGTTGTACACGTGCTTACCTTCCTCCAGTACCACCAACAATCTGGTATCAGAGGGGGACTGAAGGGGTTTTAATCCTTGGCAAGGCAATGCTGTGATCCCCTGGAATGTGTGAAACTGTAGCTTTCTGGTGGAGCAAACTGTATGCTTCCTGGTTGATTACGCTCAACAATGTCCAATTTGCTTTGCTTCCTTCCTTATTAATGTTTAGCTTACTATCTATGGTAACAGCATCAGGTGTCAGCCTGCCGCCTGAAGTTCTTTGCTGGTCTGCTATTGTGTCTAGACAATAGCAGCAATTGCTTCTGGTTTACCAATCCCCAAATGGCCCCCTCCAACTTTACCAGACTGGGCTGGCCCCTCCTTTCCATTCCTCTCCACAGTGATCTTCTTTCAGTATCTTCCATGAATCAGACTCCTGCCCACCTCAGGACCTTAGTACGGACTTGTGTTAGTCTGCTCAGGTTACTGTAATGAAGCAGGCTAGGTGGCTTCACAACAGAAACTTATTTTCTCCCAATTCTGGAGGCTAGAAGTACAAGTTCAAGGTGTCAGCAGGATTGGTTTCTGGTGAGAATGCTCTCCTCAGCCTGCAGTTGGCCATCTTCTCTCTGTGTCCTCGCAAGGCCTTTCCTTGGTGCTCCCGTGCAAGAGAGGTCTCTGTTGTCTCTTCCTTTTCTTATATGGACACCAGTCCTATTGGATCAGGGTCCCACTCTTATGACCTTGTTTAACTTTCATCCCCTCCTTAAAGGCCCCACCTCCAAACACAGTCACATTGGGAATTGAGCTTCCACATTTGAATTTGGGGGAAGGGGGCATCATTCATTCCATGACAGTGCTGTTTTCTCTTAATTCTCACCCATTCTTTAGATCTCAGCTCAACAGTCACTTCCACAGGAATCTGCCAAAGCAGAAATGACCCCCCTGTTATTTGCTTTTTTGGCCATGTGTATGTTTTCTTCACTGCATTTATCTCAGTTTGAGGTGATATTTTTATGTGATTATTTGGTTAAGACCAGCCTCTGCCTCCAGGCTCTAAGCCCTGTGATGATGAGGACCAGCTCTCTTTCACTCTTTGTGGTTCTCCCATCCAAGGACGGTGGCTGGAATGAAGAAAGAACGGCCTAGGCTGCCTGGACTATTTAACGACACTATGGTACACTCTCCCCCTCGCCCGTAATGGGGGGTTCTCAAAGATCCAAATGGCATAGTATAAACCGTACACTTACCCACAGGGGGTGTTTCGGTGGAGGTGGGATTCTTGTAGTATCACAAAAAAAAGCATTTTCGGAGACCCACATGGGATGATGAGATCTGGTGGTAAGATTTATTTGGGTGCTTGATGCAAAATCAAAAGAGAGTCCCTCCTGGGTTTTTAATGTCCGTTCTCTGTCCATCCTGCCATGGAAAAAGTGCAACCGTGTCTTCAGCAAAGCCAAAACAAAGGCCAGTGTCCAGGGTTTCTGTTTCATATTAAAGGTTAGTCTTTTGGAGCCCACACGGTCTGCTGCAGGCCCACATGGTTGCTAGACCCACATGGTGGTGTGTGTTTCCAAGTGAAAGAGAGAGAACGCACGAAAGACTGGTGCGAGTGTGGGTCACCGAGTGAGAGAGCGTCTTTCTTCCTCTAGGATTATACGAGGACTGTCCAGAAAGTTTCAGGCCATATACTATGAAAAACAGAGACATTTATTGAAGAAGATACAAGATACAAGAAACACTGTACATAGGACAATGATGCTTCAGTCCCCTTCAAAGTAGGTACTTTGGGACCTCACACAGTTCTCCTGGCATCTCTTCTGCTGTTCAAAACACTCTGCAAAATCCTTTGTTGGAATCACCATCAGCTGCCCTGTCGTGTTTTCCTGAATCTCATCAATGGCATGAAATCTCTTCCCTTTCAAAGGTGATTTTAGTTTTGGGAAAAGCCAGAAGTTGCAGGGCACCAAATCTGGGCTGTAAGGGGGCTGAGTCACCTGGGTGATTTGATGTTTCACTAAAAAAGTCTGCACGAGATGTGATGCATGAGTGGGCACATTGTTGTGATGAAGCTTCCAATCACCAGTTGCCCATAGCTGTGTCTGTTTTTGTCTTATTGCATCTCTAGACTGACAAAAAAACATTAAGACAGTACTCCTTATTAATAGTTTGGGCCGGAGTGGTATACTTGAAATGGATAACTCCTTCCCAATCAAAAACACAGTTAATGTGGTCTTGATCTTACTGTGACTTTGCTGTACTCCCTTTGGGCATGGAGAACCAGGTGACTTCCATTGGGACAACTGAGCCTTTGTTTCTGGATCACAGTCATAGGCCCACAATTCATCTCCGGTTATGATCTTCTTGAGGAAATCTAGTTCATTGGTAGTGGTTTGAATCAAGTCATTAGCAACCACAGCACAATGTTCCTTCTGCGCTGGTAGCAGAGGTCATGGAACAAATTTTGTCATGACACGTTTCATGCCTAGATCCTATGTCAAAATCTCAGACACAGTAATTTTTGGAATCCCCAGATCAGCTTCGAGTTCGTACACTGTCAATCACTGGTCTTTGTTGATTGCAGCCTGTACACGTTCAACATTCTCAGGCGCTCTGCTTGTTGCAGGCCTTCAGAATGTGGATCACTTTCAACAGAACCTCGACCATCTTTGAAGCGTTTGTGCCACACTTTTATTTGTGCCGCGCTCATTGCATTGTCCCTGAAAGCCTTCTGAATCATCTGAAGTTTCCACGGAGGAATGTTCAAGCTTAACCCAAAATTTGATACAGATTTGTTGCCCTACTCACTCGGTCATTTTGAATGCAATGGCCACACAGTACACATGCTCACTCAACATGTTTATATTCTCCGTTGACTAGTACAGTGAAGTCGTCATTGTTCACACATGCACCTTTCAGTCCACTCTCCATGGCTACCAAATTACATCGATGTTGCGCACACCATTCTCATTATATTTATAATGGCTGGACTTTTTCTGAACAGACATCATATTACCTTGGGTTTGGGACAGATCAGGCTCTCTTTCCACATAACCAATCAACTTCCCAAGCTTTCTCGGGTTTTTAATAGGTCCACCCCCTAGTTAGATTGACCAACCTCTATGATCAAGCATCTCCTCCTGCACATCTCAACAATCGCGGACCAGAAAGGGGAAGGGAGGAGCGTTAATCCCCGTGGTGGAGCAGTGTTATGATCCCCTGGGGCGTGAAGCTGTAGCTTCCAGGTGAAGCAAACAAGCTCTAGCTCCCCAGTTTATTAAGCTCAATGCACAATTCCCTTTGCCCTCTTTCTTTTTAATAACTAGTTAAGTACCTACAGTAACAGGCAGACTCATAAACTATTGAAAGCACCGTGAATTGTGGCTTTGGTTGAAATTACAACTCACTGTGGGCATACTGGTGGTCTCTTGCTGTTTAGCATTTGAGTATATCTTTTTTAGTGGAATCGGAAGGTATATTTACTATGATTAAATCAATTCAGGCTGGTTTTGAGGCAGGACAGAGAGAAGTTAGGGAAAGCTCCCAACAAGTGGAGTGAGGAAGTAGGAGCCAACATCTTCTCAGTAGAACCCCCACCTCCAGGCATGATCAAAGGGAAACAGTTGATGGCAGGAAACCCCCGTGGTGGTCTTGGAAGTCACAACAACAAGGCCCCCCTCCCAACCAGAAGGCAGAGTCAGAATTTGGCACCACAAAGCTTGAAGACAACCCCCACCCCCAAGCTTGGAAATACATAAAAATCCCAAGAACTGACCACGTGAGCAACTCACTCTTGATTTGGCCCGCTTCCACTCCGGCGTGCATTTTTTGCTTCTTTTACAGTGGTGCTCGCATACTAACTTCTTTCTTTTTCTCTACCTGAATAAAACTTGCTTTGTTCTCACTCCGGTTCGTCCTTGACATTTTTCCTGGGCGAGTCAAGGATCTGGAGGTAATAGTCCAATAACAATTTTACAAGTCCTTTAAGTTGTTGAATACTTAGGGTGAAAAATAATAAAACCTCTCCCGGGGAGACCACAAGGTGGCAGCACATCAAAGCAAGACCCAAGGTTTCCTTTCCTTCTCCCTGGAGAGAGCAGTGGGGACGCTGGTTGGCTTCAACAGAGGACCTTAAACTAGGAAGTATGGGCTATGCCACCACTGTCTGCTGCCCATGAAGCCTGGGGAGCGCGTTAAAATACAGATCCTGACTCAGGGGGCTGGGTGGGGCTGAAATTTTATGTTTCTGACAAGCTCCCAGGGATGTGATAAGGCTGGTCCTGGAAGCACTTTACAAAACAAAGCAAAGAAGTAGTGGATATGTATTAAGGAGCTCCTAGGTGCCAAGCACTGGGCACTTTAAAAATAATTTCTTTACATATTAACTTTTACATCTCCTTTATATATTTATTTTGTACACGTTCCCTGTTTTGTCACCCCTCCCCCTTTAGTCATTATAAAGCTGGGAATTTGCCCCAGAGGGTTTCTAGAGAGAAATGTCCATGGCTCAGAGTTCCCTTCTAGGAGGTCAACTCTGGCTGCGGTGCGGAGAACAACCGCCGGGGCTGAGAGTAGGGGTGAGGAGGCCAGGGAGCGGGCCTTCGGGGTTGTCCAGGCCGGAGCTGGCGACTATGATTAGGGCGGTGAGGAAAAGGGAAAAAATCCGAGGGGTGCCCACAATAGTTAGATGTGGTAATCGGGGTTAGGACTGGGAGGAAGGGAGACTCCAGGGGGTTCCTAGGATGGAAGTGGGTGCCACTGATGGGCATGTGGGACTAGGAGGAGGGGAACTGGGGCAGGGAGGGGAGAGGAGGCTCTGGCAGGAGCACAGGACATGGCAAACCGCAGGTTTCAGGCTTTGGGGTCCACCAGGCAGCCAGAGCCCGATACAGAGCCTGGCACTGCGCCTCAGTAGTGCATGTGGAATGAGTGAGACTGAACTTCTGGCTCCTGCAAGGTGGTACAGTAGCTCCACTGTACCTGAGAGTGTCTGGGCTGTGCCTGGGGCTTCTGCCCTGGATCATTAAAGACAATTTGTGAACTGTCTGTGCCTGGTCGATTGGGCTCCTAGCCCTGGGGACGTGGCCGTATGGAGGTCACTGGAGCCCTTACTTTTCCTGTGGCCCATGTGTTCTGGAAGCCACAGTATAATGTGTCTTTGATTGTCCAAGCCCACAGTTAGAGAGGTGGCAGCAGGGCTCACCACAAGGTGGCGCTTTATTTTTAATTTCCATCCCCCAGGACATATTTGGGATTCTTTTTGTGTGGCTAAGCACCCTGACTTAGTCTTCACAAGTTAGGAAGCTGACTCCAAGAGCTGTGGTGTTTGCAACTACCTCCAGACTGGGAGTGCAGGCTGGTCTTCCCGGACCAAGAGCAACCACTGAGTTTGGGCGGCAGCCCCCAGAGGCAGAGTAATGCAACACTCTGGCTGGCTGTGTGGCCTCGGCCGGGCTATTTACTTCTCAGGACCTCAGCTTTCCTAAAATAAAAAAAACGGGGGATAGTCATCATGGCTCTCTCATACAGTTTTGGGGGGCAGTAAGAGCAATTGGAAGTAGCTCTGTATTGTTTTCTTTATCAGAGCCCCTCAAACCTAGCCTTGCACAGCCCCTCCAATTGGACTCTTCAGTCATTGTTCACAGAGTCCCCACTCCGTGCCCGGCCCTGTGCTGCTGGGGAGGCAAAGACGAGTGTGCAGCAGGGACTGCCCTCGGGTGCCTGCAGCCTGGGCAATGCCTCCTGAAGATGGGTCCTCCCCGGCCCCAAGATTGTGAGTGGCGCCCCTGAGAGCTCACAGCCAGTGTGTGGTTTACCTGGGGATGGATCCTGAGTGTCCTAACTGTCAGTCTGAGGTGACAGGACTCAGAACAGTGACTTCGGCTCTCCCAGGGAGAGCAAGATTCCCTCTGATAGCTGTCGGATATCTATTGACATATTGGCATTAGGTTGGATAGCCCTGGTGAGTGAGGCTCCAGTTCAAACTCCAACATAGGGATTTACAAGAAAGCAGCATCAGTTTGCTTCCAGAAATGACATGGTTTCCTGTAGGTCTGAGCCTTTGCAAAAACCATAAAAGGGCCATTGTGTGCACGGTGACTCAGGGCCTCCTGGATGGTGGGTCACATGATGCACTTTTCCTTGAATAAAGTTCCCAGGAAGGGTTCCCCTCTGCACAGACAGTTTGGTCTGCTTTCTCTTCTTAGGAAAGAGACACTAAGTGAGGCTGGCTTTTCCTTGATGTCTGCTCAGTCAGGGAATGACAGAAAGTCATATTTGGCTGTAAAGAGCTCTTTCCAGGTACCTGATATCAGTGGCTTTTTCTGTCTCTTTTCGAGAGGATGTACTCACTTAGAACTGTAGTATTTTGATTAGGAGCACAGACCCTTGGAGCTAGACTCTGTGGGTTCAAATCTCAGCTCTACGACTTACTAGTTTGGGCAGGCGACTTGACTTTACTGCAGCTGTTTCCCCATCTGTGAAGTGGGCACCTGTGAGAATTAAATGAGTTCATCGTGTGAAGTGCTTAGGACAGTGCCTGTCACATAAGTGCTATGTAAGCGGGAACTATTCTGTGTCTGCTCTACCTGCCTTTTTGATGGGGATGCCATACGGAGCAAGGGACACGAACATTTATAAAATAGCATGATAGCTGAAGCATGGTACGTATGTAATTTGTGACACTCTTAATAGCCACATAAGGTAATGGTTGTCATTCTAATTTGACCCAGAGGAAAGGGGGGTTCATTGCGAGGAGGTGGCTAGTGCCGGGTCACCTCTGCTACAGAGAAGCGACCAAGTCCTCAGCCCCCAGGCTGGGGCATTCTCTGCTGTCCTCCCTATCTTTTGGCCCCAGCTGCCTCTCAGTGTCCCCTCCCTGTAATCTGTCTGACTTGGGAGTCAGGGCTCTGGGAGCATTAGAGTAAATAACACTGATCGCTCCAACAAAGAACCCTCTCGTCTTAGCAGTCAACTGCTAATAAATTAAAAAATGGGGGATAGTCATCATGGCTCTCTCATACAGTTTTGGGGGGTAGTAAGAGCAATTGGAAGCAGCGCTGTATTATTTTCTTTATCAGAGCCCCTCAAACCTAGCCTTGCACAGCCACTCCAATTGGACTCTTCAGTCACTTGGAGACTGAACCAAGTGACTGGCTCACTTCAGTGTGGTTAAGTGAACCACACTGAAGAAGTCTCACTCCATCACAGTTTAATGCAGGTCAGACATGGCGAGGGGGTCTGCTCCACACCGTCCCTTGAGGACCCAGAGTCCTTGCATCTACTGACCTTGCCACCCACCAGGGGCTCAGAGGTGAAGCAAGATCTCCTGCCTCCAATGTCAGTACTTTTTCCACTCCCCCTAGTCCAAAACTCATCTAGTGCAACCATCTTGACTGGGGAAACTAAGGACCCAGAGAGGAATGACGTGGCCAGAGTTACTCTGCAGAGTTACTCATGGCAGATTTGGGAGTAAAATCAGAGCATTCGGGCCTGTCAGCAACCTTTAGATACTGTCAGGTGCAACGCTTTATTAAACCGTTGAGAAACCAGGCCCCGAAAGGGTAACAAGTGACGACGTTTCTCCCAGAGTCTGGCTTTGCTGTTGCTGGTATCCTGGGTGGGCGGAGTTGCCATTCACTGACCACTGAGCACAGGAGACAGGGCAGCCCTGGGAGGGCGTGGTGATTTGGTTTGAGCAGGCTGGGTGGGAGGCTTTCATGGGCTACCAGCCATTGGGAGCGTGGGGCTAGAGTTGGGAGTGGACTGGCACAGGAGGAGGAGTGGAGGCAGGAAATGGCGCTATTCAGAAATCCTGGGTTAGCAGTAGCTGGTTCGAGAAGAGCCTGTAACCGGTAAAGAACGCGCAGAGTCTGAACAATCAGAGTCCAGGATTTCTATGAGACTCATTTGGAAGAGGAGGAGGGGGAGGAAGGGATAGCACTAAGCCCCAGAAGGGCACCCCACAGCTTGAAAGGACCCCAGCTTTTTACAGATGGAAAAACTGTGCTGAGAGGTGGCAGAGACCTGGCCAGGGCCAGGAGGCCCGAACCAGGCCTTCTGCCTGCCCGGCTAGCTCCTCCCCGCCCCATTTCAGCCTGCTGAGAACAGCCAGCTTGCACTATCTTTCTCAGGATCTCTGGAAACAGGGGGAGCAGCTGGCTGTTTCCCAGAATCCGAGCCCTTTTATGTGTCTGCCTGAGCTCCCAGGGGTCACTCCTGGAGTCAAGGCTGTCCCAGCCCTCCATCCACACACCCTCCTGGCTCTCAGTCCTTTGTCTCGGAGGGCTGACAAGACTTCCTCCTGGACCGGCTTGCATCTCCCCTGCTCCAGGGCTGCTGGCCCAGGCTGGGCCCTCCCAGAACAGAGGCCCAGAATAGCCCTGGGCCATCTCATTTAGGTAGAAAATGCCTTCCCAGGAAGGCGGCCTTGAGGTTCTAATCCTTTTCTTACCCACGGAGGACAGTTTCCTTTTTCAGAATGTGAGTGCAGAGGACCCAGCATTCCTCTCCATGAATAGACTGTCTTCCAGGCACAGAATTCCAGGAACCTGTAGGGCCACTAGCGGGAGGGCCGTATGGTTTTCAAGGTTAGCTGCAGGGGAAGAGCGAGTCCCTTGCAGCGTGGCTGGAGGCAGCTCCGAGTCTGAACAATCCATCCTGGCACCCAGGCTGGTGCAACTCTGGACCAATAGGAATCTTGGGGGATTTCCCATAACCTCACTCACCCACTTTCAAATCATGCTCACTGACTCACCCTCCCCTTCACATAACAAGTATTTATTGAGCACCTACTATGTGCCAAGCCTCCTCTAGGCACTAGAATGTTTTGGATATATCAGGTAAAACAAAGATCTCTGCTCTCAAGAAACAAATATTTTAGGAAGGGAATGGTTGAAAGAGGTCTTTATACTACTTTTTGTTTACCCAGGGGCAGGAGGTACAGGTGTTAGGTGGACCCGAGTTTAAACTTGCTCCATTCTCTGATCTCCAGTGGCTGTTTTAATTTCTGGACCTCACGTGGAGATAAAAATTCCTACCTTATCCTTTGTTGGTTAGATATGGAGATGCTATATAATCCAGCAAATCTGCTCCAAGGTTGTACTCCCACAGGAAATGAACGTATTATGTCCACAGGAAAACTTGTACATGAATTTTCACAACATCAGTATTCATAGCAGCCAAAAGAAACAACTCAAATGTCCATCAGCTGATGAATGGATAAATAAAATGTGGTATGTCCATACAATGGAATATAATTTGGCAATAAAAAGGAATGAAGTGCAGATACATGCTACCACATGGCTGAGCCTTGAAACATTACGCTACGTGGGAGAAGCCAGATACAAAAGACCACCTGTTATATATTTCCATTTATATGAAATGTCCAGAATAAGCAAATCTATAGAAACAGAAAGTAAATTAGTAGTTGCCTAAGGCTGGGACGAACAGAAGAATTAGATGGTTAATGGGTGTGGGGTTTCTTTTCTGAGGGTAATGAAAGTGTTTTAGATTTATTATGGTGATGGGTGAACATCTCTGCGAATATACTAAGTTACTAAAGTGTACGTTTTAAATGGTTGAATTTTATGGTACATGAATTGTGTCTCAATAAAGCTGAAAAAAATTTCTATCATGTAGGGGTCTTTGAGAATTGAATGACCAAAGTAGACAATGTACCTACCTAGCATAGTGTCTGGCATTCGGTAGATAGTCAGTGGATGCTAACTTTTATTCTGTTGATACTCCTTAATAGGCTGATTAATACAAAAGGTTAAAAATATGTCCATTGTCAAGATAAGAATGGCATAATCTTTGGTAACCGTGGTGTGGCTGGAACAGATGTCCCTCCCTTACCCTCCATCCCAGCCTTCTCTTTGCCTGTTGATATCCTGCCCACATCACAACCCGGTTCAGATGCCCCCCTGCGAAGCCTCCCTTGTAGTGTACCTCGAAATCCTGGTGTTCTCTGTAGCATCCCCAACATGAGACATTCAAAGACAAGCTCTTGTCACAACCTGAGAATTTGGCTTGTTCCAAATTCTATGTGAACACTGTCGCTCCATGTGTCCTGCCCTCCATGTCCCACTTGGCACCTGGCACAGAGGGTGTGATCTGTAACTAAAGTGTTTATAACACACATACTCTGTCTTTCCTGGCACAGCACCTGTGGTGGGTAGAATTCTCAGATGGCCCTCATGACCTTTGCCCTCTGGTTACATGGCAAGAGGAATTTTGTCCACATAATTAAGATTACTATTCAGCTGACCTTAAGACGGAGAGATGGGTTGGCCTAAGTTAAGCGTTTTCTTCCACTGGTAGCAGAAAAGGCCGTCAGAGAGATTCAAAGCTGGAGACGGATTTGACTTGAGGCAGGTTCTCCATTGCTGAGGTGCAGGGCTCCTCCGGCGGGAACTGAGAGCAGCGTCTGGAAGCTGAGAGCAGACCCTGGCCGGCGGCCAGACATAAAACGAGGTCTCAGTCCTACAACCACAAGGAGTGGAATCCTGCCAGTAGTCTGAATGAACTGAGGAGTGGGATGCTTCCCTAGGGCTTCTAGATAAAGCCCTGCCCAGCCCACACCTTGACTTGACCTTGGCCTTGCGAAATCCTAAGCCGAGAACTCAGTTGAATCTACCTGGATTTCTGACCTATAGAACCGTGAGAGAGCAAGTACCACTGACCCTCGAACGACATGGTTTGAGCTGCATGGGCCCACTCAGAGGCAGATTTTTTTCACCTTGTAAACAGACAATGTAAACTTACCATACTATAAATGTATTTTTTTTCTTCCTTATGATTTTCTTAATAACTTCTTTCCGCTAGCTTACTTGATTATAAAAATACAGTATATAATACACATAACATATAAAATATGTGAGAATTAACTGTTCACGATATTGGTAAGGTTTCTGCTCAACAAGAGCCTCTGAATAATTAAGTTTTGGGGGAGTCACAAGTTCTTCTTGAGTTTTCGACTATTCAGAGGGTAGGGTTGGCAGCCTTAACCACTGTGTTATTTAAGGATCAACTGTGGGTGTTATTTTAAACTTCTAAGTTTGTGGTAATTTTGTTATGCAACCATAGAAAGCTAATATGGCACCTACCTGTAAAGAAAAGCTTTATCACCATTTTACAGGTGAGGGGGGCCAGGGAAGTGCAGTCACTTGCCCAAGACTGGACAGCCCATTAGTGGCAGAGCTGAGGAGAGGCTAGGGCAGAGGTCAGCAAACAATTTCTATAAAGATCCGGGTAGCAAACAGTTCAGGCTCTATGGTTTCCATCACAACTCCTTAATTCCAACGTTGTAGCACAAAAGTAATGTGTAAAGAAATAACGTGGCTGTGTTCCAGTACAAGTTTATTTATAGTCGCTAAAATTTGAATTTTGTCAAATTTTCATGTATAAAATATTCTTCTCCTTTTGATGTCCGTCAACCATTAAAAGGAATGTAAAAAAACTCTTCTCAGTTAGTGGGCCATACGAAAACAGGTAGTGAGCCCAATTTGGTTTGTGGGACATAGTTGGCCAACCCCCCAACCTCAGGTGCCTGACTCCTAGTCCAAATATCATGCTTCTATAGAGTAGCTAAGAGGTTGGTGAAAACGGCTTTGGACATAAATCAATGTGTACGTCCCTGCTATACCATATTTTGCTGTGTATGATGTGTACCCACGTTTTTGTGAGCGTTATACACAGGATTATTATACCCTTGGCACGTACTCATTAAACCCATGTATAATATGCATCCTTTTTTTTCCCCTCAAAAATTTGGGCCAGAAAGTGCACATTATACACAGCAAAATACGGTACTTCAGATTCGCTGTGTCACTTCGGGCAATTCACTTTCCTTTCCTGGGACTATAAAAACAGAAATCATAGCAGACCAGTGGTTTTTAAAGCTATTCTCCACCCATTTCCCAGCCCCAGGATTCCACCCCCACCCCCGGGGCTGTGTGGGGGTGGAAACTGACGCAGAACTCTAGCATCAAAAGGGCACGTGCTCTGGCTGGCTGGGGGAGGGGCCGGGGTCCTTGCCTGCTCCTGGGCCCGCCACCCTTTCTGCTCCTCAAGTATAAGAGACATGCTGGGAGGCCTGGTTTAGAAGTTACATGTTCAAGTTTCTGAGACTTTTCTATGGCATATGGGAAAAACAGGGCTCAATTTTTAGAACCTCAGGCTTATTTTCTCTTACATTTCTTTTTATCATACAAAGAAATTCCCTTCTCTGTGTGGAACACGGGCTGACATCCTTTGAACCAGTTAGCCTCCAAAACCAAAGTAAGGCGCCTAAACCAGGGCTTCTCAGCCCCAGCACTTGACGCCTGGGCCGGGGTAATCCTTTAAGGGGCCATGCTGGGCACTGTAGGATGTTTAGATGCCAGTAGCATCCCTTCGACACAGTTATCACAGTTGTGACAACCAAGAACGTCTCCACCCACTGCCACATGTTCTCTGGGGGTTAGGGGTGGGCCGGACTGCCCTGGGTTGAGAACACTGGTCTGAACCCCCTCCTTCAGGAGGCCAAATCTTCGAATCCTGTTACTATTTGGCATTATGTATGTGCTTGAGATCATTCCTTAAAGACAGTTCCATCCTAGACCTTGACCAGCCTTGGCCGCATTGCTGGCAGACCTTGAGGTGTCCCCGCCCCATGAGCCCTCTTCCCTCCCTACAGAAATGAGCGTGCGCCTTGGCAGAGGACAGAACAACCTACCACTTTGTACATTGCATGCTGCTCACGACTGACATTCATAGTGGGCCTACTGCGTGCCAACTCTGAGAAGGCACGAGGAGGGTGGGGTGGGGGTAGGACATGGGGTGTCCATATCTGCCCTCAAGATGCTGTATATAGGGGAGCCAGAGACGTAAGCAAATAACTAGAATGCAGCGAGTTATGGGAAGATGTTCATGAAGAAATGAGTGAAATGAAAATAAAAGCTATTAAAAATGGTATGCAATGTATGACCAGATTTCTGTAAATGTACACATCTGGAAAGAGTTATGTCAAAATGTTACAGTAGCTGGTTGTCTATAGGTTGTGATCCTGAGAAAGAATGCTGGGTGCCTGTTCTGGAGGGGGGAGTGAGAGGAGGGTGGGAAGGAGGGAGGATCATGGATTCTCTCATTGTTTCTCTTCTACTTATAGATATATATAACAATAACAATAATAATAGCCAATATTACTAAGTACTTACTATAAGCCAAGCACTGTTGCTAAGCACATTATATAATAACTCACTCAAATGCCATAACGACTGTAAAAGCCGATTCCAGTGCTTCTTTCTCATTGCTTCTCTAAATGTGGCGGTGGACCCCAGAATCACCCGCCCAAGGCGGCGCGCAGAGACTGTGCAGATGAGGCTGCATTTACGGAAATGTTTTTCTTTCTTTACAGGTTGACAACTACAGCTATTCTTTATCTGTGAAGGGGGATATTCCGCATGTGGATCTGGAAAATTCAGTCTGGCATGGATTTTGACACCTCCTCTCTCCACTCCTAGTCCCTACCCCTCACTTTATTAGCTGTGTGACCCTAGGCAAGGCACTTTTCTCTCAGCCTTGATGATTTTGCTGAATGACAACTAAACAAGAAAAACAAATATATTATTGTATGTCAACTGTAATTGAAAGGTAAATTTAGAAAACAAACACACAGAAGAGCCCTGTCCAGGTATCTCAATTGGTTTGAGCATTGTCGCGATACACCAAGGTTGTGAGTTTGATTCCCAGTGAGGGCACATACAAGATCAACCAATGAATGCATAAATAAGCGGAAGAACAAATTGATGTTTCTCTCCTTTCTTCTCGCTCTCTAAAAAATCAATAAATAATTTTTTTTTAAAAAAGAAAACAGAAGAAAAATGGCTGGCTGGTGACATTTGTAATAAGTGGTGACCAATTTTCTCTTTTGAGTCTTCAACCTAGTGCCAGGGAACATCTGAGGCTGCTTGCTCAGAAAGTATACCCAAGCCTGTGGGGCTCCCCAGAGCTCCCAAAAAGTTGGGAAGAGCAAGACAGAGCCAGGAGAACTGGGCCAGATCCCTTGGTTCCAGTCAGGACCTAGTCCTCGTGGTGCTGGCCCTGCTGGGCCTGGCTGGGTCTTGAGCCAAGTCACATCTGGTCCCTGCCCTCAGAGAAGTCACCACTGACCAAGGAGAGTCACAAACAGAGCCATTGTAATTCCAGAGTACACCCTACCAGCTCTGTGGGGAATCCTTGGCATGGCTGAGGGGACTTAGGTCCTGTCCCCTACCTTATGGGAGCAGGAGGAAAAGACAAAAACAAAACCCAGAACTATACTGGTCTGGGAATGGGCTCCCTTTGACCTGCATGAACTTAAAGTTTAACCAGCCTGTGATTTTGTCCAGCCTTTGCACATGCTTCTCCTCCAGCCTGGATGCTATGCCCCATTCCTGCTTTTCTAAGACAACTCAGGTGTCCTGCCGTAGAAGAATTCACGCAACACACACAGACACACACGGCAGCCCCTCCTTCCAGGTGCCCGAATCACCTGACCACAAAAAATGCTTTTAGCCTGTACTTGTTAAATGGCCCAGCCCTTAACCTGGACGACTTAACTCATTCAGTCCTCGCCGACCTGTGAGCTGGGATCTTCGGCCCTCCTTTGACACAGGAGGAAGAAGGTTCAGAGAAGTGAGGACACACATCATGTGGGAGGCCCTGCACTCTCTGAAGCCCCATGCTCCCTGGCCTCTCACCGGCTGGGGTTAGGAACCTGGGGTAGGAGCTGGGGGAAGCACTTAAATGTGGACCGTTATTTCTGAGAATGACTTGGTCCTCTGCATGTGAGGTCTCCGTGGGCTTGCTCTCAGGTCGACCTCTGTGAGAAGAAAAAGCCAGTAAAGTAAACGGAGTATGAGGTGAAACAGTTAGGCGCGTGACTTTCCCGCTTTGGGCCTCAGTTTTCCTTGCTGTAAAGTCAGAGTGAGGAGGAGTGGGCTCCGGAATCCTAGGTCCCTCCCTGCCTGAGCGTCGATGGCTCTCGGAGCAGTTTGTCTCCGTTCCCACGGACCCCAGACGATTCCCGACAGTTCCAGGACAGCGGCCCTGCCGCTCCCGGGATGGGAAACCCTAACCCCGCCAGCCCCACTCGCGCTGTTGCTTTAAGGTCGGGCGGGGCCGGCGGGGCAGTGGCGCGGCACCTGGAGCCGCCGGGAGCCGGTCTTCGGAGTCTCCGCGGGAGCCGGCGGCCCGTGAGGACGCGGACCTCAGGGGTGGTGGGACGGGCCGCGCCCAGAGCCGGAGCCCGGACGGCCCAGCCGCAGTCGGCCAAGCCAGGGCCGGGGCCTGGGCGGGGGTCGGTCACTACTGGTCGAGGGCGAAGCCCAGGCTCCGCGCGCCCTCGAGGGTCCGCGCAGCGCTCCCACAGGGTAGCAGAGCTGCTGCGGGGCGCGCAGCACCGGCACCCGCGCCTGCCGGCTGAAGTCGGGATCGGCACCCCCGCTCCGGGTGCGGGGCGGCGGAAGCGGACGGGACGGGCTGTGGCTGGCGGGCAGCAGACCTGAGAGATCCCGGGACAAGACCCGGAGCCCGACCTTAGCGTTTTTGCTGGGCGCGGAGACTGAGGCTAGGGGACCGACGCCGGGGCCACCCCCTAACGGCCGGCGCCCCGGGAGGACCGAAGGGTGCCGTTCCCAGGTTCGCGCCGCCCTCCGGTCCGACAGCCACCATGCCTTTACCCTCGCTAGGCTCCCCGCGCCTGGACCGCGCCTGACTGCCTGCCGCACCATGGCTGCGCCCCAGGTGGGTACAAGCTTCCTCCTCTCCTTCCCTTCGGAAGCATCTGTCTCTGCTCCTCCTAACGTCCACCCCATCTAGACCCGTTCCCTTTCCCTTGACTGCGGAGGCTTGGTGGGCAGTCTGCACACTCAGGGCTCTTCCTGTGCTCCAACTCGCTGAGTGGCCTTGGGCCATGGCGTCCAGGGCCTCAGGTTCCCCGGTGGTTAGCTGGAGATGGTTTGGACCACTTCTTGTTCAGACGAGATGGCTCAGTTCTTTACAGAAAACTGGCACCTAAAGTTCCCTTGTTGGTAGAACGCAACGCGGTGTTATTGGGCCGATTTCACCGAGGAGGGAAGAGAGGAGTGGAGAGGCTAGGTTACATGCCCCGTGTCAGAGCCAGGGTCCATCCTCTGTCCAGCTCTGCCTGTGTCACCAAGCTTCGCCTACAGCTTGCCATCTTGGCATCTCATCTTCACAACTTGCCCCTCCCTGGGAGGTAGGAATTTGGGTTGAGGGATGCCAAGCCGCCTGATCAAGCCCACAGAGCTGACGGGTAGAGTGACCAGTCAGAGGGGGCAATAGACCAGACGCAGGCAAAGGCCTCCTCTGGCGGCTGGGCGGTGGGGGTGGCGGCTGCAGAAAGGCTTCTGGAAGGATGAGGTGTTGGGCTGGGTCTTGAAGGGGTGGGGCTGTGAAATGAGGGCCCTGGATGGGGACAGAAGGCTCCCCAGGCTGAGAGAGCAGCCCATGTGGAGGCCCCCAGGTGGCAGGAGTTTGGGTGTGCTTGTGTGCGGGAGTGTGAGGGAGGTGAGGGACGGGGCCAGCCTGGCAGGCCCTGTCTGAGTGCCAAGATCGGGAGTGGGACTTCTCTGGTATGGGGGTTATTCCCTCCAGGGCACCGAGCTCCTTCTGCCTCCCGCATCAGGGTACCGGGCACACCAGCGTGAGAGGTAAGAGGTGAGTAAGCTGCCTGAAGACCTTCATTCTCTGAAGCAGGTCAGGGGAGTCTTGAGCCAGGACACCCCGCTGCTGATAATCAGAGCTCTGATCTGTAATAATAAGGAAAACTGTCGCGCAGCAACGGAACAGGCTGTTCTGCCTCCAGTGGACACTGACACCCTCCATCCCCCAACCCCCGCGCCGGGGTGGCAAGTTAGCATGTGACCTGCCTGCCCATGGCGAGATCCACATGGGAGGAGGGAGAACCCCAGAGAGGGAGATGACCACGCCTGTGAAAACATGCTAAGGGCAATTGCAGGGACTTGTCTGAGGAGGACAGTGTGTTCTGGAGAGTGAGAACTGCCTGCGACAAAGACTTACAGGCACATCTCTTCACAGCAAGGCCTCCATTTTATATACTAAAAAATATAGATGGATCTAGCTGTGCACACACACAGGGATTTGAGCCAGACTAGGCCTGGGTTCGAATTTGACCTTGACAAAGGTGACCTTGAACAGACTCACTCTCATAGTCTCACGTCCTCGGGACATATTGCTGCTGTGAGGATTAAGTGAGGGGACACCTGTAAAGTGCTTGGTGTGGTGTCCAGCCTGCGTAAATGCCCAGCACACACCTGCTGCCACCATCAGTGTGTAGTAGGCCAAGGGAGAAATGGAACATTCACATGGGGATCAGCTCATCTGAGCAGCAGGCTGAACGATAATTGCTGTTTCGCATTTTGATATCCTTCTGTGGTTTTGTCCTCTTCCCACAGTAAAAAGCATCGTAAATTACCTTATGCAGGAGCGAGTTCTTCAAGCGTTAGAAACCCAGGTGTATCTAGGTCTAGGACAAGTCTCTCACCTTTCTGGCTCCCGTCTCCTTATTTGGAAAACAGGAACTCCTTTCCCTGCCCTGTTGTGCGGAGTCAGAGGAGATGCTGACTGTGAAGGGCAACGGTCAAGTGCCATAACATACAGTCCAGGGCTTCTACCAAGACTGATTTGCTGGGTTCTTTTTTTCAAGTTGGTTCCTCCAGCGTTCCCCCCGGACAGCCTCCCCAAGCTGCCTGGCTTTGGGGAGGGGCAGTCAGGCTCTTTTTCTCCCCACGTAAAAATGCCTTGAGCTGTAGACAGGAGGCACTTGCCCCAAAGACAGATTCAGCGGAAGAGAACTGCAGGTACTTTACAAATGGTGTTTTTCTGTATGCTTTTGGTGGTCTGGGGGACTCAGAGGAATTGGGGTTCTCTCCTAGAGCGCCTTGGTACATGCACAGATTCTCTCTCACACATGTGCCCACACAGACTCTTTTTATAACATGGGTGGACTTATTTCTTAACCGCACACACATTTTAAAACCCTTTTGGGAATATGCCCTTCAAAAAAATTAATGTATTTTAGATTATAATTGACACGCAGTATTATATTAGTTTCAGGTGTACAACATAGTTCTTCAACATTTATATGCCTTACAAAGCGATCACCACAATAAACCTGGTAACCACCTGCCACTGTACAGAGTTTATTCGATGTTATTGACTCTACTCCCTATGCCGAACTTTACATCCCTGTGACTTTATGTTATAACTGCAAGTTTGTACTTCTTAATTCCCTTCCCCTTTTCCACCCCTTCCCCCACCCCTCCCGCGAGAACATGCCCTTTTGAAATCTCATGCTTCACCTACTGTATCTTGAACGTTGCGCGTGCCGTCTGCTTCCGTAGGAGCAGGCCTTTGAATAGCTGCACAGCCAGGCATCATTCTGATGCGGGGCAGGCTCCATTTGCAAGGTGTTTCTGGTCATTGTAGTCTCTCTGTGGTCTGTGAGTTCCCCGCTTCTCTGGCTCAGCCTTTGGGAGAGGAGGCGGTGCCGTGCTAACTCCTCCTGGCAGCCTGCTGGGGCGCCTGCTCTTTGTGTAGGTGAGACAGCAGGCCCAGAGCAGTTGAGAGGCTTAGGCTAACCCGGGCACACAGCTGCGGAGCTGCAGGGTGGGGACCAAAGCCAGGCTCTGCATCATGGCTTGGCACCGAAGCAGCTAGAATCTTCCCCTCACCCAGCTCCTTCCAGCTGTGAGGCAGGCTCTTCACTCAACAAGCATGCCACTAGCAACACTTTCTCTCATTTAAGGGAATTTCTTTAACAATTTTTTATCTAGCAGCTATTATGTGCTAGGCACTGGGGACAGAGCAGGGAACTGGGCCGATATGGACAGCCAAGGAGCAGCTAACCACAGACAGATAAGCACTGTGGTCCAGTAAGGCTGAGGGGACTGGGTGTTTAAAGTGTCTTGGGTGGGGACTGAGCTGAGCCTTGAGGGGAGATAATAGCCAGTTGCCAGGCAGAGGGAACAGCACGTACAATGTGTGTTTCATCCCCTTCCTGTCTGTATGGTCTGGGGCCAGGTTTCCTCCCAGTGTGGTTGTTTTTTCCTGTGCATTTTTTCTTTACCTAATTGAGATAACACTATATGCATAATTAGGTATACTAAGTTGAAAAAAGTAAGGTATTAAAAACATTTCCCCCCTTTCGTTAAACATTTGTGCTGAGCTGGATTTTTAAAAAATAAGTCATTAGTATTCCATCTAGAGGTTTATACCATGGTTTACCCATCATTTCCCTACAGTTGGACATTCTGGCTCTTTCTAAATTAGGATCATTATAAATAAGTCCATAGTGAACTTTTTTTTTTTTTTTTTTGCACAATTTTGCTTCGTATCATGAATTTTATCTTCAGACCTCTCATTGCCCTCCTTCACACTTGCTCCTGCACCCGCCTTGGTTTTGGTACCTTCCTCTGTAAAATGGAGATGACGATGTCTCGGGATTGTGACTGAGTGAAGCGAGGCAATGGTTAACCAGCCAGCCCCAATCCTGGCAGGCCTGGGGGCGCGCCCAGCCTGTGGTGGACAGAGTGGGGTGTCTTATACCAGCCAGGCAGATGAGGCCTCTGAGACCCGGAGAGGGGCCCAGAGTGAACATACCCACTTACTGAACTCCTGCTCAGTCCCGGGTGTGGTGCTGGGAACTTCAGACATTAACTATGACCTTCAGAACAGCCCTGCAAAGTTAGTAGCATCGTCTCCATTTCACAGGTGAGGAAACTGAGGCAGAGAACTCAAATCACCAATCCAGGGTTGCTCGGTGACCTCAGGTGGGGGAGAACGAAGACCCGGGTCTCCAGTGCTCAGCAGGCCTCTTACCTGCCCATTTTTCTTCTCTTCTTTCTTTTTCCATGTCTAGAGCTGTAAGAGGGGCCGAGTGGCCTCCATCCTTCGCTACTGCATGACGGTCAGCGGCACGGTGGCTCTGGTGGCTGGGACACTCTGCTTCGCTTGGTGGAGTGAAGGGGATACAGGTGGTCAAGCCGGCCAGCCTGCCCCACCCACTGAGCACCCCACGCCTGAGTCCCCGAGACCTCTGCTCAGGTCCATCAGTGTCGTCTGCTGCGGGGCAGGCGGCTTGCTGCTGCTCCTTGGCCTGCTGTGGTCCTTCAAGGCCAGCATCTGGGGGCCACCCAGATGGGATCCATATCACCTTTCCAGAGACCTGTACTACCTTACGGTGGAGCCCTCGGAGAAGGAGAACTGCAGGTTAGCAGGGCTGGGTAGGAGCGGCAGGTTGGGTCCACAGGTGGGGCACCATTATATCATCAGGCCTTTGCTCAGCCAACTCTCATGGCATTCCTTCTCTGTATCCGTCTTTGTCTGTGCCCTGGGGACTTGAAAGCTGATCAGTGCAGTCCTAGAGGAGTCTAAGGCCCCATGACAGATCAGAGTAGTTAAAGCTGTGAGAGAGGCACAGACATGGTCGTGTGGAGATGTGGAGAACTCCAGGTAGGCTTCTCGGAAGAGGTGGAAGCTGAACTCAGCATGGTATGGGGCAGAGTAGCACAGGGTTAAGAGCCCAGGCACAGGAGTCAGACTGACTGGGATCCTCATCTGACCAGTGGTAGAACTTCAAGTAGAGCATGCATCCCCTCTGAGCCTCAGCTTGCCCATCTGAAATAAAGCAGGAATAATAAGAACAATGACAACAATGGCAAACACCTGTATAGTACTTGCCATGGTCCAGACACTGATTCAAATGCTTTTCTCATATTTACTCTTTTCATACTTACAGCAGCCCTCTGAAGTACGAATGGTTATGAACTCTGTTTATAGATGAGGAAACCGAGTCACCAAGAGGTTAGGTAGCTTGCCCAAGGACACCCAGATAGTGTAGGCCAGGGTCAGGACTTGGGCCCAGAGTCTGCGCTCTCATTCACTCCCTGGCTCATGGGACGCAGGGAACATTAAATGAGACGACGTGTGTGTAGAACTTAGCTCCATGCCTGGCATACAGCAGGTGCACAGTAAAGCCAACTTTTCCTCAAGGGGCTAAGGTGGTGAGAGGAGGTTTAGGCAGGCAGAGGAGCACGTGCAGAGGTCCAGGGATGGGGTAGGGGAGTGGAGACAAAATCTCGCGTTAGACAACATTTCTCAATCTTAGTTTTCATTTTAACTCCCTCTTAGGAGGCTTTTAGGCATTTTTTCTTAGCTCTTCCCCATGAAATTTAAATACCGCAGATACGCTGTATATTTGTTCATGTTCTGTATGTATATCTGTGCTTTATATCACCAAGATACCAAGAACCAATCTTTTCCCTGTTGAGAAAGTGAAGTACGCCTGCACTTACGTATTTATTCATTCAACCAAGTAGTGGGTGTACTTACATGTCAGGGACCTGCTCCATCTTCTCCAGTCCTTCTGTCCCCTGAAAGGTGAGCACTTCTGTGCCCCTTGACAGAAGAGGAAGGTGGGGTTATACAACTAGAAAGTGCCGAAGCCTACTGGCTGTGAAGCTCGTGTTCTTGCACCCACTCCCCGAGGTGGGGTGTTCTGGGGCAAAACCAGACATCTGTGAGCTGACCTGGGACGCGGACACCCTTCCTCCCTTAGTTAAAGGGAAAACGCATTCTGAGTTGAGGAATGTAGCAGGTTATTCCCACTTCTGGCTTGTGAATGCTTGAGGTCAGAGACAATAGTGTATTCAACAGAGGCCACTTGGTCCAATGGTCAGGCCTTAGTTTGAACCAACAATTAGAGGGAAGGGCAGAGCCTTGGGAACCCTTTAGCCAAACCCTTCACTTTTTAGATGAGAAGCCTGGATTTCAGAGTGGCCAGTAACCTCCCTGGTCACACAGTGAGTCAGTGGTCAGTTGGAAGGAGGCCAGGCCTCAGGGCACTCTGGCCCCGAGCCTGTCCCTCCCTACCCAGGGTGGCCTGAGCGTAGGGGGTGAGTGTTGTCTGTACACACAGCCACGTTGACCCAACAGGGTCCAGGCCACAGCTACAGATGGGGCCACCCAGCCTTCATTCCCAGCTGGGCCACAGAGGAGGCCCACCCAGGAGGCTGCAGCGTGCTCCCAGTTTGGAGACCCAAGTCTTCGATTCAGAGCTGGGTGGCTGGGTGTCAGGGAGCCGTTCTGCTAATGGCTCTTCACTGTCCCTGAGGCTGACTCAGCGCAGCCCTGCTGCCTATGAGACCAGCATCTGGCCCCCATGGGGAGGCCACTGTACTGTTCCTGTCCCAGGCACCCCGCTGCCCGCAGGTACCCGGCTGTGCATAAACCCAGGTCAGAGAGGCCCTCTAGGCTGATGGCTTGGCAGGTGTTTTCCCCTCTTTGACCTCACTTTCTCCAATTATTTATCTACTTATTCTTTCACACCTGTAGCCATATTTACTGAGCACCTACTGTGTGGCGAGTCCTGTGCAGGGCACTAACAACACAACACTGGACAAAAACAGATAAAATCCCTGCCCTCTGGGGACCCCCATCATATGTGTGAGCCCCTAAATAAGGTGGCTAGACAGGAGGCCCCCAGGGCCTCCGCCCTCAGTGGGTGCCGCAGAAAAAAGCATGGTCCTATTCAGACATGGGGGTTTCAGCCTCTGTTGTTTCTTTGATAAGCTGTGTGTCCTTGAGCATGTTACTTAGGCTCTCTGAGCCGTGTCTAATGCCTCATCTGGCAGCTGGGCGTGACACACCCTTTCCCTAGCATTGCTCTTAGGCTCAGATGAGAGGCTAGGTGGGGAAGTACATACACTGTGAAGTTCGAGAGCACACGTTATCTTCGCTGTTGTTACCATGCTTCACGGTTTACGATGCATTGTTATGCCCACTAGCTGATTTGAACCTTACTTCTCCTAAGTGGAGCAGCTTATGAGATAAGCGTAAGGATTAGTCCATTTTTACAGATGAGAAAGCTGACGCGTGGAGAGATTAGGGGCTGGGTAGGGAGAGGGGTGCTAGGTAGAGCTGCAGTTAGACAGAGCTGGGGCTTTGCCGCCTGGCTGATGTGTGACTTGCACTCATCTGTGCAGAAGCTGAGAGATGCTATCCCGCAGCGTTGTCCTGAATGCGAAACAGATTAGAGGGCTTACATGTTGGGCAGGCAGCGCTTCACGCCCGCCCCTTGCCCTTTGCCTGCCGTGCTTGCCTGACTCAGCTGAGTGCGGAGGAGCCAGCGCCGGGTCGCGTCTTCTGCCCCAGCCAGGCTCCAGAAAGGGGGTGAGTCCCAGCCCCAGTGGAGGTTCCTGTGTATGAGGACCATAGTCGGAGCCCTCCCTACAGAACACATGATGAACAGAACCCCCTCCCAGTGGTCCCTGGGTTCTAACATTCCGGACCATGATGGTGGAGACTTGGGGCTGGGTGGGCCCAGCTGGCCCAGTGGGTGGCACGAGGGCCACTCCACATCTGCCCTTTAAGCAAACTTCCTGCTGCGGGCCCAGCTACCTGTGCCCTGCCCTGCCAGCTGTTAGCGACTGGGGTGGCCCCAAGCATACCCAATGCCTGTGTCATGTCTCTAGGGCTTGGAGAAGCGGGGAGCGGCAGAGGCGTGGCTGAGAAGTGAGCGGGGCAGGAGATATGGGGCTCTGGAAGTCTTACTACCTACATTTTTCTGAGTGTTATCAAAGCTTTTCCCATTTTTCCCTGCCCTGAATCTATAAAATGAGAATCGTTAGCCTCGTTTTACAGATTAGGAGGAAGAGGCTCCGAGAGGGCTATGAACACAGCCTAGGTCACGCAGCAGCAGAGCCTGGCTCGCCTGCCTCTGGGAGCAGTCACCTTTGCCTGCTCTCACCTGCAAATGATGCTGCAAGTGCAAAGAAGGATGAGGTCCCTTAGAGCTTCCTCAGCTGAGAGCTCCTGGGCTGGCTTCTGGAGGAGGAGGGTCTATGAGCGATATTCGCAAGAGCAGTGGGCGGGGCGAACCAGATTGGGCTCCTGGCTGATGCCCTCCATCAGACTGGCACATGGGCTGGGGGTCAATCCCAGGCTTCCCCAAATCTTCTTCATGACCCTGTCTGTGGCTGGAGCAGCAAGCCTGCCTCCCGGTGGGCCGCTCTGAAGGTTGCGGTGGGCTTGGGCCAAGAAGACACGTTGCCCAGAGACAGGCCATGTCCTCAGCAGGTGATGGGTGCTCACATGAGGGGCATCGGTAGGTTCCCAGCATGGCACCCTCACTAGGCCCTGGAGCAAAGTCCTCTCCACTTCCTCTTCTGTCCTCTGGGCCAGGCTTTGCCATCAGCTCCTCCCTTGTCTAGATAGGCAGGCCCACTGGTGTGGACTGAACTGCTTCCCCACCAGCTCCAAACCAATGACTGTGGGTTAGTGACAGCCTCCCGGAGCCCACGTAGGGCTTGCCATGCGGGAGACAGTGGTGTGTTTTGCTCCTTACGCCCCTTCCTCAAGGAGACCTTTGAGACTTTGTGACTGTCTGGCATTTACAGAGCCCATGCTAAGTGCACCCCTACATTATCTCATTTAATCTGCACACAGGTCTGCGGGGTAAGGGCCATCATTGTCCCCATTCACAGAGGGGGAAACTGAGGCCCAGATTAATGGAGCTACTGACCTTGATCTCTCACCAGGAATGTGGCAGAGTAGAGAGTTGACAGCCAGCGCCCAGAGTCATAACCAGCCCTTGAGCTACTTGGGGTGGGAAGGGACCTACAAGATGACCTAGTTGGTCCCTGTACTTGACAGTATCATCCCCAAAGCAGAAGCAGCCCAGGCCTAGGATCAGTGACACTCCTGCCCAAAGAGGAGAAGGGTAAGGGACTCCCCAGAGGTGACCTGCTGAGGCCCTGAGAGGACTGAGGGCTGGTATCATTCCCATCAGCACTGGTGTGCATGGGATGGGGGAGACCTGTTCTTGGAATCTAGCTGCAAAGCGTGGTCACAGGAGCCTCAGAGGACCTGGTCTTTGCCCCAAGGCCCTGCAGGGTGGTTCATTTAAGGGAGTTGGGGGCCAATCTCAGGAAAGCCCAGCTGTTCAGAGATAGACGTGGTTGACTTTACCTCCGCAGGTGTACAAGCACAGGTAGTCACTTGGTGGACTTACCTCATCAGGGCCTCAGGCACCCAGATGTGCAGGAGAATTGAGATCTTCCATCCTGCTCTGAGCGTCCACAGCTCCGGCCCGTGTAGGAGATATTACAGCAAGCTGGGAGCCTTTCTGCCCACGGACCATCACTCAGTCTCTCAACAAACATCCCCAGACATCTACCCTCAGCCCCATGACACTCAAAGTCAGTTTCTGCCCTAGAACACAACCAGGAGGGGTCAATGGGGTGACAGAGCCCAGAACAGGGAGCGGGAGATTTGCTGGTGGGGGAGGTATGAGTCAGGAAAGCTTCTCAGAGGAGTCTCAAGGGACAAGTTGGGATTGATGAGCAGGGAAGGGTGAGGGAGTGAGAAGGACTTTCCCTGCAAAAAAACCAAGGAGGCATGGTGAACACATATGGGGAGGGGCCAGGGTGGCCACGACGGGAGAGCTGAAGTTGGCGGGGGCGGCTCATGCCAAGCTTCAAGTATGCACATGGGATCCTGGGGGCCTGCAAAGAATTTGGACCAGGGCATGCAGTCCTCCCTGCCCCCAGCCCTTATCACTCTCTCCCTGGCATGCAGTCTGTTTTGCCCTTGCCCCTGCTAACAGCCTCTCTTTTCCTGTCTTTGTAGGACCACAAAACTGGTTGCCATCCCCTCTTACGAGGAGGCAGTGCACTGCCCACTGGTTGAGGGGCCCCCGGCACCTCCTGCAGACCCCACGGAGGAAGACCTGATGCGCAGTGCCTCCCGGGCTGCCCTGCTTGGGACCCAGCCCACCTTGCCTCCACCCAGCTATGAGTGCATCATCCTTGCCGCTGATGCCATCCCTGGAGAGACAGTACCTGCCGTTGCCCGGCCAGTTTGGACCACAGCAGGAGGAAGTTAAAGGTCCCTACCAGGCTCTGGATCCAGAGACAAATCCTGAGCGTCTTCTAGTGTCCAGCACAGTGCCTGGTTCACAGGAGGCACTCAACGGATGTTTGTTTCTCAGTGCTGTTTTATTTAGCTATCGCTGTGTAACAGATGGCTTAAAATAAATCCACTTCATTTTCTCTCCTGACTCTCTGGGTTGCCTGGGCCCAGGTGGGTGGTTCTTCTGCCCCGTATGATGTTTGTGGGGCTGCAACCTCAAGGGCCCGGCTGGGCCAGAGCGTGCAAGATGGCACGCTCCTGTGGCTGGCAGTCAGAGCTGGCTGTCAGCTGGGCGATTTTATTGCACAGGCGAGAACACTGGGGCCCTGAGGCAGAGCAGGGACTGGTCAAGGTCACGCACTGAGTTTATAACCAAACGGACATGGGCTCTGCATTCAGACCTCCTGTGACTGGGTTCCACCGTGCACCAGCTGATTGACCGTAGATGAGTGACTTTACCTCTTTTTGCCTCAGTTTCCTCATCTGTAAAATGGGAATTGGGAATCACAGTGGCTCCAGCTCCTACCTCAGAGAGCTGAGCTGTGAAGATGAAATGAGATGACAGCGGCTGACATCGTAAGCTCACATTGACCATGCAGGCTCAGCGCTAATGCATCAAAAAATAAATGCAGGTCTTGCAGCCCAGCGGCAGGTGTCTAGTAAGTATGCGCCGATTGTCAGAGTTTGTTAGCAGAGGTGGCAAGTGCAAATTCGCGCAGTGCTAATCCAGCTTCTGCTCCCATATCTCCTGTGACAGGGAGCTGGCTCCCTCTCCTTCGTTTCCAGATGCGGTAGAAATATCTGTTTCCTGTCCAGCGACAGTTTGCATCCCTGTATCTCTACACCACCCCATTCACAGATGTGAAAACCAGCTCAGAAAGGTTAAGTAACCTTTCCAGGGCACGCACCACACAGGGGTTCAAAGTCCTGGGGCTCAGTCAGCTGGGCAAGGTGGCATTCTCTGAGGGCCTGCAGTATGCAGGGCCAGGCCCATGGCCATCCTCAGGCCTGCTCAGCTGCAGATGATGCTCCCATTTAACAGGTGTGGAAACTGAGCCTCAGCGAGGTAAAATCACAAAGAATAAAGGCAGAGCCAGTAATTTCATTCAGTCCTGGCTGGGCTCCTGGCTGGGATCCTCCCACTTCGACCTGGACCATCTCAGTGGCTGCCCATCCAAGTCTCCCTGCTTCTTCCAGTGTCCCCTGCAGTTCCTTCTCAGCTAGGAAGGGCCTGATCAAACTCAGGGAGATGACGTCCCTCCTGGGCTCAGAACCCTGAGTGTCTCCCGGGTCAGACTGAATAATGAAATCTTGTACAGCGGGGTGGCGTGGTGCTCTCTGCTGCAGTCAGTCCCAGGGTGGGCTTGTGCATTTACTTTCCCTCTTCCCATCCTCCCCAGGGCTCACTCCTCACCTCCCTGCCCGTTCGCTCTGTCCCTCCTCATGCTGCTGTCCTTGACTGCTCTTTTTAAAGCAGAGTCCCTCCTAACCCTCTGCACGCCCGGCCTCCTTCCCTCCCTCTTTGTTTGTAATCCCATTTATAACACATTTAACATTTTACCTTTCTAAGCTTGATTTTTATTTCTTTATTACATGTTTCTCCTCAACAGAATGCAACTTCCCTGAGAGCAGGAAATTTCTTTCCTTTATGTTTGTATGCCTAAAGCCTAGAAATGGCGCCTGCCATGAGGAAGATGCTCAGTAGACGTTTGTTGACTGAACGAATGAATTAATGGATGTCAGCTACTATCATTATTGGGCCCTCTCTCAGCCACGCGAGCCAGACCTCGTGGGTCTTCTGTAATCCTCCCCCTCCCTTCCCGGCCATCGAGTCCTGGATCTCCGTCGAAACCCCCTTCCCTCCCTCTCCTTCTCTCCTCTCTGTCTTCAGAATGTGACTTTATCTGGAGATAGAATCTTTGCAGGGGTTGTGCGTTGATATGAGATCATACTGGGGAGGGCCTACCAACCCAGTGTGAGTGGTGTTCTTGTAAAACTGGGCACCCTGGATAGAGGTTCGTACAGAGGGGAGATGAGAAGAGGTACAGGAGACAACAGACAGGAGCAGGGCCCCCCTCACCGCTGCAGACAGAATCAGCCCCGACAGCTCCTTGATCTTGGATGTCCGGCCTCCAGAACTAAGAGAAGGTCAACTTGTTGTTGAAGCCTCCCATTCATGGTCCTTTGCTACAGAAGCCTCAGCAGACTAATACAACAGGTTGATAAAACTGGTGTATTTCCCTCAGTCGCACTCTGTTATCACGTCCAAGGGCAACTGCTAGGAAATGGTAGGGCCAGAGTCCTTAAAATCTGGATCTTATCCACCCGGAACTGTGGCCAGTAGAATTCACCACGACCTCAGGCCCGTGAAGTGGCTCCGTTGAGACAAGGAGGACAGAGGAGTGAGTGCGACTCAGTGGTCCTGGTGATTAGAAATAAGCAAGGGGTTTAACGTCCTTTGGTCGTGAAAGCTACAACAGTACAGCGCTTCACTCTTAAAATGAGCCTCAGGTCTAAGATGCACAATGTGTCCTGGAGGAGTCCTGTGCATTCTGCTGGGTTTGGCTTAACCGCTAGAACCAGGTGGCCGGCCATCCTCTCATCCGCTTGGGAGTTCTACATTCTTCCCCTTGCACTTCTTAGTAGAATGGATACAAATTGTAACCACCTCCAGGACCTTCCTCAAGTGGAAGTGAGAGAAAAGCCATCGCTGAAACATTCTAACCTCACTGAAACGCCATTTGTCCTCACCCAAAGGGGTTAAGGAGTGGCCCTAAATTCAGAATCTCTATCCTGTTCAGACGCGGCACCCAGCAGAGAAGGCGCTCCCTCCCAAGAGTTAACCGAACGTGTCTGTTCCCATGATTATTTGTGTTTGCTTCCTTTGCCTGAAGGCACTCATGCCCCCCCTTGGGGTTTATTTCTTTCAATATTTCTTGGCTGTGATCAGCTTGATTTCTGACACATGGGCAGCCTCAGTTCAAGAGATGAACGCAGCTAATTTGGTAGGGAGAATTCTAATCTTTCCTGCCTGGACTGCCAATTTTTGAAAGGTAATGATCAAAGATGTCTTTATCCTATCCTTTGTTCTGACTGGATTTGACTGAAGCCAGGTGGAGCCATTGGTTACATCCTCTCATCTGATCAGCTGGAGGCTAAGACCAATGACTCAGACCCTGGTTGTGAAAATAGAACACGTTCCTGAAATCTTTTGTGACAAAACATTGGTTGGAGGTTTGTAGTTAAACCAAGTGTTTATGAAGCTGCTAATGAGTGAACTTGGCTTTCTTCCTGGAGGTCTGCCTTGCTCTGATCTCTTTGGTCCAGCAGGAAACTCCGTTGCCATATTTATGAAGAAGTGGGCAGGATTTTCTTTCAGAGAGAATTCCCTCAGCTCCAAAGACAACTCCATTCTGCAAAGTAAACTTGATGTCTGCTAAGCAGACGCCAGCCACTGGCATCTGGCACTAAAAAATACATTTGTTAAACTATATTTTGCTTCAGAAGCCATTGAAAAATTTTTTACACTTGCTTATATATCTCTTCTTAAAAATTTATATATATAAAATACACACTCACAGATATCTACACACAAACACACACCCTCGGAGCTCACTAACCCTTACATTCTTTAATCTCTTTATCTTGAAAGACTCTGTTTACAAAAATGAATTTAAATGTTTTCTCTTTAAGCCCTTCAGGAGCTCATGGGTCCCTGAGCCGTTCATGAGCGGAGAAGCGTCCACGTCTGAGACTCCCTGCAGAGGTCGGGGCAGCGCCTCCTGGGCTCTCCCTGTAACCTCCCTGGTGGTGCCGGAGTCCTGAGCTCTGCATACACGACGAGTGAAATCCCCTGTCCATCTGCGTTTGCATAGGCGGGAAGGTTTAGTTGCCCCCGTGCACCCACAGGATAAAAAATTGTCTGGGCTTGTGAGAGCGATTTGTCTAAGAAGAGCAATTTTAGAAATTCTTGCAGTGACTTTAGAGGGGCCAAATTCATAGTGGTTTTATTTCAAACACCTGGTTCTTCCTAAACAGGCATAATTTGGGGCCAAGGTCTTGGGGGCCCACGGATGCAGGGACACAGCTCACTTTTGTCCTGTGTGTGGCTTCTCTGCACACAGATGGTGCGTCAGCCGCGTGAGTGTTAGGAAAGTTTGCTAACCCTGGGTTTTGCGTTTTCCAACTGCAGTTCTGATTATGACGGGAACGCCGAGTCACGGGGACGTGAAATGCTGAGTCACTGTGTCGAGAATGCTGGGTCACAGGGGCGCAAGTGCCAGGACTCCAATGCTGAGTCAGTTGCGCAGACTTCCCGATTCTGACATGCTTTTATTGGTAAATCATCTTCATTTTTTTCCCACAGTTCCCTGAAACACATTCTATTTCCCAGCACAAAGTGGCCTTGTCCTCACGGTGCCTTTGAGCGGAAGCCTCTGTCTGGTGGGCGCCTGGGGAGGGACTCAGAGGCCCATGCTCCCTTTATTCCATCTCTTCTGAGACAGGCAAACTGTGCTCAGCCCGGTATGCGTTCTCGCTGACACTGTGTTTCATCAGGGCTCTCACTTCCTGGGCTTCCTGCACCTGGTGAAGCGCTGACCTCAGACCTCAGGCAGGGCCAGCCCTAATACTAAACACTAAGATGGGCATTGCATGCTGGCCCTCGATTTATGGGACCGGAGCCTGATGCAAGGCTTCCCAATGGAGCAGCAGAGGCTCCTTAGCCCGCAAGGAGAGACACATGCAGGGAAGTAGGGTGCGGCCAGGTGAGCCTGGATTCGCTGTTGCAGATCAGTGGGTCCATATGGCTCGGCCTCACTTTTCTTGTCTGTAAAACGGGCTGATGATCCCTATTCCGTGGTAGCTGACAAGGTCTGCGTGTGCCACCTAGCACAGTGTCTGGCCTGCTGTGGGCCCTTCATAACTGTTCTCATGAGCACCAGCAGTCCCAGCCCAGCAGTCCCAGCCCAGCAGTGGGGGGGACTGGGGTCCAATCTCTTCTGCCACAAATCTGTCATCATGAACAGTTGTGTCACTTCTGCTTCTCAGTCTCTCCTCCGGTGAACTGGACAAACTGGGCTGGATTGAGGGCTGCAAACCGGCAGGCCTTCTTCATTCAGCCCCTTAGCAGTGTCAGAAAACATTGGAGAAATTTCTCTGAGAAACCTAGATGTCTGGCTTCTAATAAAAATCAGGGCATTTCCAGATGCTGTCACTGGGCAGCAGGATGTTTTCATATGGCACCTACAGTTCACCGCCATCCCCTCTGTGCCCTATGACCTGACACTTGGACCACCAGTTAACTCGTTTTGGTTACTTGTCCCCTTTGCCATGGTTTGCAGCCCATGGATTAGTCCTGTTCTTAACATTAGCATCACCTGGGGAGGTTTTACGACAAATGGTGACCCTCATTCCCGTGGTAATTAAATCCCAGTAGCTGTCCCTGGGACCTCAACGTCTACATTAAGAAATGCCTCCAGGTGTTTGAAATCACAGCCAGGGTAAGAACAACTGGACAAACCTTCTCTGAGGTTCCGTGGATGTGACAGCGTCCTGACTCCAAACTCGTTAACTTTTACACCCGTCTGGCAGAAATGTGGAGAGAACAGCAATATGGAAATTTTATGTTCAGATGCAGCGACTATATCTTAAAACAGGATGAACCAGTGAATGAGCACCTAGCCCATTCTTCTGCATCACAGCCCCGGGAGAACTCGGAGGTGAACTTCACTCTGCTTACTCCACAAACAAGCACTGCTCAAGAAAAACACACACGACTGTGGTCACTTCCATACTTCCTCTTTGCACCGTTTTAGCTATCAGTTCCTGCGTAAAGCTCAGGAACCTGTTCTGCATTTAATATTTAGGTTTTCTTGCAATTTCTTGAGGCAGATGCTGTGACTCATACCCTGCACTCTTACAACCAAAGTGACACTAAGTACAACCATTAATTCCTTTAGAAAGGGACATCCTGTCCGAGCTTGGACACATTTTCTTTACTCCTAAGGTGAGGTTGTGAAGAGCATTCTTACAGGCTAAGGATTGTTGATACCTAGGCTATGGTTCACGAAGGGGCTCAGTCCTATAGGACCTGCGTACCCATTAGACAGGCTTTCTTATACTGGGTGCTGTGTACACTGGGGCTGCCTTTACTCTGAGGGAGGGATAATCTGCTGAAGGGCGTCATGCCTGGGCCCCTCTCACTTCCAAATTGCCTGTTCTTCCTCAAGAGTCTTAACATCCCACGGAGGTAAGTGTAGATCCTTGAAGCCAAGGGTCTTCTAAGAGATCTGCAGCTGGGGCAGCACCACGCAGGGCATCCCTCTGACCTAAGGAATAAACATCCCTTCTACTTCTGCTCAGTATGGCCAACTTGGGAAAAGCTAATGGAGGTCTTACCATGTGTTATCCGATAACCTGTGGTTTTCTGTAAGTCTCCTTTATGGGACTTACCCTACTTGTAGTAATTTAAATAACTATTATGAGTTTGCTTGTTTTTTCCCTTAAGCTGTAAGCTTTATCAGGGCAGAAGCAGTCTGTTTTGTTCATTGCCCTATGCCTGGTACTTAGCAGCTAGGTGCTCAAATACTCGTTGGCATAATAACTGCCGTTATTGCACGTATCTAGAATGTGTCTCGCATAAACTGTAGAGAGCCCGGTGCCTGCCTGGACTTCTTCGTGGTGTAGTAGCCGGGTTCCAGCGGTGAGCATCTTAAGACAGCAAGGCAGAGTGCATGGCATTTTTGACCTAGTTTGGGAAATCACGTAGTGTTACTTCGATCATATTTTATTTGTCAGGTAGTGACAAAGTTCTTCCTAAATTTAAGTGAGGGAATCTGGATCTTGCCACTTGATGGGAGGAGCGGCAAGCTCACATTATAAGAGCTTGTGAAATGGGAGCTCTTGTATTGGTCACCTTTGGCAAAAACAGCCTATTACAGTTGTTTATCATTTTCATCAAATGCAGAAAAAATTTAGCCATAATTTCTTTAAATATATTTTGTCCTCATTTGCCTTGTTTTGGGAGTTCTAATTATATGTATGCGTGATATCCCACAGATCATTGAAGCTTTTCTGTTTTTCTCTCTTTGCTTCATTTTGAATAGTTATTATTATGTGTTCAGGTTCACTCTTATTTTCTTCTGTAGTCTCTAATCTGTTATTAAGCCCATCCAGTGAATTTGTCATATCTTCTATTTCTCTCCTTTTCATATTTTCCCTGAAATCCTTGACTATATTTATAGTAACTATTTTAAGGTTTTGTCTGCTAATTCTTTCATCCCTGACATTTCTGGTCCTGATTCCCTTCATCCCCAAAATTGTGGATCGTTTCCTGCTTCTTCGTATATCGAGTAATTTTTTTTTTATTGCATGCTAGCATCTTCGGTGCCACATTTTTAGGTGTCCAGGTCTTGTTGTCTTTAAAGAATACTGAAATTTGTTTAGGTAGGTAGTTACTTGCTAATCAGCTTGCTACTTTAAATACTTGCTTTTAGACTTTGTTAGGACATAATGTTTGTTATGAAGTTTGGACACTGGTTGGCATAGCTCAGTTGGTTGGGCATTGCCCCACAAAGCAAAAGGTTGCCAGTTCGATTCCCGGTCAAGGCACATACCTGGATTACAGGCCTAGTCCCAGGTTAGGGTGTTTATGAGAGGCAACCAATCGATGCTTCTCTCTCACATCAATGTTTCTCTCCCTCTCTTTCTCTCTCCCTGCCCCCTCTCTCTAAAAATAAATAAAATCTTAAAAAAAGAAAAAGATAGGTTTGGGATAGTTTTTGCTCTAGGGCTACTTTAGCTCTAAGACTAGGGGATGATCCTTCTGAGAACTCTGCTGAATGTCCCTGGTATTCAAGGAGGTCCCTCTACTCTGACTACAACTACTCCAGCCCTGTGTGAGTTCCAGGGATTCTTTAGCTTGCAGTCCTGGCATCTACCTGGTCCCATGGGGTGTCACCAAAAAATATGTAGGCTAGTATTCAGTAATAGACTGAGGGGATCTCAATGTAGATTACTGAATATATTTTTCTGTATTTCAAATCCCAACCACCACCACTTCCTCAAATGTCAATCTTAAATTTACTCCATTCATCAAGACTGTGCCTGGTACTCTATACTTTGCAGCCTGATAAGTACTTCCATGTAGAAAGCTAGGATGATCTCAGGGCTCGCCTCATTTGTTTTTCTTCTCAAAAATCCTTTACAGGGGTTTTTGCATTGTCTGTTATCCACTGTCTCAAGTCAGTTGTTGTATGTTAACTTACCCAGTTTTCTAGTTTTGTATGGTAGAAGGGAAAGTTCTGTAGCAGTATTACAAGTTGAAGTATAAATTTTAAATCCAGGATATCTTTCTTCTCTTAACCACTTAAGTTTTTAGTTTCCAAATGTAAAAATGAAATGAAGTCAGCTGTGGGCTAGAATTAACGATTGCAGTTTGAGTTTCACACCTGCTTCTACCTTGCCGCATGAATATTGGCAAATCTCCTTTCTGCTTTGACTTTCACAGCCAAGTTGAATTGAATACAACCTTAGTCTCCCTACTTCTCAGGCATTCCATAATAAGCATATAGAAATAAAAACAAATCAGACTAAATAAGGATGAGGTTATAAAAGCTGACACTTCCAAAACCTCTCCAGCCCATCTTCCAATTCCAATGCAAAGTAAAAAGGGGCCCGAAATGAAAGGACAATAAGGCTGATGCCGTCTCACTGACTTTCCTCCTGTTATTGAATGCCACCCTATTACTGAGTGCCAGGCACTGAGTAAGACTTTTACGTGAATCAACTCACCAAATCCTCGTAGCTGCCCGATGGGATAGGAAATGTTCCTTGCCCCCATTTCTCACATGAGAATGAGTCACAAAGTAGGAGAGGTTAGGCAACTTGCAGAGGGTCGTACAGCTAAGTGGCAGTGGCAGAACGGGGACTGACTTGAACCCAAGCTGTGTGACGCAGGAGCCATGCTCTTAAACCGCTCCGTGACTAGTGGAACACTGCTGAAACGCACCAGCCGCTGCTGATGGAGAATCAATGTCTTTAACTGTAAGTTCATCCTTGGAATCCCTTCCACAAATCCTGTTTGTTTAGTCAGCCTGACCGATTTCCACGCGGAAGCAGAGAGATTGGGTTATGGCTGGAATATGTGATTCCTGGGAAAAACACACCACCAGTGTGGCAGGAAATGGAAGGTGGCGCCAAGCAAAAGCTGCCTAGGAAATCGGAACTGAGTGGAATCCGAAGGGCCCCGCAGGAGAGGTGCTGGTGCTTACTGAACTTCTCCGGCCTGGCAGCTGTTTTGATATTAACAAGTTCTATTATTCTTTTTCTGTCCATTTTCAGACACATTGAATCATATCAAGCACCAAAGTGCTAACACTCTTTCCTGAAGAGAGAAAGGGTAAGATCTCTTTTACTCAAAGTTGAACTCCACCCGCAGGCAGGCAGCTAGCAGACCAGCACTGCGTCCTCCTTCACCGTGCAGCCGGGTATGGTGACCGTCTGGGAGCAGCCCAGGAAGCAAAAGGAACGCATCCATTTTTTCATGCTGGAACATTTATAAGTGACGACACCAGTGCATTGTGTTAAAAGAGTTTACCTATTAGAAGTTATAGACACAAGAAATCAAAAGAAATCATTGCTTTTTGAAAAGCCATGTATACTTGCTTTCACAAGCATGCTTTTCTGGTTCTGTTTTGCTCAGTCTAATATTAAATATTTGTATTCAGTCAGAGCAGTGAGGAAAGGTATACTTGGGAGTTGGGGGCATACGGGAAGCTGACCTTGAGGTGTACGTCTTGGATTGGTCACAGTGAGGAGTCAGTAGAAGAGTAACTGATAATTGGTGTTTTTGTGTGAAGCATCTTAATTAGTCAAGGTTCACTGCGGCTTTTTTTCTTAGAAAGGCTGGCAAAAAGTTGGCTTGTGTCTCATCATGCTTGGATAGTCCTTCGCTTTCATACACCACTTCAAGGGACCAGCTGACGGAGAGCAGGCTGGGGCTCACAGAGCAAGGCTCCTGCTAGTTGGAGGGCTTTGGAAGGGGAGCTCTAACTCTTGGTGCAGTTCCCAGGATTGCTTTGCATAAACCTTCAAAATGCACTCTCCCCAGTCAAACGAAAACTTAAACTCTTCTGCTTTAACAAGGACGGGCTTTTTTTTTTTTCTTCCAAAAACACTTTCCATTTCAAAATTTCATTTCAAATTTCAAAATTCTGGTTTATTCTACAGTCTACGAGGACCTCTTAGGCAAAATCGAGAACTCTTTCGCAAAACATAGTTTCTGCAGTATAATTCTTAGAGAAGGAAAGAGGGAATCAGTAACTCAGCTTCGTTTGTAATTAGATCTTGGTATACTTTGGGGGCGGGTGGGAATTCCCTGGCATTAGCTCATTCCATGCCTGATAAAATTGGCAGGATGGACACTAGCAGTTGTGTTTTATTGTTGTCCTTCCTTCCTGTCTGAGCATCTACCTGTCTTTACTCTCTTCGCCATGAAATGCTTGGGGAGTGGGGAACCTGTGTTCTTCACACTGTCACCAGAAGGTTTCTTTGAGTTGGATGGTTAACGTGATCTTGGAGGTCTTCGAAATAGTGCGTTGAGCATATTTCTCAAAGGGTAACATCCAGGAGTAATATTTGGCGAGGATCACTAGCACAAAGCACACGAAAAGACGAAGGTAAAACTGATGTGCCCTCTGTTACACCAACCCCACGTATGAGAACTAAGCAGGAAACGTAGGCTGGGATCTGATTATATGTCGTGTTTGACTTTATTAGTAGGTTATGGGAAGCACCCGTATATTTGAATAGGGGAATACATAAGATCTGTGTTTTAGAAAGATCATTCAGGAGAGAATAGAGATATTGAAAGCTAGAAGCTCAGCTACAAAGGTATGTAAAGAGTCTAAGACCCCTGCAGTAGGTAGAGATAGAGGCTCCTATGGATTTCAGAAAGAGCCAGCTAAATCCTGCTCAGGGCAGAGTTTTCCTGCAGAATAATATTTGTTCATGTCTGTTTTACTAGGAAAGACAATGGTGCTGATCAGGGGAGTCACCGCCCCTGAAAGATACAGATGTTTCATCTCGTGTAGAAAGTCAGACCAACAGAGAGTCTAAGAAAGATGCAACCCAGCCAGACCATCTGATCCACTGCTTGGGGGATGATTGCATGGCACCCCTTTAGCCACTTCGACCCCTGCCCACATCCAGGAAGCTGGACTTTCTCCTCAGTCCCTCCAGGCTTCTGGCCACCACAGAATGGGAATCCCATTCTTGGCTGTGTTGCCTTTGTTCCAGCCTGATGCCTTAGTCAGTGCTGGAGACGGTCAAGACTCACTGGTCTGCTCCTTCACCCGGGACTTGGAGAGTTCTTGCTCACCGGACCCAAAGGAAGGGGAGAAGGATTCTTCCTGGAAAAGGGAATGGCTTTGTGTCTAAGAAAAAGAGCTGTCAAGGTACGGAGAGATGTAGTAAACCCCCCCACCCATCCCAGGGGCCAGGGTCATCAGCCCTCGATCAAGCCTAAATTGGAAAAGGTGTCTCCCAAAGAAAACAGGCAGCGCCTGTCTTCTTGAAAACATACAGGGATTCTGGGAGGAGACAAAACGCAGAAGCAGTGACACAAAGTTCTTGTCCTGTTCCTGCGTTTCCCTGGGGCAGTGAAAAGAACGACAGGGACTCCTGGAGTCAGCGCTTCACTGAGGGTTCTGGGGGCCAGAGGGTCACGCCCTCAGCCCTGGTGCTCCCTGCCGACAGCCTGAGTCAGGGCTTAGGGCGACTTCCTCAGCCTCGGGCTCCGAGCGGGGGCGGCCTCCTCTGTTAAGTCTGCAGCCCGATTTGCCCTTTACTGATACATCGTACGAGTGTCCCAGAGATCTGGAAAACAGTTGCTTGAAATCCTGGTGGACTTATATAATATACATATGTCCTCATGAAGGTGTTTTACTAGTCCTTAGGCTAGATATAAGGGTCCAGATCGATTATTAAACTTTGAAAGCAAAAGCAAGGGGAATTGCCTTCAGTCTGTCACATTTCTACCTCTTTGCTGGTGGGGCTGCTTTCCCATCGTCCTTAGTCGTGAACTCATCTCCTCTTAGTAACAAGGGAAAAAATACCCCAGGACACAAGTGGGAAGAGGAGCTTGGGTCTAATACGGGGCAAGAGGCAAGTAAAAGAAAGTTTGAGAGTCAGTCCATGAAACACCAGAAGAGAAAGACTCAGGAAAGCCCTGAAGCCGCAGCTGAATTTGGGGGTGCCGGAGAGCAAAGAACTGCGGGAGTGACGGAGAGCAGCTTGGCTAGGACCAGAGAAGGAAGGTGAAAGTGACTTCCGTAAGGGACCCCCTACCAGGAAATAGCGAGGGAGCCACTTGGCCTTGTCCGGTTTTCAGAGGCGAATAGGCCCTTGCACAAGGTGAGTAACCTTCCCTTCCGCAGGAACTGCACCAGCTCAGGAGAAAGCCCTCACCTACATGAATGTAGCTTTTAACCTACATTCGCAAATACAGCTGCACATCCTGGCCTCTGGCCTTCGGGGTCTGGAGGGCAAACTTAAATGTTTCAATACCCAGGAACCTGCAAACAAGCTCCTCTGGTGTGTCCCATGCAGGTGCTCAGACCACACTCGGATACATTGCAAGGTGGTCGCTCCCGCCAGGGGGTTCAGCTTTTTTAGCAAGTGTAAGTGAACTCCTTGGGGATTCAGCTTTTTAGTAAGTGTAAGGTGTATTTTGAACACATGTGAGCAATTCTGATGGACAGCCATGTTTAGTAACACCCCGAGTTTCAAAAAAACCTTGTTCTCAAATCTCTGAAATGTCAGGGTTAGTTTGCATAATGGACCACTGTATTTGAGCATAGAAACTCCCAACTTTATGCAATTCTTCTTCCATCAGAAAAGTCTGCCAATCTGAGATACTAATTGCTATGCAACCCTACTTTGAAGGGTGGGGCATGGGGACACTCACTAGCAGAGGTGGAAAAGCCCCTGGGGGACAGAAGCAGGGTTAGATGAACCTTGTAGAAATCCCACTAGTCTAACCTTTGGTTGGGTTAGATCACCCCAAGCAAATGCAAAGTGTTCCTCTGCCCATAACCTGGGACCCAGGCATTCGCAAGTAGGCAGCAGGCTTGAGGAATGAAATAACACATGGCTACTACTAAGGACTTGTTATATAAGTGCCATCTAGTCGATCATTGGCCACAGGTGACTGAAATAGAAACTAGATCAGCAGATCTCCTTATCAAATACTTATGGACCTTGGCTCTGTTTCTCCTGGTGAAGGTCCTTCAAGATCCCCATCGTGTCTGCAAAGCTGCTGGCCTTGGACTGTGTGACCCAGTAATCCTCTTTGGATGAGCTGCAGGTAGCTTTGTGTTCTGGTTTGTGACATTCAGAGCTGGCAGGACAAAGCAGGGGCCTGATGCAAGCTCGGGGACCTCTACCTCGGTCTCCCTGGGGATGTCACTAATGACAAAGGAAGTTGTAGAGTGGAATGAGGATCCGAAACAAGGTAAGGGAGGAGAGGCACTTGAACTTCCTGGAGATAAGAAATCTGGTGTTAATGAAGCCGAAGTTTAAAGAGAAAACAATAGGCATGGATGGACGCTGGGGCTAGAATACAGCAGTAACATCTTCTCACAAGCACTACCTGCTACACATTCGTTTCCTGAGCTCACACTAGGACATCCTGGAAGAGACCAGGATGATATATGTAAGCCAGTGGAAGGTTATGCCGCTACCCTTCCCTTTCAGGGTTTCAAGAAGATCTAGAAGCACTGGGCTCTTCCAGGGTTCTAGGAGAGCAAACCGCTCCCCACCCCCCGCCCCCCATAAAGGCCTTGACTCCTAAAAGCTCCCATTCTGCAGTGAGGTATGGAGTAACAGCCCTGTTTAGACTGGAACAATGACAGAACCAAGGCCTAAATTTGTCTTTTTCTCTAACTAGGTCAGTGCTTCTGACTACCCTCCTATGAATGCTCTCTGTGAAATGGAAGAAGCATTCTGCAGCAAAAATAGAGCGGCAGACTTCTGGTCAAGATGGCGGTGTAGGAAGACATGGCTCGCCTCCTCCCCAACCACATCAATTTACAACTGAATTACAGAACAACCATCACTCAGAACTGTCAGAAATTGAGTTGCATGGAAGTCTGACAACTATGGAATTAAAGACACCACATCCATCCAGACTGGTAGGTGGGGTGGAGATATGGAACGGGCTGGTCCCATATCCATGTGTGGTGGATAAAAATTCAGGAGGGTTATCTCCGGAGTAGTGAGGAGGTTCAGCCCCACACCAGACCCCCAGCCCAGGGTTTCAGTGACAGGAAAATAAGTCCTCACAACTTCTAGCAGGGACTGAGTCAGTGGAAGAAATTGCTGGAGCCCCAAGCAGTTCCTCTTAAAGAACCCGCATAAGTATTCACCTTCCCAGACTCACTCCCTTGGAGCTCCAGCACCGGGTAGCAGCTTGAAAGGCACCAGTGGCATACAGGGAGAGCGTGAAGTGTCTGGCATCAAAGATGAGCAGTGGCCTTTGGCCCTTTTCTGAATCTTCCCCCCACAGAGCTGGCAAGCTGGTGCCATATCTGAGACTCCAACAGCCTGTTTAACACTGTTTGCCCCACCCATGTTATAGGCCCACCTACATCACAGCCCGACCCATGCTACTTTTCCATATGAATGGCTGGTGTTGACTCATGCTTCACAACATCCTAAATCCACTTAAACAACCAACAGCTGGCTTCAGTGAGCCTCAGACCTGGCACTAGCAGCAGCCAGCCTAGATTCACAGCTTGGCTTCACCTGGGAGTCTCCAAGCCCAGCACAAGTAGCAGCCATCTCAGATGGCTTTATAGCTCAGGCAGGGTGGCCCCAGGCAACACACAGGTGGGGGCTGACCTTGCACTGCACCACCCAGGAAACCCCAGAACCTGCACACCCAGTGGGCAGCTACAGATCACGTCGGAATACCACCACCCTGCCCCTGCATAGTTGGTCCTTCATGAAAGGTGGAGGGTGGTGGTCAATGGTCACAGCCAGTTGTTGCAGCTGACTGGCCTAGACAAATCCCTCCTATTGACCGGCCAACAGTAAACAAGTCTCAACTACAAGAGGAGGGTGTACTCAGCCCACGCGAACAGTGCACCTTGAGTACCCAGCTTGGATGATAGGGGAGGCTGTGCCACTGGACCCTACAGGACACCTACTACATTAGGCCACACTACCAAGACATGGAGTCAAAACAACTCTACCTAATACACAGAAACAAACACAGGGAGGCTGCCAAAATGAGGAGACAAAGACACATGGCCCAAATGAAAGGACAGGTCAAAACCCCAGAAAACAAGCTAAATGCAATGGAGATAAGCAATCTGTCAGATGCAGAGTTCAAAACACTGGTGATAAGGATGCTCAAAGAACCTAGTGAGGACCTCAGCAGCATAAAAAAAGATCCAGTCAGAAACGAAGGATACACTAATTGAAATAAAGAATAATTTACAGGGAAACAACAGTAGAGTGAATGAAATTGAGAATCAAATCAATGATTTGAAACATAAGGAAGCAAAAAACAACCAATCAGGACAACAAGAAGAAAAAAGAACTCAAAAACATGAGGATAGTATAAGCAGCCTCTGAGACAACTGTAAGAGGTCCAACATTCACATCATAGGGATGCCAGAAGGAGAAGAGAAAGAGCAAGGCATTAGAAATCATTTTGAAAGAATAATGAAAGAAAACTTCCCTTATTTGGTGAAGGAAATGACATGGAAGACCAGAAAGCACAGAGAGTCCCAAAAGGATGGATGCAAAGAGGCCCACTCCAAGACACATCATAATTAAAATGCCAAAGGCTGATGATAAAGAGAGAATCTTAAAAGTAGCAAGAGAAAAGAACTTAGTTACCTACATAGGAGTTCCCATGAGACTGTCAGCTGATTTCACAAAAGAAACTTTGCAGGCGAGAAGGGATTGGCAAGAACATATTCAAAGTCATGAAAACCAGGAACCTACAGCCAAGATTGCTCTACCCAGCAAAGCTATCATTTAGAATCGAAGGGCAGACAAAGAGCTTCCCAGTTTTCTTCAAGAAAAAACTGAAGGAGTTCATCATCACCAAACCATTATTATATGAAATGTTAAAGGGACTTATTTAAGGAAAAGAAGATAAAACTATGAAGATTTTATAAAATGGCAATAAATACATAACTATCAACAATTGAATCTAAAAACCAAACTAAGTAAACAAGAAGAACAGAGACCGAATCATGGATATGGAGAGCATTTTGCCGATTGCCAGATGGGAGGGGGATGTGGGGCAAGCATGAGAGGTGAGAGGATTAAGAAGCACAAATAGGTAGTTACAGAATAGCTATGGGGATGCAAAATACAGTATAGGAAATGGAGTAGCCAAAGGACTTATACACATGACCCACAGACATGAACAATGGTGGGGGGATGGCCTGAGGGAGTGGGGGTGCTGGGTGGAGGGGGGCAAACGAGGAAAAATAGGGACACCTGTAATAGCATAATCAATAAAATAGAATTAAAAAACAGAGTAGTGACAGTCCTCCTAGCGCCCCAAATTTTAATGGAATTTCCTCTAAGTATCTAAGGAACAGTCTGGTGTTTCATAGCTTGTCTCTTAGATGACAAGAAAGTAACCAATAAATATAAATGGACAATTCAAGTGCAATTCCTCTATAAAACTGCCATACAAGGGAATTGAATACATGAAGATTTCAAAGAGAACACCATAATTTTCATGTGTTCTACCAACTGATAAGTTTGGGGAGCTGTCTGAGCTCAACTAAGAGAAAAAAAAATGAGGATAAATAAACCCTGAGCTTCTTGGCAGATTACATCTGTTGGCATTTCGTGCCGCTGGTGAGGGCAGGCTCCCATCCATTTCGCAGTGTTCTGCCTTAACTGCAAACAGTAAAGGGAGGGATGACGAAGTGGTCTCTGTACGCAGGACAAGGGAAGGGAAGGGAAGAGAGGTGTTTAAAGGGGATGCTTATTTCTTACATTGAAAAGGAAAGCTGCCGAGGGCTAATGGAAGATACGATCTTAAAGATGCTTGGCAGAGGGTGTTGGTTTTGTGGCCAAGGGAGAGAATTTGCTTGCAGGTTTGAGTCTCGCCTTGGCCCTGACCTTACTGTGTGACCTAGAGCTGGTATCTTTCTCCCCCCTCTCTATTATACACACGCACCCCAGTTTCCCATATGTATCGCGAGGATAGGGGTGGGGATTTATCAGGTTCTCTGAAATTCCCGAAGCGTTACTAGGGCTCCAGACTGGGAAGCAGAGCCCAGCCTCCCTCCTATCCCGAGGGAGGAATCTCCCCCTGCAGGTGGGCTAGTGAGTTGCAGGTTGACTAGCCGGCCCCACTTCTTTGGTGAAAAGAAAAGCTTTTCTGCTTTTCCCTCTGTACCAATTAATCTGTGAAAGCCCCCAGCAGGGGCAGTGACTTGCTCAAGGTCACCAACACCTTGGAGGCTGAACCAGGGCCATGGAGCCTGTGTCCTGTCAGGCAAGCCGCCTAACCCTTCTGAGCTGCAGTGGCCTCGCTGTGAACTGGGGACCCTTGCGCTCACTGGCAGGGCATGGGGTGGAGGAGCCATGTGAGGTCGGGTCTGCCACTCCACAGCCCCCAGTAGGTGCCCGTTTGCTTCCTGGTCTCTTTCATCATGGGCCCAGTTGTTGGTTTCTACACGCACCCCTCAGAGCCCTCACCTAGTGCCTGCCCCCGGGCCTGGGTTGTTGCGCAGGGTCCCTCAGGGCTCAGGCCTTTCCCACTTTCCCTGAGCTTATCCTCTGGGTTGGCCAGCGACCCCGACCTCAAATCAGTCGGAAATTTCTTAATTGTAAAATTTTACTCCACCCTCTCTCCTCCACCAGCAACTAATTACTTCTAAAAATTCTTCACTTTAGTCTTTGTCCCCCCAGGTCTCTGCTAGAACCTGGCCACTGCTCCTCACTTCCACCATCTCTTCTTGCTTCTTCCAACCTGATCTTGGAACCAGAGGATCATCGTAAAATTAAAACCTGATCTGTGTCATTCTCCTGCATAATTCTGTTAGAAGTCTCTGTGGACTTCTGAGAAGGATGCTGGATAGCTTAGCATGACCCCAGGAGGTGCCAGCCCGTGCTTCTTCTCTGGAACGTATACCCATCCCTCCATTCCCAAATCCGAATACAGAGTCTACCCTGCTCTGAAGATACCCTGAAGACACCACAGTGAACAAAACAAAGTCCCCACTGTGGGCACTAGCATTCGAGTTGAGGGGAGACAAATAAGAGACAAGATAAATAAAAAATGTATATAGTATGAGAGATGGCAATAAGTACTGTGGAGCAAAGTAAATCTGGAAAGGATAGGGAACACCTGGGAGAGGTGGTGCTTTCACATCAGGGAAGACCTCATGGCACCGCTAACATGGTGAAGTTGACAAAGACATGACGGAGGTGAGGGAGGGAGCCATGCAGATACCTGGAGGAAGAGCCCTCCAGGCAGCAGGAGCAGCAAATGCAAAGGCCCTGTGGTGCCTGTGTGTTCCAAGAAGAGCAGGGAGCCAGGGTGGCTGGAGTGGAGTAAGTGAGGGGAGGCGTGGTGGAAGAAGAGCTCAGAGGGAGGATGGGGTGGGCAACATGGGCGAATTATCTAAGGTCATATAGGCCATTTTTGAGGTCTATGGCTTTCACTCTGATGACTCACGTTTCTGTCTTATGACTCTGATAAGACAGAAAGTCATGCCAGGGCTCTGGGCAGGAGCGAGAAGGTCTGATCTGGCATTTGGATTGGAAAGAGACTTCAGGGGGCAAGTGTAAAAGCGGAGAGTACTTTGGGGGACAGAAATGATGGAGGCTCAGATGAGCAGTAGAGATGAGGTGAGAAGTGATGGGATTCTTATGCCTTGGAGATAGAGCCGACAGGAGGTAGGTGTGAGAGGGGATGTGAGGATGTTGGCCAGGATATCTAGGTACTGGCCTGGATAACCCTGGAAGGATGGAGTTGACCTGGGAGCAGTAGGTCTGGGAGGAAGGAGAGAAGAGAGGAGTCTGCGGTGTAGGGACGGCTGTGTGCATTGCATTCCGGGTTTTATGTGCAGCCACGTGCCAGTGCTTCCTTGCCCCTGGACGTTTGCACGTGCCAGTCTCTTGGTCTGAACTGCTTTTATTGCCCTGACAGAAGAACTCCAGTGGACTCCTCCAGGCTTTCCATTCTGTGAATCTCTCCATTACTCACCCCAATGCCCCAGCCTATCCCTCTCTCTTCTTTGCACATACGATGGACTTCACACTGATCTCAGGGCCCTTACTATGTTTTGCCTCAGAAGGTAGGACCAAGCGCCATCACTTTGAAACCCCTTGTTAATCGGAATGCCTCATACCTCAGAGTGTCCTGTGCATAGCAGGTGCTCAACAGGAGACTGAGGGGACCTAGTTGGAATTCTGGCTGTACTATTTACAGGTTCTGAGATCCTGAGCCTCTCCCCTTGTCTCCATGAACCTCATTACCTGCATCTGTCAGATGGGGGTGATCTTTTGGTTTCCTGCCCTTGAGGGGATTGGGAGGATTCGAAATTCTGTACAGGAAGGAAACGGTGGTTAGCGCGCCCTCTGCTGGAAGACGACAGACTCCTCAACCACTCCGCCCACTCTCCGCGCGTTGCCAGGGAGGGCGGTAGAAGTCAGTGCGGTGGGAGGGGAATGGGAACCACGGGCAGGTAACCGAACACTGCTGATTCTCCCTCACCACGGTTCTCGGGAAGAGGGTAGAATAGACCCATTTTATTGAACACCTACTCGTCCCAGAGCTTCTTACTCACATCTTTAATTTTTTTTAAGAGGAGAAAGGAGAAAAGGAGACTGAGTCCTGGAGAGGAAAGGAAAGATGGGGAAAGAAGGAATGGTTGAGGACCAGATCCATCTACACTGGGGTGAGGCTGTGTGGCTCTCGGTCTCCGCTCAGCCACCGACTCATTTTGGGAAGATCTTGGCCAGTCCCTTCCCCTCCCCAGCTTCAGTTTCCTCACCTGTGAAATGGGCATGATAACCCCTCCCCAGCACCCCTCTCTGGCTGAGGGACAGGGGCCTGGCCCAAAGGAGATGAAAGCACCCTGCCGAGTGCAGACCACGCTGCCACAAGAGGGCGCGCGAGACTCCTGCTGGACTGTGACCGAGGAGACCCGTTCCTACCACCCACGGAAGCCAGGACCAGAGAGGGCAGACAGAGATCCCCCTGGACTCCTGTTTCCATTTCTGGGAGGGGAAATCTTTGCTTCCCTTCTCTGATTCTCTCTGTAAAATGATGGCAATAGGGTTTCTGTGGTGGGTCCCACCCTGTTGATAAGCACAGGTTACAAAGCATTTTCTCCTCCATTAGATCTCTTACCTGCGCAATATCAGGGAGGTGGCCCTAATACCACCCTCAGTCCTCAGGTGACAAAATTAAAGCTGAGAGCGGAGCCAACAGCTCAGGGAATCAGACCTAGACAATGACCTGGTAACTCTCAGCCTTCCTCTGAGATCCTCAGCAACCTTTCGCTGGGAGGCTTTTTCCTGAGCTCTTTGAACCTCCTCTGCAAACAGTAGGGTACAAGCGCGGTGAGATCTCAGGGCTGGTGACGGAGAAACCGCTGCTGGAAAAAGTGTGTGTAGACACAACAGCAGGCAGAGGGTGTGGCGTCCGAAAGCACAGCTCCAGGAGAGGAGGGAGACAGTAGGCGATGACTACACACAGGAAAACCCCCAACCTCCTAATTCGAGATGCCAAATAGAAGCCACATCCCGTACTAGCGACTGAACCCTGTACTCATGACTAGTTAACATTTTCTTTTAGAGACACTGATGGTCCTCATTTTCCTATAATCTTATAAAAGAATCTGACTTTTCCCATCAGCTTTATCCCCAGAACTGGAATTCCTCATTACAGTGTCATTCTTAGAATGAAGGCACCTTCCTAGATTAGAAGGCAAGGAAATTGTCATCATTCACCCAAGCCTCACAGAGGAGCCCAGGGAGGCCAGGCCCGCAGACAGCTCTGTCTCGGGAGGTGCTGTGATTACCCCCATTTTACAGAGGAGGAAAACTGAGGCACAGGGAAGTAACTCGATCAAGGCCGCCTTGCCCCACAGCATAGGGCCCAGAGGCCAGGCGTGTGCCTGGTCCCCCGAGTCTGAAACTTTAACCCTCCTCCTCCAGTTGAGGAGTATCACACGGTGGCTAGGGGCATGGCCTCTGGGTTCAAACTCCAGCTGCTACACCGTTTCTAGCTGTGTGACCTTGGGCGAGTGATGTGTCTGTGCTTCGGTGTCCTCACAAAGTGGGATAGTAGTGCTTGCCTCACAGAGTTCCCTTTAAGTGAGTAATAGCTACAGCGGGTTCAGGAGAGTGCCCTGCAGGCAGCCACCGTCCAGTGAATGGGGGCTATTATTCCTGAACCTCACATGGGCACGTGACCTTGAAGAGCCAGAATGCTTCAGGATTCAAAAACGCCGGCCTGCGGGATCCTGGAATCTTCCAGAGGTGTTCCGATATGTTTTGGTTGCGGCATTGGACCGGACTTCCCATGACTGACTGGTGTGGGACCTCCTGTCCACCCAGCTCGGCCCCACACAGGCAAATGAGGTGATGTCAAAACCTTGGCTGGGGCCCAGCTCCTGTAACCACCCCCTCTCCCTCCTGGCTACTCCCTCACTCAGAGTCACACACACACTCCAGCTGGGCCCAGAGGGAAGGTGAGAGGGAGTGAAGGTGGGTGCTAGGGGCAGGGGCCATTGAAGCGTGGCTCCTGCAGACTGGTGAGCCCGTGCACCCAGGAGCTGTGGCTGGACCTATCCCCTCTTCGACTGTTAGTCCCGGTTTGCAGTGATCCCTCCGGGTGTGAGGTGTGTGGTGTCCACACTGGTGCGAGGGCGCCCCTCTGCGGCCAGTGCACGGACCGCGGCCTGACAGAGTAGCCATGGCAGATGAGAAGACCTTCCGCATCGGCTTCATTGTGCTGGGGCTCTTCCTGCTGGCCCTTGGCACGTTCCTCATGAGCCACGACCGACCCCAGGTTTACGGCACCTTCTACGCCATGGGCAGCGTTATGGTGATTGGGGGCGTCATCTGGAGCATGTGCCAGTGCTACCCCAAGGTAGGTGGCAGAGAGGGGGTCAGCTGGGGGTTGGGGGCCAGGAGCGCAGGGGGCTAAGCCTCTATTTTAGGCATAATGCCTCATCCTTCACTCATGTTTTCATCCTTCCCTTTGCATTCCCTTGTCTCCTCTCCACTCTCTCGATCATCCATCCATCCATCCACCCATTCATCCATCCATCCATCCATCCATTCATCCATCCATCCACCTATCCATCCATCCATCCCTTATCATAAGGATTGATTAGAGTCCCCTTTGCACCTGGAGCCCTGAACTAGGTCCATGAGGAGACACAGTGAAACCCACACACAATCATCTGTGTGCTTGAAACCAAAGTAAATGAGGGCTTTCCACCTGCTGGTCACTCCTGCATTCACGGTGCAGCTCAATCCTCCTCCAGGAATTTTGGCAACTCTGTAGCTCCATTTTAGAGTGGAGAAGCCCAAGGCTCCGAAAGGTGAGGTCCCACAGCTCCTAAGGGTCAGATATCACAGCTCAGATGAGTGTCCACATTTCAGATGATAGTCCACCTTGGAGGGCTATCCCCGTGTCCCAGAGCTGCTGAGAGTTCTGGGTGGGTTGGGTGTAACCTGGATGGCTTGGGTTGGGTAGTGCTCTCCCCTTCAGAGTTTCAATGGACTCCTAAGCCTTGTGAGTGACTTAGTGATGGGAAGAGCATTGGTTTGGGAGTCCTGAGTTCTAGTTCCAGCTCTGTCCCAAACAGAGCAGACCTTTGTCTTTCTGAGCCTCAGTTCCTTACATCTGCACAATGGGGCCCCAAACCCCTATTTCATCCAACTCACAGAGTTGTTATGAACAGAGAAGAAATGGGATGTAGGAATGGTTTATAAACTGTAGAGCGTTATATTTAGGTGAACGGCTGTCACCCTTGTGGTTATTGGTCCTCCCAGCAACCCGGTGGAATGCACATGTCAGGAGTTGTAAGTGTTTAGTGGTCAGGGAGGTCGTGTGGCTTTTCCAAGGTCCCACAGCTGATTAGACAGGCCCAGGGAGACAAAAAGAGGAGCATGGCGTCTAACTTGGGCTCTGCCTCTAACTGCTTGGAAGACTTGGTCCCGCCCCTCCCCTCTCTGAGCCTCAGCTTCCTCATTTGGACAATGTGGAAGTCAGGAAGAAGGGGTGGAAAAGGGGGTGTATCTAAGGGCACTGCTGGCCCTGACGCCTAGGGCCCTTGGCCCTAGGCAGCCCCGCACCACCTGCAGTCCCCTCCTCACCTTTCACTTCGGTGGCTGTGCTGGGGACGGTGTTGAGGGGAGGAGGCAGGAGGGAGGAGGCTCCTGGGGGCCGGGGCCTGGGTCTGGGTCTGGCTCTCCCCAGCCCTGCCCCCTCCACGGGCCAGCCTGAGACTGTCCGAATGTGTGGTGCTGGGGCGGTCCTGGCTGGTTTGTAGTCATTTACCCAGCAGTTTACAGTCAACTTGCCTCTGCCTGTGCAATGCCCTACGCACAGGTCACCTAGAGGAGGTACTCGGGGCCCAAGCCACCCACGCCGCCACCTCCATCCTCTTCCTCTTCCCAGGGATAAGGCTGGACCCCGGGGACGACAGGGGTGCAGAGGGCAGCGTCCTTCCTGTCCTAGCCCTGTTTACCAGAGGTGGCTCTGGGGTGGTGGGCAGTGACTGAGTGGCAGTAGGGGTTGAGGGAGAGAGAGGGGAGAGGGAATATTGCTGTGTATTAATGAGTAACTGTTGATAGATTCACGTGTTCCTGTGCTGTGGAGGCAGCAGGGTGGGGTGGAAACACGTTTTAGTGTCCAACAGGCCCAGATTCAAATCCCTCCTCCCTTCTGCCCCACTGCTGTGACCTTGTTGGAGGGAGGCTCCCCGCCTCCCGAGCCGAGCGGGAGGAGCCAGTGGGGTCTTGTATGTGGTGGATGCAGCAGGACAGCAGGCACAGAGCTGGTCCTGTGCGTTATTCTCAGGACTGTGTCTGTGCGGGTGCCACTGTGGGGCTGTGTGAGTGTGAGATGCGGCACACGGAGGGGACGGAGGGAGGGAGGTGTGTCGGAAACTAGGGAGGCACGTTAGAGGGGGAGGCCCTGCCTTGGTACCTGGGCCATCGGAAGGCTCGGTCAAGGCTGGCGCCCGTCCTCCCATCAGGATCCTCCCTCACCTCTGAGGGTCGGATAAACGGGAATTTCCTAGATTGAAAGAAATATAAATATAAGGGACTGGAACCAGCCAATTAAGATATGGGGGCTAGAGGTAGCCAATACCAACATGAATTAAGCTGTCCCTGTCTTCGAGGGGCTGGGGGTCTCCCAGGAAAGACAATTTTCTGCCTGATGGGGAGGGAGTTGGCTTCACAGGGGAGATAGGCCGACCTCTGTGGGCCAAGTAGAAGTTCACCAGGCAGAGGGGGTGGGAAAGACTCTCCGGATGGAAGAAACAGGCTGACTGAAGTCACAAGGTGAAAGTGCAAGGCAGGTGGGTCCGCAGGGCCATGGGGCTGGGCAGGGGGGCAGGAGGACAGGGAGTGGGGCTCAGCTCCGCAGGGCCGCGCTACGAAATTTGGATCTGACCCTTTCGCTGATGGGGCGAGGGAGGGATAAGATCAGCTTTGTAGCTGAAGAAAATTTTCAGGTGGACGTGGGGAGGAGCGAAGTCCAGGGGCATCCTGTTGGGGAGGCTCCTTCTCCGGTCCCAGGGAGAGGCGGTGGTCTTCTGGACTAAGGCAGAATTTGGGCCCAAGGCCGCAGGAACTGAGAAGACTTGGCGAGTTCCTCAGACGTATAGCACCTGCTGTGGCGGGACGCGGCACTGGCTCTTCCATTTAGCTAACCTCACTGAATTTCTGAGGCAGGCTCGGTCAGACAGGGGGTCAGCTGGGCCTCGGGCTTGAGAGAGGAGGAGAAATCGGGGGAGGCCCAGTGGGTGGGGCAGGGAGGGATGCTGCCCCTGTTAGCCCAGATGGGGCAGGGGAGCTGCAAGAAGGGGGAGGATTGGCTGGGAAAGTGGTGCCTCTCCCCATCCGCCTTCTGCCTCTGCCCACAGGTCCCCCCTCCTCACTCGCGCCTGTTTGGCTGGAGCCCAGGGCTGGGCACCTGACTGGTGCTTAATTAAGGACCTGTCCTCTCCGTGGGCCTCCCTCCTGTCCTCTGCTTCCTCCCTTTGGGGACTGCCGAATGCTCTGCCTAGACACAGGTCCATCTGCGCTCTCCAGCCGAGAATTCCTCCAGGGGTCCCACTGCTTCTGGATAGAGGCTGAACTCCTTCATCTAATGTTCTGGGGTCTTCATGGTCTGATCTCCCCTCCCGAGATTCAGTCCTGCCTGTTCCTCTCTCTTAAAAGGACTTAAGGGGCTCCAGTCTTATCTTCTCCTCCAGGCGTTTCCCACTGGCAGTGATAATGTGGGTGGAGGTGGTGATGATGGTGATGGTGGTAGAGGTGATGGAGACGATATGATGACAATGTTGATGGAATTGATGATGGTGATGGTGGTGGTGATGGAGATGATGAGGCGGAGGAAGATGGTGACTGGGTAATGAGATACCGAGGCATAGGACGGGGCAGTGTTTTTGAAGTACAGAGTCAGCTGGCAAGTGCAGGGCATCCTTAATGGGCGTGGAAGATACCCAGGGCCCTGTGTCCTGTCCAGACGTTCAGGAGAAACTTACCCCTCCAAGGAGCTCTAAGAACCCCTCCACCTGTCAATCCCATCTCCCCAGCAGCATGGAGCTTTTCTGATGCAGACAAGTGTCTCTGACTCACTGCACCCTATGGGGAGGGAAAAGGGTGATGCTATTTATGAACCTGGTGCACGACAGAAAGGTCTCGTCGAATATTTGCTGAAAAATTTTTGGTGGCGGAGAGCAGGACTCAGAAGGTGACTTCATCTTCAGTGCCATCCAACTCTTATTTACTGCGCAACTACTGTGTGCCGGGCGCTGTGCTGGGGGTTCCTTGTGTATTATCTCATGGAATCTTCACAGCAACCCCAGGAGACAGGCATTGCTAGCCTTATTTTTGAAATTGTGGTAAAATACACAATATGAAATTTACCATGTTAACCATTTTTAAGTGTTAATTACATTTACATTGCTGTGCAACAGATCTCCAGAACACTTTTTATCTTGCAACACTGGAACTCTCTTCCCATTAAACAATAACTTCTCATCCCCCTCCTTCCAGCCTTTGGCAACTGCCATTTGACTTTCTGTCTCTATGACTATATTCTAGACCTCATATAAGTGGAATTATACAGAATTTGTCTTTGTTTAAAATACATTTTATTGATTATGCTATTACAGTTGTCCCATTCTTTCTCCCCTTTATTCCCTTCCTTCCTGCACCCCCCTCCCACCAGCATTCCCCCCGCCCTTAGTTCACGTCCATGAGTTGTACATGTAAGTTCTTTGGCTTCTCCATCTCCTATACAGTTCTTAACCTTCTCCTGTCTAGTTTGTATCTACCATTTATGCTTCTTATTCCCTGTACCTTTTCCCCCATTATCCCCCCTCCCCACTGATAACCCTCCATGTGATCTCCACTTCTGTGATTCTGTTCCTGTTCTAGCAGTTTGCTTACTTTGTTTTATTTTTAGGTTCAGTTGTTGATAGTTGTGAGTTTGTTGTCATTTTACCGTCATATGTTTGATCTTCTTTTTCTTAGATAAATCCCTTTAACATTTCATATAATAAGGGCTTGTTGATGATGAACTAACTCCTTTAACTTTACCTTATCTGGGAAGCACTTTATCTGCCCTTCCTTTCTAAATAGTAGCTTTGCCGGATAGAGTAACCCTGGATGTAGGTCCTTGCCTTTCATGAGTTCGAATACTTCTTTCCAGCCCCTTCTTGCCTTTAAGATTTCTTTTGAGAAATCAGCTGATAGTCTGATGGGAACTCCTTGGTAGGTAACTCTCTCCTTTTCTCTTGCTGCTTTTAACATTCTCTCCTTATCTTTAATCTTGGGTAATGTAATGATGATGTGCCTTGGTGTGTGCTTCCTTGGGTTCAACTTCTTTGGGACTCTCTGAGCTTCCTGGACTTCCTGGAAGTCTATTTCCTTTGCCAGATTGGGGAAGTCCTCCATTATTTTTTCAAATGAGTTTTCAATGTCTTTCTCTTCCTCTTCACCTTCTGGCACCCCTATGATTTGGATGCTGGAATGTTAAAAGTTGCCCCAGAGGTTCCTAAGCCTCTCCTCATGTTTTTGAATTCTTGTTTCTTCATTCTATTCTGGTTGAATGTTCATTTCTTCCTTTTGCTCCAAATCATTGATCTGAGTCCTGGTTTTCTTCTGTTCACTGTCGGTTCCTGTATATTTTGCTTTATTTCACTTGGCATAGCCTTCACTTTTTCCTTTGTTTTGCAACCATACTCAACCATTTCTGTGAGCATCCAGATTACCAGTGCTTCGAACTCTGCACCTGATAGGTTGACTGTCTCTTCATTGCTTAGTTCTAATTTTGGACCTTTGATCTGTTCATTTGGGCTATATATTTTTTTCTCTGATGAGCCTGTTCTATTGTAAGGGGTGGAGTCTTAGGTATATGCCAGGGTGGGGCAGCCCACATGCTTCTTTGTGGTGCTGTATGTGGAGGAGAGGTCTGAGAGGAAACAATGCCACTTAGCAGGCTCTCCAGCTTTCAGTCACTTCCCCTGCTACCCACAAGCCAATTGGGCCCTTTTGGTGCTGGTTTCTGGGTGGGTGGGTTTGTGTATGTTCTAGGACAATGAACTCTGTTGTGAGACTGGGAGTTTCTCCTGCTGCTGCAACCCCCCACAGGTTTTTACAGCCAAGGTTTTGAGGCTTTCTTTTTCCATGCTGGAACCCTGGGTTGCGTGGTCTGTCTTGTTCCCCTGTTGTTCCTCCCAGTTTAACCACATACAAATGTGGGGCACCCAGCTGCCCTCTTGCCTGCCCAGTCCTCCAGCCACCACTTTACCAAATACCCTCTGCCCTGGCTTCCGATCTCCACCCCTCCTACCAGCCTGGATGAATGTTTCTTCTTTAACTCCTTGGTTGTCGGACTTCCATACAGTTCAATTTTCTGGCAGTTCTGGTTGTTTTTTGTTTTTAAATTTGCTGTTACCCTTCTTTTAGTTGTGCAAGGAGGCAAAGTGTATCTACCAACATCTCCATCTTGGCCCCAGAATTTGTCTTTTTGTGACTGCCTTATTTCTTTAAGTTTTATCCATGTTGTAGCTTGCGTCAGAACTTCATTCCTTTTTAAGGCTGAATAATATCCCATTACATGTATAGACCACATTTTGTTTACCCATTCATCCATGTAGGGACACTTGGGTTGCTTTTACCTCTTGTCTACTGTGAGCAATGCAGCAAATATCTCTTCGAGGCTAGCCCCATTTTACAGAGAGGGACACAGAGGCTCTGTGGGGTTGGGGGGCAATGACCTGCCCAAGGAAGGACTCTTACCCAGTCTCCCAGGCCCCAAAGGCCTCATTCCACTGCCTGCTTTATGGCCTGCGTCCCCTCCACCAGCCCACGCCCACGGCATGGGCTACACTTGCAGAGACCTCTCGATCCCTGAAAGTTCAGGGACAGGGACTGGTGGACACAACTGCAGTCATCTGTCCCCCACCGCAGCCTCTGTGCCAAGAAACACTTGACAATGTCCTGCTTTTCACTCACTCATCAGAGAGGAATAAGGCGCCAGGCACATTCTGGGCCTGGAATGAGGACCCTGGCATATGACGAGATGTGAGCAACTCCAGGGCAGGGATGTTGGTCTCATTTGTTCCCTGCTGCCACCTGGGGCCCAGAAGAGTGCCTGGCACACAGTAGGTGCTCAATAAATGTTGGGTGGATGTCAGCCAGGTGGGAGCAGGAGCCCAGGGGTCCATTCACCCACTGGTGCTGGCCCTGAGCAAACTCCTCTCTCGTTATAAAGAGGAGGTGCTCCCTGGTTGGGCCTCTCTCCCAGGGCATGTGGAGAGGTTAGGCCCGCGCCCTGGCGGGGAGCAGCAGCCGAGGGTGTGTGCAGGCAGCCGCAGAGAAGTCGTCTCCCCTTTGCCCTCCAGATCGCCTTCATCCCTGCTGACTCTGAATTCCAAGGCATCCTGTCCCCGAAGCCCTCAGGGTCGCTGGAGAACGGACTCACTGCTGAGATGAAGAGGTAGGTGCTGGACCCTCTGTGCCTAGAGGGGTGGGTGAAGGGGAGAGGGAGCGAGCCCCTCAGTGAGGCAGTGAGCCCGTCTCCCCTTACACAGGGAGTGAGGGAGTGGGGTGGGGGTGGGGGCAGTGGGGGGTGGGGGTGGACCCCTTGCTCCAGGTTCCGGCTTGGCCTTCCCACTTAACTAAGAATATGCTATTAGAAATCAAGGGTTGTTTGGAACTCAATTTTGTGAAGCGAGCATCATTATTCCCATTTTACAGATGAAGAAACTGAGACTCAGGGCCTTTATCCGGTCCTACAGTGGACTGGTGGCAAACCAAAAATCAGAATCGGTTTGACACTAAATCCCAAAAAGCTGCGACTACCATTGCTACAGCAAACTACAGGAGGCACGATGACGGCCTAGCACAGCCCTGGGCCCCTGCCACTCCCTGGCTGTGTGACTTTGGGAAAGTGACGCACTTCTCTTTGCCTCCTCTGTAAAACGGGGATATTAATGGCGCCTTCCTTCTGGGGATTCAGGGAGGTTTCAGTGAGATGGTAACATAAGCAAAGTACTGAGAACAGAACCTGGTGCATAGTAGGCCCTCTGCAAATCAGACGTTTCGCAGCTGTTACCTCCTTTAGTCCTCACAGAAACCATGTGAGGGGGGAGGGGGATGTCCACCCCTTTGTGCAGATGTGGGAACTGAGGCCCAACAAATGCAAGCACAAGCCCCAAACCTCACATGGAGTCACCGACCAACCAGACCAGACCTGCCCCCTGGGTAACTAGGTGCCAAGCCGCGGCTCTCCAGCACTTGGCGGAGGACACTCCAGCCTGGGTGAGATGGCGGGACCAGCTGCCCCTGCCCTGCTCCCGGGGGCTGTGACCCCATGCTCAGAGCCCGGCTGCAGGCCCAGGATCTGTGGCTGGGGCTCAGAAGCTCTCTCTCCTTGGCTTGGGGAAGGAGGCCGTGAGGGTAGTTTATGTTCCTGGCACACAGAGTGACCAACTGTTCCGGGGAAACGGGGTGACAGAACCTGAGTGGGCATGGGGCCCAGCCTCGGGACCCGTCACAGGGGGAGGCTCAGGCTGCCCTGAGTTCTGGGCTCTTCCCTGTCACTTCCCAGCCATGGGACCCTGCGCAAGGGACCTCGTCTCCGAACTTCACTTTCTAGAGGGACTGTAGAGAGAGAGAGAAAACGTGATGCCTGGAGCCCCAGCACCAACACCTAGGGTCTGAGTCACCCAGGCTAGCCCACTAACATCTCCGTGCCTCAGTTTCCCTCAGTGTCTCCCAGAGTTAGGGCCAGGACTAGAGGAGCCACCGGACAGAGCCCGGCAGGCAGGGAGCACTCACTAGCTGCTCATGGCTGATGATAAGTCCTCATCTGGAAAACGGGAACGATTAGTCTGCTTAAAGGTGTTGTTTAGAATAAATGGGATAACAAGCACAAAGCCGTTAGTCCACTCCCGCGGAACCCAGGAAACGCAGGCAGTGAGCCTGGCCTTCATTTTGCAGTTGCACCTTTGGGGTGAACTTGGGAGACACGGGGTGGAAGGAACGTGGGGCTGAGGGTCTGAGCTCTGCCACCTACCTTACCCTGCTGCGCCTCAGACTCCTCGTCCATGAACTGGGCACAGGAATGACACTTAAGGGCCCCTGCGAGATCAGGGAAGACCAGGTGGCTAGACTAGGTGGGCCCGGGGACAGCACTGATGCCTGTTGAATGATTCCTTTCCCACCTGCCTGTTCTCTCTCCCGCTATCCTGCTGGGTCCCCGCCCAGCCCCCAGCCCCCCTATGTAAGGCTGTGGGAGGAAGCGGCCTATGACCAGAGCCTGCCAGACTTCAGCCACATCCGGATGAAGGTCATGGGCTACAGCGAAGATCCCCACCCGCTGCTGGCCCCTGAGCCGGGGCAGCAGCGGCTGGAAGCTAGCGATAGAGGGGAAGGCGGCCCTCGTGAGGCTGGGGCCTGGATGGAGGCTGCCGTGGTTGTCCACAGGGGCTCGGATGAGGTCGGGGGAGAGAGAAACCCAACTCGGAGCAGTCCCAGGTGAGTGTGCAGGGCACAGGAGTGGGAGTGATGCCCACTTCTGGGGTGAGGGTCACTGAGGGGTGGTCGGGTACATTCGGGAGTGGAGAGGGCAGAGGGAGTGGGGTCGCTGGAGAGGCAGCAGGTGCATCAGATGCATGAGTCTGGGCTCAGACGGGCCTGCGCTCAAATCCCACAGCTCTGCTCTATAACCTTGGCAAGCTTCTTACCCTCCCTAGCCTCAGTTTTCCTACATGGGAATAATCAATCGCTCCTTCCCCATCGGGGTGTGTTATGAAGGTCGGGAGAGTATATTTCAGCGTCAGGCACACCGTACGAACTCTGTGCTGTCTGAATGCTTGTCATGCGTAGTAGGGGGCAGGGAGCCAGAGGACCCGAGTTCAACTCCAGACTCTGCCAACTGACGTGCTCTGTGACCTTCGGCAGGTCACTCCCCACCCCACCCCAGCCCTGGACGTTTATGAACTGGGTTCCTTATTCATCCATTTATTCACTCATCCTACCAGTTATTGGGCACCTACTCCCTGCCGGAGCTCCCAGTCCAATGGGGGAGGCAGGTGAGGGAACAGAAGGTGACACGTAATGTGACACGATGGGGGCTGAGGGCCCAGAGGAGACCCCGGAGTTGTTGGAGAAATGGAGGAGTGACCTGGTTTGGATAACAACAAGATAATGGCTCTTTTCTTGGGCACCAAATATGTGCCAGGCATTGCACAAAACGCTTTGCACCTGCTAATGGCGGCTGGCATGTCGCCGTTTGAAAAATGGGAGCGGCATTGTTCAGAATAAATGGGACTGACGAGCATAAAGCCTTTAGCCCACTGTCTGCTGTAAACCTCAGAGACACCAGAGGAGTGAATACTGTTATTTCCCACCCTGATACGGGAGGAAACTGAGGCCCAGGCAGATGAGCTCGCCTTCCCTTGCCGTGTGGCTAGTGGCCGAGGTTTAGACCCAGGCGTTCTGACTCAGAGCTCACCCTGTTCTCTCTGGCTCTGCCCCTGCAGCCCCCCAGCCTGTCCCCAGGGCCCCGCACCCTTGGCATCCTTCCAAGATGACCTGGATGTAGGCTCCAGCGAAGATGGCAGCCCCAGCTCGTCTCCACTTGAGGGGGAGGAGCCTGGACCCCCGTCACAGGACCCCTGGGCCTGCAGGTGCCAACTGGACCGCTTCCATGACTTTGCTCTGATCGATGCCCCCACGTCAGGGGACACACCTCCAGAGGAGGGGCAGTGGCAGGACACAGCCCCACCGGGCTACTATCAGCGGTCCCCAAGGACAAAAGAGGAGGAGGAGTCTTCACACAGAGGTTCGGAGGAGCCGGAGCAGGAGGAAGAAGACTTGTACTATGGGCTGCCGGACAGCCCCGGGGACCCCCTCCCAGACAAAGAACTGGGCTTTGAGCTCGATGCCCAGGACTTAGATGGAACTGCCCCTGGTTGCTAGCCCGGCACCAGCCACTAGCCCTGTATGATTTCACAGGGCCTCAATGTCCTTATCTGCAAAATGGAGTCGTATGGAGGTTCAGGTGAGATGGTGGATCCTAGAGCACCTGGACGACTGTGAAGAAATGTGTGGGGAAGGGAGGATGACTTTCAATGGACCCTTGCCGTTCTAATTGCTGTGTGGGGGGTTAAAGTTTTGAAGGTAAAATGTGATTCATTGAGAGGAGTTGCAGCAGCGGGGGCCCCCGAGAGCCTGCTCTGCCTCCACCGGAAGCTGGCCTCTGCACAGGAGCCCTCGTCGGGGCCGCGCCTGGCTCTCTGATCCTCTGTGAAGGCCTCTCAGGCCTCCAGTTCCTACTGAGCCTCGTGCACAGTGTGGTCTGTCTTCACCCAGAGCTGACCGCGCGTCCCTGCCCTCATCCCTCCTAGGGCTCCTATTGCTCAGGGATCCAGACCCTTCCAGGATTGACCTCCGCTGACCTCCCCGCTGGCTCCCCACGTCAGCCCGTGCCGCAGCCCCTGCCCCTCACACTCGCCCTGCTCCCCGTGCCCTTCCCATGCTGTCTGCCTGGCAAATTTGTGCTCCTCCGTCAGACCCTTGTGCAGCCATCCCTCCTCTTGAAAGCCTTTCCTGATGTCACCGCCTCCCGGAGCCAGTTAGTCCTGGCTCCTTGGCGCCACCTTTGGGGCTTGAGCGCTTACTGCGGGAGCGTGACTGTTCAAGGCTAGCGCCCTTGCTTCCCTCACTTTGCTGTCTCCTGTGTCCAGGATCAGTGGTCATTGGGGGTGCATGGAACTGACCAGAACCCAGCACACTTTTGCAGATGAGTCCCCTCCTCCAATTCCCTAGCTCTGAGACGCCCAGCGCCCTTACGCTCTGGCATGCAAACGTCCAAGTGGCCTGCTCAGGGGTCACAAAGCCAGGCAAAGAACCCCCAGAATACCCCCTTCCTGCAGGACACATCTGCACTGACTTAGGACTGTGGGTGAAAGGAAACTTCCTGGCTTCATTTGATTCAGGTGGCATTTCCTGAGCACATACTATGTGCCAGACACTAAGCCAGAATCTTCAGAGGGAAAGAGACATGAAGAGACGAATGAACAGGTTTTGCCTTCAAAGGACTCACAGCACAGTGAGCTTGGTTTTTTATAAGTTAGGGGCAGAGCGCAGAGCAAGAGCCAAGGCAGAAACAGAGAGATTGCAATAAAAACTTGGCACCCCTGAGGCAGCAGAGTGACACCTGGGGCCAGCGAGCCTGCGACTGATAACTCGGCCTGCTGCTTGGCAGCCTCTGAAGACCTCATGGTACGGTGGCGTCGCGAGAAACGCCTTTAGTCTGCTGCTCTCCTCCACACCCCCCTGCATCCCAGCACCTGGGCGGTGGCAGCTGCTTCAGAGCAAAGGGCACTGGCACTACTCCAAACCAGGTCCGCATGCTTAGAGCCGGTCCCCTGGGCCGCCTGGGGTGGGGAGGTCTCCTCCTGGGCTGGGCGCCTGGGTCAGGCCTGGGAGACCGGGCAGTGGGAAAGGGAAACCCTCTGTGCTGGGTCTCAAGGGCATAGCCCCCCTCCCCCCATCCCCCCTGGAACACTCCCTCTTCTTTCTGGGTCATTCTACCTCCAGTATGAAAGCCTCGGCAGTGGAAGGTGTTATCGGGTACATACCCTGTGCTGCGACAGACGTTCCCACCCATGACCCGAGTCATCAGACTGGGTGAGGTGTAGTGTGTTTCCGTGCTCTGTTTACTAAGGCGGGGAGGGGGTGACCTGAATCAGAAACAGCACCAGCACGAATGGTTAAAATAAAAACGTTTTTCAACATTTAAAGGGGTCACCTTCATTCACCTGCAAATTCTTTTATGTAAAACCACCTGTTCCCCCTGTGGGCAGGATAAATGAGGAATCATGCCTGGCGGGCACCACGGGCACCCTCCGGAAAGCGAACATCAAACACAGCGGTGTGACCATGTGGGACAGCTGTGCGGTGTGGAATCTCAGGAGTGGCCCCGGGGTCCCTGAATCATCCTGGTAGGACAATCGCCAGACCTTACCCAGGAAGCCAAGAGCCTCTGGCTGCAGGCCCAGCAGCAGGGAGATGCCAACCCTGCCCCAGAAAGCTGTGCCGAGGGCTTGGGGCAGCGGAGGGAGATGGCGAGACCTAGGCTTTAGCTCCAGTCCCAGGTCCCCACCACCTTGCTGTGCGATGGGGAGACAATGTGCCGCTTTGCCCAGACAGGCATGGTTTATGCCCACTGTCCCTGCTCAGTTATTAGTGGTACATTCTTTCACTCTCAAAGATAACCCATTTGGATGGTAAACTATATATTCACCCTACTCTGTGACCTTGGGCAAGCACCTCAGTTTCCTCATGGGCAAAGGGAGGAAACAGGCTCCGTCTTCGACGTTTGCAGGGGTTAGGCGTGGGGGATGGGCATATCTGATGGAATCCACCTGCCAATGCCTGCAGGCGCCCTCCAGGAACTCACCTGTAGCTAATAGCTGGGTTTATTACTGTTTGCCTCTGTTCTGAGGAGAACAGACCCCAGGGGGACCGTCTCAGTAGGAGGGTGTGAGGAGGGCCTTATGGGATTTGGGCTTGTGAGAGGTGATTTGGAGGAGGATGTGGGGAAGCAGAACGCTGCTCTAGATTGGATACTATTGGTAAGCCGGGTTGTTCTACGATGCAGGGTCTGAATAGATCTCCTCTCGACAGGGGAAGGCTAGCCCAGGCTGAAGCTGCAAGTGGCAGAGAGGCGGCTGTCATCCTCCAGCCGGCAGAGGAGGGTGTGTGGTGATCGTGGTGGCTGTGACAATGGCCTGTCATAGTCACGGAATGGCCTTGTCTGTGAACTTGCTCACGTTCTGCAGAACACCAGGCCCAGCTGCAAGGGCCGGAGGCTTCTGGCTCTCGACCGCTGTTCTTCCTCTGGGCTCACTGCTTGGTGGCTCTTCCTCGGGGGCCCCTCGTGACTTTGGGGAGGGGGTGGGGAGTAGCACATGCTGTGGATTTCATTTGAAAAGAAGCGTCAGCGCCGTTTTAGAAGTTTGAAGGGCACGGGTGCGGGGGCTCTTATTTCGCCCTGCTCTGACCAGTTTGAGCTCTGGAATGGTCCTTCTAGCTGGCTGATGAATTGGGAGGGCGAGAGATCTTTCTGTGGGTCCCCAGGACAGGTGTGGCGCAGAAGGGCCCCGAGGAGTGCAAACCCTGGGATTCCGCATTCAGCCTCAGGCTCCAGGTTTGTGTACCATGGCAGAAATATCTGCTCTTTTCACCCTCCTGCAAGGTCAGAGGGACTTTGGAAGTTTCCACTCTCCCAAGAGGAAAAGGCCTGGAGGGATGGAGGGACGACCCTGTCCTGAACTGGGAAAGAGAGCAGTCCTGGGGGCAGTGAGCTTGGGTTCCTGCTGACTGCTTGCGTGACCTGGGGCATGTCACAGCGCTTCTGGGCATCTGTCCCTGCTCTCTATCTGATTAGGTGGGGGTGGACAAGATTCCGCTTCTCCCATTCCATAAGCACTATGCCCGTCTCCCTGACGCCCTCTGGTCCTTGTAATAGCCCTGGGAAGAGATCTGATGACCCCACATTGCAAACATTTGTTCTGAATCCCAGACTGTGGAGTCAGAAAGACCCAGGTTTGCCCTCAGCCTCTGTCAGTTCCTTACTGTGTGACCTTGGACAAGTCACTGCCCCTCTCTGAGCCTCCACATCCACATTTATGCAGTGGGGAGGACAACTCCTACCTCTCAGGCTGTTGTAACAGAACGAATGGGTACGAAGCCTTCTGCACGTCGTGGGTGCTCCAGCAGTGTCAGTCTTCTCCCCCTGCTCTCCAGCTCTCAGTTTCCTTGTCTGCACAGTGGAGATCAACCCTGACCTGCTTATGAATCTATAGTGAGCAGATTCAGTGAGCCAGGGACCAACGGGCAGGTCAGCTGACAGCCCACACAGGGAGCTAAGGCAGGAGGCGACATCCCGTTTGCAAGAAGGAGAAGCAGGATTGCTTTATGTCTGGTCAGACAGGCGGCAAGCAACGTTATTGAGCATCTGTTGAGCATCGGGTGGTCCACGTGTATTAGCTTATTGAATTTAGCCCTCCCACCAGCCCTGAGGGAGGGCCATTCCAGGGCCAGAGCTGGGATTCAAAGCTGGGTCCTCAGCGCCTGTGCTTGTTCCGCTCTGTCACCCCGTCCACACATGTAACAACTCAATGAGGCACTGACTGTGCTGTGCTCGCCTGATCCCATTTTATTCCCCAAACCTGCCAGGCTGGCATGCTGTTCCCATTTTACAGATGAGGAAGCTGAGGCTCAGACAGGTTGAATAATTTGTCTGTCCTCCCAGAGAAGAGCTAAATGGAGAGGAGGATCTATAGCTATAGGGCCTTCGATTCCTGGTGGGAACTGTCCAGTAGCCCCAGGTCATTCCAACCCCAGTGAGGACAGGGCAAGGACATCTATCAACACACCAGGCAGCAGGGGTCCAGTGAGCACCCCTTTGTGCCTTTTCCTGTGCTAGTCACACCCCTGATCCCACGCCTTCCATAGCTCCCTATTGCCCACAGGAAAAGGCCACATTTCTGAGCGTGGCATTTGAGGCTCTTCATGATCCGGCCCCAACCACCCTTTCCAGCTGGTTGTTCACCACTTTCTCCCACATGGCAGCCACCGGGAAACTCGTCCTTCATTCCACCCTGCCTGTTTCCTCTGCCCAATGCCCTTCACCCTCTTCTCTCTCACCCTTCAAGGCCTGGCTCAGTTCTACCTGCTCTCTGGAGCCTCACCTGGCCCTGCTCTCCCCTCCCGGCACAGAACCCTTCCCATCCACCCTCTCCCCTGGGTTCTGCTCAAACAGTGTGCCCCATTCTGGTCCCAGCCCTTCTCGTGTACCTGGCTAGGCATGTGCCAGTCTCCCCACCTGGGCAGGGAGGGCCTTCGAGGGCAGGAGCCTCTTCCTACCCATACTCCTATCTCCAGGACTTAATAAAAGCAAGTGGTAATAGTGCTGGTGGAACAGGATGGAACTGATCCGAACCGACCTGGACCAGGACCAGGTGCCCATTCGGAAGGCTCACCGGCACAGGCACACAGACCACAGAGCAGGGTTGAGGGGCCCTGGCTTTGGCTCGATGAGTCCTGGGTTTGGAACGAAGTTACTGATGTCTACCTAACAGCACCTGGTGAGGGTTAAATGAGATCGTGCATGTTGAATGCTCCAGGTGTACTTGGTGCCTGGTGAGCGCCCAGTAAATAGTAGTTATCATCATTATTATTTGCAGAGATAAGGCGAGTGTGTCAATGTGTAGGCATCAGGAGCCAGTGTAGACTTGGGGTTGGCATCCAGCACTGTCTCATCAGCAATTTTCAAATGCAGGTCAGTGGACCTGGCTGGGCTGCTAACATCAGAATCTCCTGAGAAGCTTTAAAAGTCCAGTGTCTTCAAAGCGCCCCCAGGGGGAGCTAGGATGGTCTGACTTTTGCATAAACAAGCCAGGTGATTCTAAAGCATACAAGGGCTTAGTTTTTTGTTTTTAAATGGGTTGTCCAGGATTGGAATCGTTGGAGGATGATCCAGAGAAGGTGTGGGTTGCAAGCTGGAATTTAAACAGGTAATGAAGAGGTGAGGGCATCTCAGGCAGAGGGGATGGGCTGGGCAAAGCTCTATAGGCGAGAAGGAGGGGGAGGGGAGGCGGTCCCGAGAACCTGCACGGGGAGAGGGCGGCTGGAGCTTGGTCATGGGGCTCCTTGCATTTCTGCCATGCAGCTCAGATTTGATCCAATGGGCAAGTAGGATCCATCGATGGTTCTTGAGCAGAGGAGTGCCATGAAGCCAAAGGGAATAGGTGCAAAAGGGAATGGCGTGGAGTACATGGGTGGCAAGAAGGCTGGCCTGTGGCCTGTGGCAGGAATTCATTTTCTAGCCTGGCCTGTGAAAGGTCTTTTCCCCCCGTGAGGGTGGCAGCAGGTGAAGCTTTGCGGAGCCAGTATCCCAGAGTCGTCACTGTTGACCACAAACCCTGCTGAACAGTGTGGTGACCCCCATGGATTCCATCCAAGATGCCAGAGCCCGGCTAAGGCAGTGCCCAGTTCAAAGATAGCCCAGGGGGAGGGCAGGTGAGGGCCGAGTGACCCAGGAAGTGCCCAGGTCAGATAGTGATCCCCCAGCTGACTCTTCAGATAGTGAAAATTTCTGAGCCATCTGTGTATCTTCATGTTGAACCCAAGTGAGAGTGGACCTGGGGTGGTGGGTAGCTGGGCAATGGCAGGCTTCGGATACCTGATTGGCCAGTCTGGGGGCAGGGAGAAATACATTTCCTTCCTTCCTCCCTCCCTCCCTCCTTCCCTCACTCCTCTTCCTCCCGCTCTTCTTTCCTGTCTTTCCTCTTTCTTCCTTCTGGGTACAAACACTGTCTAAGCATATGCTTGGTGTCTCCCCACCCCATGCTAAGCACTGAGGACAGAGAGATCCATCTGACCCATGCCTGTCTGAAGTGGGGGGCCCACTCCTGTGGGGTAACTGTAAAATGAAATGAACAATGACAGGTCAGCATGGTCAGTGCTGAGCAGAGGGAAGCACCGTGGGGGGTGGGGTCGCACCCTGCTTGGGGAGTCAGCAAGAGCTTCTCAGAGAAGTCACAGCACTGAGCTATATCCCGAAGCCTTCACCAGGGTAGAAAGGGGAGAGAGAACAGCTCGGACAAAGGCTGGGAGCCCAGTCACCTGCTGTGTTTGAGGGCTGTAGGTATGGAGGGTGGCTGGAGAGGACATGGAGTGGGGGCTGGGGACCTGAGCAGGACGGGCTGTGGATACTGCCCTGGAGCCGACGGGAAAGCCTCAGGCAGCTGGATGGCCAAGGACAGAGCTCTAGGTTTCTATAAAAGGAGGACTTTGTAATAATCAGAGCTGCCCAGAGAACATCTGACAGACAGAGGTCGCAATTCTGAGAGAAAGAGAGAGAGAGAGAGAGAGAGGGAGAGAGGGAGAGAGGGAGAAAGATTAGACAGGAAAAGGATTTCAGCCACAGGAAAGATTTGTGACCCCATTAAAGAAACCAACGACTATGTGGTCAAACCCAAGAGTAATCAAAGGAATGTAAATTTAAACAAGAAGAAACCATGTTTCACCTCATAACATCGGCCACATTTTGTAAAGATGACAATAACAGGTGATGTTGGCAGAATGTGGATGAACGGGGTTCTATTTTACATAGTTTTGGGGAATAGAAATGACACAAGTTTTGGGGGGCAATGTGGCAATGTGGGCCACCCCTGGATTCTGCAGTTCTACGTGTAGAAATGTACCCTAAGGAAATAGTCAGACAGGTGTCCTTGTAGATGGGTGTTTACCATGGCACTGTTTATAATGATTCAAATGTGGGAAGAACTAACATCTAGCAGTAGGAGACCAGCTAAATAATGTTTACAGCTATGCCAGGGAATGGCATGCGGCCATTAAAATGACAACCCTCCTGAGTTAAATCCCCTTTCACCTGCTCTTGCAGCGCCAGGTACCTCTTTTCGGTAGCACGTATCATCCCTGTAACTTCACATTTACTTGTGAATTTCTTTGATGACCTTCTGCATGACCCATTAGACTTTAAGGCCTAGGAAGGCGAGGACTCTGTTTATTTTGTTTCCTGTTGTGTCTCGGGTGCTCGGCAGAGTTCCTAAAACACGGTAGGCCTTCAACAAAGAGTTGTTAAATAAATGACTGAGTCCGTATATTTTTTAGATTGTAGTAAAATAGCCCTGGTTGGTGCGGCTCAGTGGATTGAGTGCTGGGCCTGTGAACTGGGGAGTGGGTGGGGGTATCTGGGGGCGGGGGCGCGAGGGGGTCGCTGGTTCAGTTCCTGGTCAAGGCCCATGCCTGGGTTGCGGGCCAGGTCCCTGGTTGCAGGCGTATGAGAGGCAATCCGTTGATGTATCTCTCACACACTGATGTTTCTCTCCCTCTTTCTCCCTCCCTTCCTGTCTCTCTAAAAATAAGTAAAAATGTTTAAAAAAAGATTGCAGTAAAATACACACAACACAAAACTTGCTATATTAGCCGTTTTAAGTGCACAGCTTGGGGCTATTAAGAGCGTCCACACCACAGCCATTGCTGCTGTCCACCAGCGTCTGCCGGTTTCAAACTCCAACTCCGCGCTCGGCGACCACGAACGCCGGCTGTCGCTGACCCCAGCCTCTGGCAGCCACCGATCTAACTTGCTTTCTTTTTTAAGTCTCTCTTTCCGCTCCATGACCCTGAGTCTATATTTCTTGATGTGGAAAGATGTTTATGATATATAATTAATAAAAGGAGAGAGTATAAGGAGGAATGTGGCAAACACTATTCATTCCCTCCTTCCTTGGTTTTTGTTTGGAGGCAGGACGTGCCCAATCCCACATGACAAAGTATGACCGATCTGAAGCCCGTCATAGCAAACCTGTGCCCCCCTGCCAGCGCGGCCAGTGAGGCCTGAAAAGAAATGTGCTGGGGTCACGTCTGCAAAAGTTTCCTGATTAAAAAAGCAGAAGTGGTTCGCTTTGCTGGCCTTGAATACAGATGTAGTGGCTGGAGCTGCTGCAGCTCTCTTTCAACCGCGAGGGAAATGCCCAGAGAATCACACAGATTTTGGAGCTATGAACTCCTGAGCCAAAGCCGCAACCACACTGGTCTTCTAGTTATGTGAGACAATTTACCCCTTATTTGTTTAAGCTACTCTACTTGCAGCTGAACTTACTCCCAAAAGATAAAGAATATGATCCTACACACAGATATAAATAGAAAAAATTAAAGAGATATCTCCAGGTGATGGGATTCTTCTTTATGACATTTTTATGAGCATGTGACTAATGCTCAGAAAATAACTTATTCGCATTCAGAAAATAAAATTATTCTGATTCCATTAAAAAAAATAAACAAAATATTGGGCCCCAGGAAGTAGCTCGCCCTGAGCAGGGGATCTGAGGGAAGCTTATACCACCTGTGGTCATGTTGGAGGCCAGATTCACACAGCAAGTGGGAGGCTGGCTGTGACCCATCGAGGTCCCATCCAAAGCAGTGTGCGACTGCAGCCTTATCACGGAGGTGGGGCAGACATCCCAGGGACACATGAAAACCTGAGGCTTTCTTAGGAGGGATGAGCCTGGTGAAGTCCCCACTGTGGCTGTGTGGGGCCAGGACTCGCTCTCCGCGACCCTCTTGTTCTCTCACTGCCCCCCCCCCCCGCCCCACCCCGCAGTCCCGAAGGCTCCACCTCTCCCTCCAGGCCTTGAGGCCAGACACTAGCTCCTGACCTGGCCGTGCCCCCCAGCTCCCACAGGACAAATGGGTCCTCACCCTGAGGTCAGGCCTCGGGCCTTTTCCTTTGGCAGCTGCGCCCAGCTGGTTCTCAGAGCAGATGACCAGGTGGCCAGGAGGAAGAGCCACGCTAGGATGATCTGGGGATGCGGACCCGAGGCCCCAGGAAGACAGGGCAGCTGTGGCGTCTGCAGGCGGGCTGCACCTGTATTGGCTGTAAACACAGGTTTACAACAAGCAGCACTGTCATTTCTTCTCACAACAAACCCTGGATTATCCTGGCGAAAGTGACCCTGGGGCAAACGTGGAGGAAAGAAGAAAAAAATGGCAGCAGAAAATGAAAGGGAAAAAGGCACCGAGGGACCAGCGTTGATTCTGCACTTGGCAGATGTCCCCCAGTCACCTCAGCGCTGCCCGGGACACAGGCTGTCATCACACAGCCGGAATTCTCTGAGTGCCCAGGGTGCGTCCTCAGCCACTGACACGTGTTAGCTAATGAGGGAGTGCCTTCAGAAATGGACCACGGAAAAGTGCCCCGGAGGAGAAGCAGGGGCAGAGATGAGTACCAGCGACAAGGACCACTTAGGGGGTGGGGGGACTGGGCCATCAGGGCGGTTCACACCGGCGCTCACTCCTGCGGGGAATCTGGGTGTTAGCCATGTTGCCCCCTTCCTACGCTTTTAGAATAGGTGGGCCGTCTGCGTCAGCTTGCTGTCCGCAGTGCCTCCAGTTTCCTTGTTTCGCTTCCTTCCCTGCCGCCTCCCTGTGGCCTCCTTCCTCTCTGATTATGACGCCTGAGCCATCTGTTTGAGTCTCAGTTTCCCCATCAAAATATCAGGGTGCCAGTCAATGCCCCCCGCCCCTTCCCAGGGAGCACTTTTGATCTTCCCTGCATGGGGTAGGGGGTCCAGAGCCTGCCTTATTCCTTGTGGGGTCTTCCCCGGCCTCACTTTCCTCTCCCTTGTAATGGGACAGCAGCCCTGTCTGCCTGCCTCACGGGGCTGGCGTGAGGCCTGGGAGCAGGGTTAAGGTGGTTAACGGCTGTGCTGGGTCGCGGCGCTTCTGACCCTTCTCTCAAGCTCAGACGGCTGCCTTCCCTGACCAGGAGGTGATGGAAATATTTTGGCCAGGGGTGAGGGCTAGTGGCCTCGGAATTTGCCAAAGGCACATTCCTCCTGGTCTCCACCCCCACTTGCCCTGGGGCCCCGGGACTGCTGGATTCTTCCCTTGCACCCCAGCCCTCAGGGCTTTGGATCCAAATTTCCAGTCAGGTGATGCAGTTGGGTGTTTGTGTGGAGGGGTAGGGCAGCCATCTGACCTCTCACAGTCCCTGTCCTTCGTCTGTGCTATGAGAACATAAAGCATTTTCAGAACTGTCATCTCAGTTAGTCCCACATCTCCTCGGAAAGGTCAGAATTATTGTCACCATTTTACTGATGAGTAAACTGAGGCTCAGAGAGGGGCAGTGGCTTGCCCAGGGTCACACCATGGGTTTAGTGGCAGAGCTGGGATTAGAACTGTGCCCTAGATTCCAGCCCCAGGTCCTGTCATATCTGTTGCTCAGGCCTATCTGTTCTGGGAGTACTTCCTGGAGGAGGTGACTCTGTGGTGGGTTTGAGGATGTGCAGGAGTTGTCAGGTAAAGAATGCTGGGAAGGGTACGCCAGAAGGGAAGAGTATGTGAGGTGGTTTGGGCCTGCCTGGTGGGCTGCAGAGTGGACTGGGGCAATCTGGACCACTCCAAGAAGTGCGACATTTTCAGGGAGAAAAGCTGTGGTTCCCAGACTTTGGACTGCCTCACAATCTCCCCTGGGAGTTTAGGTTCCTGGATTTCAGGCCAGTGAGAGGCACTTGCACTTCTCACAGACTGGCTCCTCACCCCCACCCCACAGCTCTGAAGCAGGTGGACCCTGGGCCACTCTTGGAGAAACACAGCAGGACTGCGGAGGCGAGGTCAGAGGGGTGTGCGGGGGGCGGGGGGGGGGGTGTTGGGGAGGTGTGGTGTGAGACCCAGCAGTAGCTGCAGGAGCTGGGCCTCCTGGACCCCCAGGGGTGCAGTGCTTCCCAGCCCCCTTCCCTGCTGACACATTTCCCCCTTCTGTTTTCAGTTTCCTCCACAGCTCTTGTTACTAGCTTACATCTTGCACATTTGGCTTGTTCCTTATGTTTCACTCTTCGAGTCTGAGGGCTTCATGAGGGCAAGAGTTCGTCTATCTTGATGTATAACCCAGTATCTAGAAGAGCACCTGGCACATGGAAGACCGTAGTGGGGCTTTTGTTCTGTTTTGTTTACATTTACTTATTTTTTAGGGCGGAGGAGATCTGAGTGAGTGTGCTCTGAGGCTGGCAGGAAAAGCGGAGAGCGAGCTTCGGTGTGTACACGATGGAAACAGAATGTCAAAGAACAGTTCCTGGAAACAGCTGGGGACAGGCTGGGCCCTCAACCTGCTGGACGTGTCCTCCCTCTAAGCCTGCAGGGAGAGAGTGGCTGCGTGGTGGAGAGGCAGCACGTGAGATGGGTGCCGTTGGCTTCCATGAAGCGGTAGGCAAGGGAGCCCTGGGAAGAGGGGCTGTGGAGTGTGGTGGGTCTGGACCGATTCCTGAGTCGGGCCTTTGGGAGATGGTGAACACATTACTGAGGCTGGCATTCTGGTCATGACCCTCTTTTGTTCAGAATCTCTCAGAAACCCTACCCACAGGAAGGGGGCTCAGCAGACATTAAAAACCAGCCTCCCGTCCTAACATCCCCAGCTGGGCCGTGTACTTCTCCCCGGAGGTGTTCGCCCCGTTACGGCTGGACCACAAATCCAGAGTTGCCTCCTTCAGGAGGCCTGCCTGGCTCCAGTGCCCATCAACTGGGCTCCCACAGCACTAACCCTGTTCCTTTCTTGTGTGACTGTCTCCTCTTACTTCTCCACAAAGGCCTGTGCTCTTACCTGCCTCACAGCCTGCTCTCCAAGGACAAGGCAGGGTCTCATTTATCCCAGGAGCTAGAGCCGGCCACCAGCGATGCTTGGGCTCTCTGCCCGGTCTGGCTGGTTAGAACCTGGGTTCTCATGCCATGCATTGGGCGCCCTCTGCTGGCCAGGTTGGGCATGGCCACTGCTCCGGGACCTCTGCTCTGGAGTCGCTGGAAGCTCCTGGGAGAGGTCTTGTTCCTTGGGTCCATCTCCTCCCTTCCTAGTTCCTTCCTTCCTTCCTGAAACCCTCACTGGGCTCTTGAAATCCAGGTCCACCACCAGCAACACCCTTGTCCTCAAACACCTCTCAGAACATTCCTTCCCCTGCTTGCTCTGCCTCAATTCCCCCGTCTGCCAAGCATACTGCTTCCTTACGTTCTTCTCCCCCAGCCCTTCACCTGGGACCTGTGCTGGGGGAGGGGTCTCCTTGCTCCTCACTGCTTCTTCCAGACCATCGTCCCTCTGTCCTCCATAAACTGTCAGCGCCGAAGCTGCTGTCATCAGGTTACACCTCGTATATTCTGGAGACTTAGCTCACGGTCGCCTTCCCCTGCTGGGGTGATGCCAGTATGCTCTGGCCTCTCATTTTCTCCACCTCCAACAACCTCCCCTCCGCTTTTTCACAGGCCCCCACTCTCGCCACTATACTCTTGCAGGGGTGTCCAACCCGCAACCCACGGGCGGCACGCAGCCCAGGATGGCTTTAACTGCAGCCCAACACACTATTGTAAATTTACTTAGAACCTTCTTTTTGCTATCAGTTTTCATTGGTGTTTGTATATTCAATGTGTAGCCCAAGACAACTTTTCTTCCAATGTGGCCCAGAGACGCCAAAAGGCTGGGCACCCCCCTCGTTGCCACCTGTAGCTGTATTTCCTCCAGAACCTCAATTTCAAACGCCCGCTCTCACTTCCCCTTTTCCCAGCCCTCTCCCAACTCCCACGTTCTTTATCTACACTGACCACGCCTATGCGGATGGTGCTGACCGTTCACCTCTGGCTCTCACCCCCTCCTCACACATCTCCCCTCTACCCGCTGGGACTGCCGCCTCAGCCTCACAGCCACTCCTGGCTCGCAGCCGCCACACCCTTGCCCACCCTCACGCTCCGTGAGGGGAAGCCCAGCCCTGCCTGTACTCGATTGTCCGCCAGCTGCACCAGCAGCAGGGAGACGCACATGCTTTCTGGTTTCAGCTTGAGGCTGTCCTACAAACCCATGTGTTTCCTGAGCTCTTCACGCTTCTCAACTTGCTTTAAAGATGAGGAAATGGAAGCACAGAGGAGCCTGAGTGACCTGCCTGCGGAGCCCATGCCCCTAACTCCCAGAGGTGACAGTGTCCTATCTTCTCCTTTCTCCTCAAACCCTTGAAACCTTCTCCCCCATTTTTCCTTCCAGTTGTTTCCTCACTTCCTACTTCAATGTGAGTTAGAGGCTTAAGAGCCTCCAGCAGCTCCTGCTCCACATCCATCCAACGAGGGCTGCTCCGCCCTCTTCCTCCACCTCCCCACCAGTCTGGTTAGGATAAGTGTCTGTGACCCGTCACATCTTGAGGATAAATCCTCCACTTGAGCACCAGAAAATGTCCCTCCTCGCCTCCCGGAGAAAGTCTCCCCCAACCCCCTCCGGCACTGCCAACTTTTCACTCTCTGCTGTATCCTCCCATCGGCCCACAGGCTGGCTCTGGTAGCTCCCATCTAGGAAAAAACTCACTGGGTCTCATGCTCCCTCCGACACAGCCCTTTAAAAAAAATTTTTTTTTTTTGCTCCCTTTATAGGAAAATTCCTTTAAAGAGCTGTCTGCATGCTGGCCATCTTCAGCTCCCCTTCCTGCATTCTCCCGGACCCTCCTCAATCAGGCCCCCCCGTGATCTCTACATTGCTAAATCGGACCACGGGACCCCATCATTGGATCTACCCAATCAGTTTTCCACCCTCTCCTTGACCCGGTTGGTCACTGCCTTCTCCTGGACACACTCCCTTGGTCATGTCTGAGAGTCGTCAGCTTTGAATATCATCGAGATGCTGACCACTCCCAGCCCAGCGTCTCCCTGAACTCGGGTCACAGGTCCCACCGCCGATGTGGCATGAGGTCTGGTGAATGGCTGAGACAAGGGCAGCCGGAGCCCCACAGTCACCCTGCTTAGCTTCTCTTTGCTGCACGTCCAGCCCCGTAAATGACAACCCCTTCCTTCCAGTCGCCTAGGCCAAAACTCTGGACCTGCACCCTTCTCTTTCTCTCACATTCCACATCTAAACTGTCAGGAAATGCAACAGGCTCTACTTTCAAAATACATCCAGAATCCCACCCCTCTCAGCACCCCACGGCTCCCCCTGGGCCACCACTGGGGCTCACAGTCTCCCGGTTTGTTGTCTGCAAGAAACAGGGCCTGGGTCTACTTTGACTCAGCTCTGTGATGTCGAAAAAGTGCTGTCCTCTCCAGCCTCCTCGAATCCGTCATCTGTTACCTCAAATCTGTCATCTTTTAAGCAGAGATGATAGTCCCAGCTCCACGTGTCTCACGGTGCCGGGGCACATGAGACAGTGAGAGTGAAGACGGGGCAAGGCTGTGGACAAAGGTGAGCGGTTTTAAGTGGCAATAGGATACGTCATGTGTATTGTATTCCAAGCAGACAACACAGACATTGAGAGCTGCTCTAATTCACTTCAGGGTCTGTAACTTAGATTTTGTTTTGTTTATGCAGAGGCAAACATTACATATACATATATAGCCATTTTAAAAAAGACTTTATTTTTAGAGAGAAGGGAAGAGAGTGAGAAAGCGAGGGAGAGGAACATCGCTGTAAGAATCATCTCTTGGTTGCCTCTTGTATGCGCCCCCAACTGGAGCGCAAACCCACAACTCAGGCATGTGCCCTGACTGGGAATTGAACCGGCAGCCTTTTGCTTTGAGGGACGACGCCCTACCAACTGAGCCACACCGGTCAGGGGGAGGAGGAGATGTGACTCTTCCCATTTTACATATAGGGAAACTGAGACTTGGTACAGCCGAGCAGCCCTGAGGTCTTGTAACCTGCAGGTGTGTCGGACTCCCAAGCCCAAGGAAGGAGGCCCCTGTGCCCCAGAGAGACATGAAGCTCACCCTGAAATTCCACCTTTGTGCCTGAGTGGGAAGAGGTCGGGTGGCGGGCGTTCCATCTCATGATCTAACTTCTCAGCCCTGCTGCATTCTCCCCATCTCTGTGTGGAGAGGAGATGATGTTTCCCCTAGAAACTAAGGCTCAGTGAGGTTGAGTGGCTTTCCCAAGGTCACACAGCAGGCCAGTGGCAGATTTCAATTGAGAATCCAGGAGTCCTGGTGCTCAGGCCAGTCTGTTTTCTACCTCAACTTGTTTCCGGGTTTCCTATCTCTAGCCTCCACCCTAAAGAGATGGGGGTTGGGAGGAGAGGCAGAGGGCCCCCCAGTATCTAAGTGTCTGAGCCAGCCCTCCTTTGCCCCAGCTGCAGCTCCCAGTGGGAAGTGGAGGACCTCGGCCCCCCGGTGGCCTGTGCCTGGGCCAGGAAGTCAGCAGGACCAGTGTGTGGGCCACGAGGAGGTCAGTGTCCACGCTGCCTGCTGCCACATTCTGAGTCTGGAGTTTGGAGTCGGAGAGCATGGAGCCCTGGGCCCTGAAGAGAAGGGGAGGAAAGTGTGTGGGGGTGGGCAGGATGGGCACCTGGTGCCCTGCAGGGGGCACGTTACTTTCCTGTGCAGCTTTCCTATGTCAGCGTCTGTGTCACCACCATCCCCTCACTTATCTGGGGGGTGGGGGAGTTGGATGTTATCGGTAGCTTTGACAGCTGTGTGGACAGCACGTGTGTGTGTGTGTGTGTGTGTGTGTGTGTGTGTGTGTAGGTGGCAGGGCCAGCTTTTGCTTTGGTCCCGGTTAGCGAGGTTTGCTGCCTGGGCACCCTGCTCCCCTTTGAGGAGAATGCGCAGGAATGTTGCATGAAAAAGTGCAGTACGCATGCATTCCTTGATTGACGCATTTTACAAATCTGCTTGGGAGGTTGCTCTGGGCTAGGAGCCCGACTGGACCCTGGGGACAAAGAGATGACCCAGCCATGACCAGAGGAGGGGACACCTGCGCCAAGTGCCAAAGGCGAGTGAAGGGGGCCCCCAAGGCCAGGGAGGGCATGCAGAGTGGGGGCGAGGCACGCAGCAGCGAGGCCTGCGCCGGGAGCCACTGGGCAGAGCACGGTCAACAGCTGCTAAGTCTCCTCTGAAAAGCCAGAGGGAGCTTCTTAAAGGGAAGCCCTGGGGAGTCCACTCTTAAATGAACTGAGGTTTTTTTAAAAGCACAGGACTGTGGTAACCATGGCCTGGATGACGCACTCCTGAGGTCAGGGACTGTGTCCAGTGCACTTGCTCACAGGTACTGACGGATGCAGCGTTCCAAGCATGGTCCAAGGTGTTGGGGACACTAACCTGGTAAGTTCTTCTCTCCTGGAGTATCCATTTCAGTGGGGGAAAAAGGACAGAAAACAAAGAATATTACATTTTAAATATTCTGTGGAGTCCTGGCCATGTGGCTCCGTTGGTTTGAGCAACATCCTGTACACCAAAAAGTTGTGGGTTTGAACTTGGTCAGAGTACGTATCTAGGTTGCGGGTTTGATTCCTGGTCAGGATGCATATGGGAGGTAACTGATTTTCTTTCTCACGTCGATGTTTCTCGCCCCCCCCCCCCACCGCCACCCTTCCTCTCTCTATAAAAATCAAGAAACACCTTTAGATAAGGGTTAAAAAAAATAGATGCTATGGGAAAAAATAAAGCAGGGAAAGAAATGGGGGGGTCATTTAAGAAAGGTCTTACAGAGGTGGAGGACATCACAGGGAAGAGCGTTTCAGGCAGAGGGAACAGGTAGGACAAAGGCTTTGAGCTAAGAACATGCCTGGAGGGTGCCCCGGACAGGAGGCCAGTGACTTGGGAACAGAGGCGGAACCCGAGAAGGGACAGGACAAGGTCCGGTGGGGCTTGAGGGCCACAGTAAGGTCTTTGGTTTTTGCTGGAGTGAACTGGGAGCCACTCAGGGTTTGGAGCCGAGGGTGGGGATGGGGTTGGGAAGTGGTACTGGCCTGGGTTTGTGCGGGTTCATTCTGCCTGCTGTGCTAGGAAGACTGTAGGTAACAGAGGCAGAAGCAGGGAGGTGGCTGTGGACAAGTGGACTCTCCAGGCCTGAGGGAGGGGACTCAGACCAGGGTGGGAGTGTGGAAGATACTGGACCCTGGAGGAGCCCGCAGACATGGCGGGCTAAATGGAGGTGAGTCCAAGGTTTTCGCTTTGCTCCCGGATGCATCGTGTTCTGCTGACTGGGATGGGGAGGTGGGGAGGGTGGGTGCTGGGGAAGCTGAGGCGTTCAGGGCTGGTGTGGCAGTGCACTGTGCCCTATGAGGGCTGGACACTGCCTGGCTGTGGGGCCCATGTGGTGGACAACTTATGTGTGTGGAGAGAAACGGAGGCACTGGTGCAGCAGGCGGGACCAGTGAGGAGGCCAGGGCCAAGGAAAAAATCCCCCCAAACTCCTTTTTCTCTGACAGTTTAGCACCATGGAAAGCATTCAAGAGCTGCCACATGCAGACAGCCCGAATGCCAGAGGACTGTGTTCCTAGGGCACTGGTGCCTCTGCCTGTTGTGCACAGAGACCCTCCTTCCCTCGCCAAGGTGGCACAGAATCGTCAGTTTGCTGGGTGGCCACATGCTGACAGCTCCTTGATTTGAGAAGGAAATGGCTTGGTTCTCACAGATGCTGGCAGGTGTTCATGGGAGTGAGGGTGAGAACAGTGGGGTCTGGCAAGAAACCCTGCTTGACCAAGGGCACGGTTTCTGCTGGGGACCACTCAAGACTTGGAAGCTACAGGGGAGATGTCTGCCAGCTGTCAGCCCGAGTTCAGCATCATTCCCCAGCTTTGCAGAATCCTAAAATGGCCAGGCTATCCAGAGGGGAGAGCAGCAAAAGGTGTAAAGACCCTTCGCCCCCTCACGATTCAAGAGTGGCCCTTGTCCACACCACCAGTACAGAGTACAAAAGGGGTCGCGGCTCCTCCCGTGCCAGCAGCACCCACCCCCACCCCGTTCCCGCCATGCGTGTTCTCTGTTATCCACAGAAAGATGTCAGTGAGACTCCAAGTCTCCATTTTTGAAAAATTTATTTTATGCCCTTAGAAGCTAAGAACTCTGCCACTCATGAACCAAATTAAAATTAAGATTCTTCCCTGTTCATCTACTTCCTTTTGAAATTTTATAAACAAGGTTCTGTACACAAGAGGTAGCAGAGGAAAATTCCAGTCTGCTTGTTCCAAGCTCAGAAGGTAACTGCACACACCTCAATGTTAGCAGGGAGGGTGGGGCAAGACAGGGTAGGCTGATGACACGGTGCTCTAGGTCCTACGACTTATTCTGGTTGACAGTGGCCGTGTGGAGACGTCATGGGCGCGATGCCTGCTGGGGTGCTCATCTGTTTTCCTTCCCAGGATGCCTCTGATGTGCAGGCTCGGCCATCTGCGGTGGGGCCTCGCGAAGGGAGCTTCTTGAGAACATACAGCATTGAGTTTGTTGTGCAATTCCTACTTTTTGAAAGATTTATAAAAACATCTTCATCCAAAAAAGTTGGCATAAAAACGACAACTCTTCCAAGGTAAGCCTGTCACAATTGTCTCTTTGTTGTACTACATTAAAAAAAGTCATCAGCAGGTTTGGAGACTGCAGCCGCTGGCAATCAAGTGGTTACTGGCTGAGTGGAAGGGATGGTCACTGCAGCAGCAACGTAAGCAAAATAAACCAGAGCGTGTGACGCACGACTGTGACAGCGATCCTGACGAAGCTTTACAGTGAGGACAGCAGGTGCTGGGGGTGTGGAAGGCGTTGTTTCCATAGGAAATAAGGGACTAGAAGTGGCGATTTCACTCCTGAATTTGGGCTCCTGAGTGCAGCTGCCAGCGATGATATCCCAACACACCTCATCACTGGCATTTCAATGTCGTGTCCCACACAGTCTTTTGGGTGAGGATGGTGGTGGGATGGGGTAGAGAAAAACAGCAGGGCATGGAATATTCACACACTCAAAACCAATTTTAAAACATCACATTCAAAATTTCAAGAACATCAGAACCATAAAAATGTGCCAACTGCCTCTGACCATTTTTCTGAGGGTGCAGTTCTGCTCTTAAAGGCTGGCCCCTCCATCGACTCAGTGTCTCTGACAAAAGCCATCGCTGGCCTGTAGGCAGTTACACAATTACCCACTGTACCTGGCACCATGGCTGCACAGTAACTTCAACCTCCAACAGTGAAATGACTGGGTTATTGACAGTGCACAGCAATGAAGAGCTGACTGTCCTGTCATGTGTCCACATAATGCAGAAGCCACCAAAAAGGCACTTGGGGCTGGACACACCTCTTGGACTTGGCAAATCTGACAGCAGCAACGTGGCACTTCCTACGGCTCCCCTATTTGAAAATCTATATAGCAACTCAAAGTACAAAATGTACAAAACACATAAAATGTTAAATATGCACCGCCCCCTCCCCAAAAAGGGGACTGGTGTCTAATCTGAAATGAGTGACTGGTATTATACTTGGGAATTATAACTAAATGATGGTTGTTCAATTGCTTTCTGGTTATTTCCGGGAAAATATTATAGATCCTGTCCCCATTTTTTCAGTGTTAATTATTCATGTTGAAGGGAAGTGAAGTCTCGAATTCCTGGTCTGCATTGAAACTCACCAAGTAGATCTCCCAGTTCAAATATTTAACTTCGTGTACAAATAGTACCAAGGTTTTCAGTAATTATGTTTTGAGCAAATGATTGCAGATCACATGATTTACGACTACAGTTTATTCAATATGTCTCCCGGCATTAAAAAGATGATTCTATGATGTCAAACTCAATAAAATTGTATCTTAAAGTGCTTTTTATTTTTCTGCTTTTAAAATTTGTTTTGGGAATAACATAACTTCTTTAGCGACTGATGTCAAAGAATGCACCCTGTACTTCTGGAGAATACAGCCTTTCTTTTAAAGTTTTTTTTTTTTTTATTGCTCTTTTCAATCTCAATTATATCAGGAAAAAAATACCTTAAATAGATTAATAATTTCCCAATTTTTGATCCTGGTAACATTTCATTAAGATCCAAGTGTATGCCCAGGACTCTCATCCAAACCCATCTGAAATTCTGTACAAACAGGGAGACATATTAAATACAAATGTCTGTGTAAACTGAATTCTTTACTATTTTACAATGAAAAGGAATTTTATCACATATCTTTACATTATTTTAAATTGGATATCCCTAATCAATGTCACTGCAAGATTAAAAATTTGTCCCCACACATCTAAAGGCAGCTTGCTTTTTTAAAAAATATAAAAATGAAAGGAATTTCTTTTGTAGCATCATAGAGAAAGCAACAGCTTTACCCTCACTCACTCTTGTATGTTCATGTAACAGAAGTCTGCCACCAGCTTTATTTCGTAAAATCGCCACAGAAATGTCAATCCACATAGGGATCATGCCTTGGGAGAGCTGATCCACAGTCCAGAGCTCTCCCGCTGCCAAACAGCGCCCCCTTCTGGCCAGAGTGCTTTCCTTAAACACATGCTCCTTCAGGGCCACCGCAGGCTCCTCCCAGCCCCATGTCTGGTTCTTTCTAGGGTTCAAAACGATATTCTGATTTCAAAAAGGTGCCGGGCATCCGGTATCGATAATGTGACTCTCCACGGTGTGCTGGGTGTACTCCTAGTCTAGGGATCCACGTCGTCAAGGTCACTTCGTAACTCCCCGATCATCATGGGCGATTCAGAACCCTTTGAGACAGAAAAGGAAGTTAAATTCACACATTGGAAAGTTAGAGAAAAAGGTCATTCTATGCTGATTGGCTAATTTGTGTTCTGTGGTTTAAACACAGCCTCATTTAACAATCTACTGTTTACCAAAGGGTAATAAAACATGACTGGAATACCTGTATTTGACAATTCCTGGTTACACAAAATTTAAATTTCTTTGTTCTCATTGAGTCATTGAAGCAAATCAGTGACTCACCTAGTTACAATACTACATGCGACAGACACATGCAGGCAGCTCACATCAGAATTGGGAGCAATGGGATAAAGCAGGGAGAGGCACTGGCCACCCTGACATCCGCTTTGTGCCAGAAACCGCCACATGGCCACAGATGGTTGTGGGTCACTCCTGTGTCTGAATTCTGCCTCTGTCACCAACTGTGTGGCCTTTGTTTATACAGGGTGGGGCAAAAGTAGGTTTACAGCTGTTCATATGGAAAATATAACAAATAATAATACAAGAATAAACTTTTGACGTACTTATAGCTATAAATCTATTTTTGCCCCACCTTGTACACTGAGAGTTCTGAATGCCTACCATGTGTCTTGAGACTGATCTAGCTGGTGGTAGGGAGGAGAAGAAAGAGTCACGTAAGCTGAGTGGGGGTTAGGGTGAGTGGGAGGGGCCCGAGGTGGAAGGAAGGAGTACACCTGATAAACTAAAAGAAGACTGCTATATCTAGAGCTCAGAAAATCAGGGGGAAGAGGTACACAAGGGGCTACAGGTCTAGAAGCCAGCAGCTGCAGGAGCTCTTGTCTCATAGCTTTTATTTTTGCTGTAAATAAAGTAGGTGAGCCTCAGTTTCCCTTCTGTAAAGTCAGGGTAATAGCAATCTCACAAGGTTGTCATGAGGATCTGAAAGATTTAAAAAAAAAAAAGAAAAAGACATACACAACATCAACAAGATTCATTTAACGAGGCCCCTGCCAGCCCTGTTACGGAGCCACAAAGGAGACTGCCTCTCTGGAAGGGTACAGAGTAGAGAGAAGACACATACACATCATTACCTTTATACCGCTTCATTATTTTGCACATAGTAGGTGTTTAATAAATATTTTATTCCTTTTCTAATTAGTTTTAAAGTTAAAAAAAAATTTCTATCTTCACCCAAATTCACACATTTGTTCACACAAATGAGAACATTTCATTTCATTGCTTTTTAGAGAGAGAGGAAGAGGTCGGGGGGAGGAAGTGGGGAGAGGGGGCAAGAGAGGGAGAGAAACAGTGACCAGTTGCCTTCTTGTATGTTCCTGCACCCTGACCAGTGACTGAACCAGCAACCTGCGCATGCGCCCGACTGGGAGTCGAACCTGCGACCTTCTGGTCTATGGGACGATGCTCCAACCAACTGAGCCATCCTGGCCAAGGCTGACTTTTTTTTTTAAGTAAGCTTAAAATTATTTTTTAACTCTCCCAATAAGTAGGTAGATCTCAATGTTATGAGGCCCTTCCTCTCAAAGGTCCCTGTTTTTTGGAAGGCTGGTGAAAGCAAAAGCTGGGGTGAATTTTCATAACCTGGCAGAATAAAGGGAACAAGCTGGAACGAATACAGCTGTGGCCTAGCTTTATCGGGACTCTCCAACTTGATTAGAAAAGCTGGTCGCAGGCTGAGACTTGGATGAATTTTATGTGGCAGCATTGTCCCACTTTGTAAGCACACTGTGAGTGAGTCCTGAACAGAGATAACTGGAGGACAGAGCTGGTGTCTCCTTTTTGTCTTGATTATGAAAATTCTTTTTGGAAAACTTCGTAGCTGGCGCTACCCTTTCACAGAGGGACGCACCCACAGTTATACCTGTTGTAAATGCCTCTCTCCATTCTCGTTCGCAGGACTGCTCTCCGACCCATTGCTGCTTCCTGATTGCTCTTTTTCATTCAGCAAAGCTGTGGCATATGCTAATGTGTCCTGTGGGAGAGTTAAACACCAGAGGAAAATGTCAGGGAGTGTGCAGTGGCAGCGGCATCGCCAAGGAAGACTGCCCTTCATTTGACCTTTGGAGGCACCAGCAGCCTGGAGGGTGGTGGCTTCATGGCAGCCCCAGAGCACCCCTTAACTTCTGTGCCATGTCTTTTCATAGAAATTCAATAATTTCTTTTGCTCTTTCTCATTTTCAACCTGTACCTCTCTTCTCTGAGGCTCCAGTTTCTGAAAAACATACTAAAAATCCTACCAAAGGGATTTCGAGCCAAACAAAACAAAAAGACAACCCTCACCTGAGCTGAAATTGTTCGCTGAAAAGTTTTTCCAGTTGATGTTTCATTAGAGACATTACTTTGCGGTGTCCAATAATGTTCTGACATCTGAGATGGAAGGTCAAAAACACCATCAGAGATGACAAGCCCACATGAGCCCACAATTTCTACCATTAGATAATAGAATATAAAAGCATCTAAAACAGTATATAAATCTACCCAGACCTTCTATCACATCAGGGGATTCTTTCCTGGAAAATTTTACTTCCACTCTCAAGAGCTCAGTAAAATACTACTTATATAATCATCCCCACTTTTTCATCTATAAAGTTAAGATACATGTATTAAGACACAAATTTAATCCATAAAAATAGGTGTCAACTGTACTAAAAAATGTTTGAAGACTGAAAATACTGAGGTCAATTTCAAATTAAGTTTAAGAGATCTGTCCTAGTAAGACGTGCTCCTACTGATTCCTGTTAAACATAGAAAAGTGCACAATGCAATTACCTTCTTCTGCAGCCACTGCACAGCCCAGCTCCAGTGGTGGGAATTCTCCTTGAAGTACTCTTTAGCAGCAGGACACCTGGCCATTGGAGATCGTTGTTAGCCACATACTTTCTTTGCAAATATACGTGTTTGATCTACGGCACCGTTTTACTCTGAAACACAACTACTACTTTCATTGAAGTTCAGTTGTCTTTATATTGAATTTTTACTTTTTTTTTGGTTTGGATACATTCATGTTATACTTCAAAAGGCAGTAAAAGGTAAATATGTAGTGAAAAGTCTCTTATCTATCTCTAATCCACCTACTCAGTTCTATTAAAATTTAAAATTGAGAAATGAAAAGTATAATAAAAAACTGCATAACAAACAGTACATTTAATAAATGACTTCTTGATAGAATCAAACTAGTCTTTAATATCTGTGACTTGAATAAGAAAGAATATTATATTTAAACATGGTCTTGGAGCCGCCCGCTTTCTGTTTCTATTTGCCTTACTTGAAAGCTGTCCTTCGTATGTAAAGACAGTAGTGACAACAATACTGCCACTAGTGAGTGTAATTAAAACAGGTATGTGAAGGATATTGAAGCACATATAAAGACACTGGTGTCTGGACTGTGTCTGCTGGTGTCAGACATATTATGTGGCCCAAACACTACTTGGAAATGCCATTCTTAGGTAAGTGCTTATGACAACATGCTGCCAATATCAAGCCCAATTACTGAACCCACAACTGTGGCAGGCTGATCTCCCTCCGTGTCTACAATGCTATGTTTTATGGAAACATAGTCAAGCATTATTTTAGTGGGGCGCTCATTATTATCTGTTTAGAATACTCAAATGCAACAGAATAAACCAATAGATTTCTTATTCTTATCTTGGTACAAGTCCAAGGGTGGCAATACCCATGATGAAGAATCAGCAAAAATCTGGAGCAAAATCAAGTAAGCTACAAAGAAGGCTCGGTGTAAGATCTGGAGATGGCAGTGTGGTCTGCTCAATAACCTTGGGTCATCATGCAGTCACTCTGATCTTTTGTTTGCCCTTGTACTACAGAGGGGAATGGAAGTAGCAAAGCACTAAGGTTCCTTATAATATCGAGAACCTTTGCATCTCAAGTGTCTACTGACAGATGACTGCATAAGCAAAATGTGGTACAGCCATACAATAAAACATTATTCAGCCTTAAAAAAGGAAGAAAATTCTGACATGCTACGACATGGGTAAACCCTGAGGACATCATGCTAAGTGAAATAAACCAGTGACAAAAGGACAAACACAATATGATTCCGCTTTCATGAGGTGTCCAGAGAAGTTAAATTCATAGAGACATAAAGTAGATTGATGTCTGCCGGGGGCCAGAGGGTGAAGGAATGGGGAGTTAGTATTTCATGTTTCATGGGCACTGGGTTTCAGTGTTGGGAGCTGAAAAAAGTTCTGGAGATGGATAGTGATGATGGTTGCACAACAGCGTGATGTACTTAATGCCACTGCACTGTCCACCTAAAAACAGTTAAAATGGCAACTTTTATGTTATGTATATTTTACCACAATTAAATAAAAAAGAAAAAAGAACCTTTGCTTGAAGTCAATCAGCCTGTGTTCAAGCCCAAGCTCTGACTGCAAGCATGTCACTTAAACCACCTGTGATACGAGACTAATAATAGTACCTAACCTTATAAAGTTGTTGCAAAGATTAAATGAGGATACAGGTGAAGTATTTAGCACAGTGTCTGGATTCCTAAGTGTAAGTAGCTATAATACGATTTTGTCTCGAGAGGGTATTTCGGAAGTGGGGATCTAGAACATAAAAGAGTTGGAAATTAAGTGACATTAATGAGCAATATCTCAAGCAGAGGCTCATGAACTCTTGATGTTAAGGTCCCCAACATCCACCTTGACTCCTACTCTTCCTGCATTAAGCCCGGTGGTTTAGCCTTTCTTCCTGGACCCCAGGAGCTCTGCCACTCTTCGCACCCCCACCCCTCTCCGAGAGCACTTCAATGGGCTGCTGTTCCATGCAAGCAGTCAGGCCCTGGCTCCGTCGGACTCTCCCGGTACAAAAGCCAGGCAGGATTTTTTTCTGGTCATATCTGACTTGTAACCATTTCCTCCCTGCATTTTTGAGTTAATACTTACTTTTGAGCAAGAGTCACCAGAAATTTGACACACTGGTAGCAGCGACTGCTGTCCACATGATTACTGTGGTGCATCAGGGCTGAAGGGAGGGAAGGGGAAGCGTCAACAACAAAGCGCTAAAATGGAAGTGGGTCCAAGTAACAACAGCTCTCTCGTGCTGAAAGTTGACAATGAACTACTTTGATAAGCAGATAAATAACTAAATTAAAAGCATGGTGCTGACTTAATGGGATCCCCCAAATTCTAAAGGGTAGAAATACTAATCAGTATTCAGGAAGCATACGTGGTGATGAAAGTTTGACTTTTAGGAGAGATGGAAGGAATTAAAATTTATACTGGCTGATTATTCACCTAGAGACCTCTAAGCTCGTTCATCCACCGCACTACTGATAGAAGAGCACTTTTAACACTGCTAGTGTGATAAATGGAAATTTGTGGTATTAGAGCAGTTCAACAAATATTTCCTGCTTTGGGCTTCGGGGAGTTAAAAAGAAGTAACACTTAGTCCCTGCTCTTCAGGAGTGTATGACAGTCTGTAAGTTCCTGAGTAGAGTACACCACTCTGAGGGGGGTGTGACCTAGAATGTTGCAGCTACAGAACTCTTTTAGCTTAAATTTCCTTTCTGCAAGAAAGGAGGTCCTAAATCTTTTCTTAAAACATGAGCAAAATGTGAAATAACTCAGATTAACTGGAAACACAGGTGGATGGTGGGAGTTGGTAAGACTATTTTTAACCAAACTTTTTCTAAGAAATCGCTCACTAAAGCCACTTCAGCTCTTTGCAAAGGAAAACGCTGCAAAAAACCTTTTATGAGTAGACAATAGAAAGCCGGGTGCATTCATACCCCAAAAAGCAATCATATTCCATGAATTTGACAATACCCTGAGTCTGAGCTTTTAGTTTTTTCTTCTCCAGTGGCTAGAGAGTGGAATAATTGCATCATAAAGTACCCTCAGCATGTTGAAAAAAGTCACAGTGCCCTTGAATCTTACCTCACCCAGTAAAAGGACCCGATGCTGCACTTCACTGACTAAAAGTAGGACAGCGTCTAGGACAACCGGGTTGTCTGTTCTTAATTCTCATGACTAGAATGGGGAAGCCCATTGGCCTTAACCAGACTTCTGTTGGGTTCCTCACTGATCTCTGCCAGGCACGCAGGGCGGGGAGGAGACTGGCTCTCTGTACATTTACTGCAGACGTTTCCCATTAAGGCTGGGTATACTTGCCTAGTAATCCATTTTCTGTCTCAAACACAAATTTGACTCGCTCTACTTGTATGGGATCTTCAATGACCTGTGAGTGGGAGGAAACAAAAGTTGGTAAATGAAAGAAGAAACTTGTGTTATAGCTACTGATGCCTTAAGAAAAAAAAATCAAGAGATTTAGTTTCTAACTTAACAAAACCCAATACAACATCTTAAATTTTAAACTACGGATGAAAAACTATTAAGTAACATCTGAAGATCCATTTATTTCCTATCTATGTGGTCTTACCAACACCGACAGTTCTCTGTGGGTTATGGGGATATATTCTTCATGGTCCCCTGGATAAGAGGGTTATGGTCTAACCGGTTTACCAAAAACAAGTTCTGCTACAACACACTTCTACACACTGATGGGGAGATTTATGTGAAGCCACGCGGGGCTGGACCTGAGTCTACTCTCGCTGCATTTCTAGTGTCTCGCGCCCAACTGTGCACAGTGCAGTCAACTAAACGGGTTTGTTACTGGGCAGGTGAACAACACACAGCCCTACTCCTGAGGAGCAACAACCTTCCAGAGTTTGTAAAAGCACTAGGACTGAAAGGAGGTAAAGACCAGAAAGATGGGCTTTTAGTAAATGGCATCCATGATGTATTTCTTTATCTGAAAGCACCTATTAAATGCCTACCCTGTGCCAAGGCCTCTACTACTTCTCAGGGATCTAAAGGGAACCCAGTCCCTCCCTCTCTCTCCTTGAGGAAAATCTGGGCTAGTCTCTCTCACTAGCTCACAACCAGTCGCCAAATTCTATTGGTTTTCTTTCCAAACACCTCTTGGTAGGTCCTTTGCCCCTCTTGACACTGGTCTCTCCTCAGTTCAGGCCGTGTTATTTCAGACTCAGATTACTGCCACAGACTTCTTTATGGTCTTCCAATTCCATCTTCTTTTGTCCATCCTTCAAAACAACTGCCAGGGGAATCTTTCCAAGACATAAATAAGGTCCCAAACTCTCCTGCTTAAAACCCTTCCATGGCGCCCTGTTACTGGCAGCAGAAGCTGCAAACTTAAAATGTCTAGAGGCTAGGATGACAAGCAATGAGCAAAATGGGCTAGGTATCCGACAATAAGGGGTAGCGAGGACAGTGGGGAATTGGCGCTCAAGTGCCTCAGCAAAGGGGGTATGATGCTGCTGCTCTAGGTGACTGTGGCTTGCAGGAAATAGGACCAGTATGACCAGATTGGACTACCTGCTTTTTCAAGAGAGGCTGACTCCAGGAATTAGGAAACGAAACAGAACAATTTGGACCCAATAAAACAGGCATATAGACAGAATCTGGCTACCAGGCAGCAATGTGCAAGCACTGTCCTATAGGAATGGGCCCACGTGTATTGGTATCTGAGGCCTGTCATGACCTGGTCTGGGCTTCGTGCCCCACGCCCCACCCAATCCCCACTGCTTCTAGTCATACCACTTACTTGCAGTTCACTGAGCAATCTAGGGGTGTGGTGGAGAGCATGGGCTACGGGACTAATTACTTGGTTCAGATCTTGGCTTTCTGCCTTGTTAAAGGTTGGCCTTGGGCAAATCACTCCACCTCTCTAATTTCTAATGTGATACTGTAGTTTGCTGATTATAACTGAATTTTCCCCCAGTTTTTTTATTTCCAAAATTGGGATGCACCAAAAAATCAATTACATTTCAGTGTAATGACTCATAAAAAATATTTTTATTAACACAATCATTCATTCGGATTTGAATGACTGAACTCTGATGGTTACTGTGGGTTTTAAACTAGATAGTATTTGTGCTTAGCACAGTCCCCTGCTCACACCTGGGCTGTCCATCACTCCCCTGCTCTCTGCACTGCAACTGCTTGTGTGCCTGTCTCGCTTCCTCACTAAACTGTGAGCCCCGATGAGGCAGAGTTTTATTACTGCTTGTCTCTAAATCAGTAATGCACAAAAAAATGACTGATATAAAGAGAATTCAGTAAGTGTAGAACAACAAATGGAAAAACAATAGGAGGCATGACTTTTTATGTATAAACAATGCTGACTAGTACATAGATAAATACAAGTGAATCAGAACTTTTTTGACTTACCAATATCTCATGAAGTAGCTGGAACGTATTCTTTAACTCATGGGGTGGAGCTGTTTCTAGTTGGCTCTGAAATGTTTTTTAAAAGCATAACAATTCCAGTAAGTCTTCTGTGGAAAGTGTGTTGGAGTGCCAGTCAACAATGCTGGATTCAAGCCCTAGTACTACCACTATCTGGCTGACCTTGGGCAAGGTCAACTCCTCTCTTTGGGGGCCTCAATTTCCCAAATGTTAAATATGGGGAGTGAAACAAACAACCTCTGTGGTCCTCCCAGCAATACTCTATGGGTTTTTTTTTTTAAGATTTTATTTATTTATTTTTAGAGAGAGGGGAAGGGAGGGATAAAGAGAGGGAGAAAAACATCAAGGTGTGGTTGCCTCTCACACATCCCCCACTGGGGACCTGGCCCGCAACCCAGGCATGTGCCCTAACTGGGAACTGAACCTGCCACCCTTTGGTTTGCAGGCCTGCACTCAATCCACTGAGCCACACCAGCCAGGGCACACTCTGTGGTTCTTTACTATGAAATTAGGAAGGAGAGAGAAGGAAAGGCAGCAAGAGAATTTTAAGTTACTAAACAAGCTCAAATTTATATTTCACTTATATATCCCATTTTGTTTTCCAGACTATGCTGTTGTAGCTATAAGAATGCAAATGATTATGATGCTCTGTGATAAGTATGCCACGAGTTAAGTATATAAAAGAGAAAAATCTGCCAAGACACACTGAGTGAAGAAATCGAGGTTCAGAAAACTCAGGCTGCTTTGTGCATTTAATAACCTTACGCATATATACAGAAGGAGGATTGTAAGGGACCCCGTATGACAACACCACACTCTGAGGGTGTCAGGCCTGGCACTAAGTAAGCACTTCACATTCCAGAACTCACCGAATCTTCACAATCTGTCAGGTCAAGTCACACTTCCTCTCATTTTGTAGAGGAAGAAATTACCTGAGGTCATATAATGAGGACATAATAAAGGGAGGAACTCAGTCACCTCTGACATAGGTCTGTGCAGAAAAGGCTGAGGGTAAACCACATCTTAGTAAGAGTCTGAAGACACAACCCACTAATCACCTACTCCTCGTTAGTACTACCTGCATCGCTATTATAAATCCTGGTGTAGGTAAGAGGGTGTGGCAGAAATTCTGTGGGCAGAAACTAACATACATGGTGCAAATTTACAGAAAGAGGCCTGGAAGGAAACACACCATTGTGACAACATTGGTCCTTGGGGTAGGGAAGAAAGCAGACAAGACTCTGTGGCGTTGGTCAAAGTGGACTTTGGCCTTATTTGTGTGTTTTAATTTTTCAAAAAGAGAATGCAGCCATGTATTACCCATGTAATTAAAGATTATAAACTAATAAAATAAGTGTAGGCTTAAAGGTTTTTCTAGTAATCCCGAGAAAGGCAGTAGATGATGTGGTTACGAGCACAGCCCTGGAGCCAGACTGCCCGTGTTCGAGTTCCCACTCTGCCACCTACCAGTCATGCGGCCCTGGGCAGCTATCTACTCTGTGCCTCAGGTTCTTGAACTGTAAAATGGTGATAAAATAGTATTGACCTGATGGGCCTACCTGAGAATTAAGCGAGTTAAACGTGTACTGTGCTTGACACAGTGCTTGGCACGCAGTAAGGGCCACATAAGTAGTAGTAATTAGTACACTGCTCAGAGCTTCACAAGGAACTGTATCACCATTTCAGGTGAGAAAAACTACTTTTGACTTTTAAAATGTCCAACGGGGAAATAATCTGAAATTTAAAAGATTTTATACCATAATGGTCACCACGGCATTATTAACTATAAAGTATTATTCTTAACAATTAAAAATTGGACTGAATGTGAAGGCACTGCTAGTAAGGGAATGGTTAAGTAAATCATGGTACATGAAAGGATGAAATATTATACTCAGATAACTTTTAATAATATGGGAAATATTTATAATGGTAAGTGAAAAAAAGCACAAAATTATAAAGACAATAAAATCCCAATTATGTTAAAATACATATGTAGAAAATAAAAGGGAAATGTAAGAGAATGTTCATGGTGATTATCAATGAATGACAGGATTTTGAGTTCTTTTTTTAAAAGAGCCTGTATTATTTGTATGATCAGGAAAAATGATTATGGTTATTAAAAGCAGCACATTAGCTGGCAGCAAAGGCTTGCTTTCCTAGCCTCCGGCGCAGGCGTCAGGCTGCCACTAGGTTTAACTGAAGCCCTACCTTGATGAAATGCAGCATGGTGAAGGAGAAACGCTCGTTACAGAAGCAGCAGCACACCACCATCTCAATGAGCGCCAAGAGTGAGCCCGTCAGCTCTCGCAAAGCAAACATCACCTAGTGGGGGGATATAAAAGGAGTGAGCTCTTCTCATGCCAGTTAATTGTCAATAGGTTGTTTCTGGCTTTAACTGAAACTTACTCAGATTTAGTATCATCAGCATTGACTCAGAGTAGGGTTTCTCTAACTGCTGGAGCTCCATGGATAGGTCTAAGGGGATATAGGTCTGTCTGAAATTTAACAATTTTGTGCAAATGTGCACTTTTTTCTTGGGTCACTTTCATCAGATTTTCAAAGGTAAATCCCTTCCCCAAACTAAAATAATTGCTGATAGATCCAAAAAATATATAACATTCAGCTTTAGAAAGATATATAGCACAGCACTTTCAATGCAGTTTAAAGACCACCATGATACACAGACTTTATATACATATGAACATCAAGTTATGGAAGGACTGGGAGATTAAATTCTCAAGAAGAGGTAGCTCTGGGTGGAAGGGGAGGCGACCTGGACTGCAGAGAGGCCACAACAGAGTGCTATGAGTAGCCCGCTTCTGTACTCCTGAGGTTTAAAAAACATATGTGCTGCACAGCTGTACCATTTCATGACCATATACAAGAGATTGGGAACAAAACCTCTGATAATAAACTGAGTAACTGTGATCAGTGAGGTGCCATTTACCTACTAGGACCTGGAGGGGGAATTAGCTGGGCTGGACCTGGAGGTCCAATTGTTGGTTGAAGGGAGGATTAATAACATTCCCTTCAACTGATTATTTCTTTTTGACATATACACTACATAGGAAGAAAAAGTAATTTAGAGATCATTTCTTCTCCTAATAATACCCTGCTTCATCAGAATAACATGCAAAATACAACTAATAACAAAAGGTATCTTTCCTCAAATAGAAGTAAAGAGAAAATGGCTTTCAAAGAACATATACATACCTCTAACAGGTAAGGTTTCCCTTCACACAAGAACAGCAAGGCTTCTACTTCTTCATGGAGGGGTAACAGAGGGCTTGAGGGAGCAATGCTAATAGGTGGCCGTTGCTTAAATATGCCAGGAGCTTCAGGAAACCAGAGAAACAAAACCTGTCTCACTTGATGTTATTTCATGAAATAGGCATCTACAAGGCAAAGTCTTTCTCTCAAGACTCATGGACACAATTGCCGAGTGCTTACAGCCTGTTCCCTCACAGTCCAGTGAGGGAGCCAGACATATGGACAGCAGAAAATGTTTACTTATTATTTCAATGTCTGCCTAAGTTGTAGGTGTGACTAGTAAGATGGCTAGAATCCTAGTGATTCCTTTCCCCGCAACCACTGCAAAACAATCTTCCAAAGCAGTAAAAATATAAATCGTACATGGAAAAAATGCCCAATGTGACTTTGAAGAGACACTGGACGAGACACTTTTGTTCCTCAAACACCACTGATACTAAGCAGAATTAGCCCATATGGAAGGGTTGCCCCATTTGCTAGAAAAACAAGAATGCACACTATTTTCTTTTACAAACCTATCTTAGCTAATGAATTAGGGAGCTTTGTCTTTTTAGGTGAATGAATCAGACTTAGGAAGCAAGCTTTACCTCAAACAATCCCGGTGCTCCCCTGAGGCTCCTTTGGCCAATATGCACGTCCAGATCAGAGTGATGTGCTGTGATTTTTACTTAGTCTCCTGTGTTTGGTTCTTCCTGGTCAGGTGACACTACAAGCCAGCCACAGCCTCTGGGGTCAGAGGCTTGCTTTCATACTGGTTGCTGTGCCTACTAGCCGTGAGACTCGTGCAAGTTACTAAGCCTCTTTGTATCTCAGTTTCCTCATTTATAGAAGGGGATAATATCCTTCTCATAGGTTTGTTGAGGGGATTATAAACAGTAAATAAACTAAAAGGGCCATGGAAAGGCAGAGCACACAGAAAACACTGAATATTTTCCAGCTGTTCTGCTGTATTATTATTGCTATTGCGGTTGGTGCTGTCATGACAAGGCCTAGGATCAGTATGAAAGCCTGGTACATGCAGGTTACCAGAGTGGGTAACCGTATAGGACAACCTGTGCTTTTGCTATTAAATGAGAACTGAACTACTGGTGTGGGTGACAAAGTAGGAAATGTTATCAACCACATCTTATATTCAAATACATTTCAGTGACTTAATTTATAGCTGAATCCCCTTTGTTTTTACAAAGTACTTTAACATTTTGCCCAATTAATCCTCAGTATACCTGTGGGGTTATGTTTATAATATTTTCATTTTATATTGAGAATCAAGGGGTTGGGGGCTTGGTCAAGTTCACATGCCCAGGAGACACCAACCCATGCTTGGCAATTGTACCACTGCATCAGTTGTGCTAATTATGGTAATAAATGAACTCCAAATTAGCCTTTAATTCTAGAAGTTTTTAAATACTTATATATCCCTCCTCTCAAATAAATGACTGACTTTCTCTTGTGACAAACTAGTAAAATAAAGTGAAATTCAACATGAATTAAAACATCAAATAGCTTAATGAGAAACAAATCATGTCCACTGAATTGTTAACATTATCCTTCAAGCACTACTGCCAAAATTCAGTATCTCTTCATTTTTCTGATATATTAAAGATACGTTGAAGCTTACCAACGTTCCTCTGGGAAGAGACATCTGAATGCAAAACAAGTAATGCCACTGTGTTGTGAAGATTCCCAAATTCCCTTGCTTGTGCTGAACTCCATCGCCGTATCTGTTGTCAGAGAACATAAAGTGGACGTTGACGCTTTGATTGGAAATAACATGAATATATTTAAAAAAAAGAAATAATGAGACAAAGGAGGGAAAGGATGTGTTGGTTCATGATAATTTGGGCCACGATTATTTCTCAATATTTTATAGTAAAAGAGGTCAAAGTACAAGAAGGCATAGGTTTTAAGCTAGGTTAACTGTTTTTCCCCTTGGACATATTAACTCATATTCTAAAACAAATCCATTCACATATTCTAATTTAGGTACTGAGTGCTTACTATGTACCAGGTAATCTTCCTGTGCCTCAATATAATGGGGAAGCCCATGAGGCTGTCTACCTGGGGGCCTGGCTCTCCTCCACCACCCACTGTGCTGTGTGGGTGTGGATGATTCTTTACGGTTATACCGCCTGACCTCTTTGGATAATGGCGGAGATGGCCTACTTGCCCTGGACACTTTGTGGCCGTGAGAGCCAAATGAAACCTTAAAAGTGAAAACGCCTTTGATGCTATGCGTTCCGTAAATGCGTAACAGTAGTGATCATATGTGCTGCTGAACCAGAGTTAATTTAATCAGACACCATTGTCAATGGAGTCCCTGAAGTGGAAAAGCTTAAGTGAAAAATGGGTAACATGTGCCTTAACACACCGTCCTTACACTGAGAGGGCTATTGGGCCATAAGCCTACTTTTTAACACTGAACAGTGGGAGCAGCACGGTGGTAGACAGGAGGCTGAGAGGAGGCCTAAGCAGCACGTCTGCCCCGCCCAACCAAGGGAGGAAAACTTCCATGCAATGCATAGACAGGGCGCACCCGGGCTGGGTCTGAATCCTGGCTCCTCAACACTTCGGCTTTGTGACCCTGAACAAGTCACTTGTTTGCACTCTTGGTTCTTGCCTGAGAACGGGGATGAAGCTGCCTGTTTTACTGTATTGTATCAGTGGTATAACATACAAAGTTGTGTCTGGCACATAACAGGTACTCTGTAAATAGTATTTATCATTACTGTATGTTCGCATTACATGTATTTTAAATCTATCAAACAAAAGAAATATAACGGATGGGAGAAACACAGCAACACAGAAACTTCACACAGGAAAGCCATTTTCATATACACCAAACCCCGTTATTACAAAACAGTTTCCCTTTCATTTCCTGAATACGAGCAGTAGTGTATCTGCAGCAACATCTTTCGGTGTGTAACAGTACAATTTCATATGTGAATTCTGGCCTTGTTATCAGTATCCCAGAAGCGACCGCCATCCAAACAGCCACACTCATGGTGCCAGAGAGCAAGTATACGACCCAACGCCACCATTCCTTGCAGGATTTTGCATCCCCCTACACCGCACCCCCCCAACCCCCATCAGAACCAATCTTTCCTCCTACGACATGTCACATTTTAACTGACACTCTAGTCATTTCCATGGGTAGTTATTATTAGGAAATTCTATGAGAAAGCCATAAAAATAACTGATAAAAGAATTTAAAAGTCTATGGAGTATTACTGTACCTGGACTCTCATGAAGTTAAAAGTATCACCTACACGCAGCAGTAAAACGACTACAAAACCACGGCTATTCGCTGGGCTACAAAGGCAGGCATTACCTGGTTGTTTTGCCGATTGGCCCCTAGGAGAAAGCTGATCATGTGTCGCAGGGCTGAGTGCCTCAGAAGAAGATCTGCCGCCCTAATACCTTGCTGCCACAAGATACGGAGAATGACAAATTAGATTCCTACCCAGACATAAATCAGTTTTAAGAACACAGTTAAGTGAGAAGTTTTAAGGAGTCACTAAGTATTTAAATTGCTATAATTTACATATATGAAATACTTGTTCATATAAATCCAAAATTGACCAGTCTATATTTTTCCCATGTACAAAATTCCTTTAGACTATAAATATTCTGTATTATAAAAAGATATTAGAAAAAAATCATTTACCTTTTGTACAAAAGTGTTGAACAGGGAAAAGTACTGAGCACAGTTTTTACAGTTTTCTGGGACATCTTTATCCAACAGAGCAAGTAGTACCTCCAGTAACTGGTGAAGGCTTTTTAACTGGTTACAGGAAAGATGAAATTATATAAAGAAAAACAATGTAAGACAGACATCTGTACCACGGTTAATTTGAAGTAAATCACCATAAGAACAAGAGGAAAGTCTGGTTTATATAACCCAGACTCAGATTCAGATGGATTTATGCTTTGGAGAGCAAAAACAGAATGATCAATTTTACCTGTCAGGAAGACTGGTGCTGTAGAAATAATTCAAAGGAAAGCCTAGTTTTGTTTCCTAGATTTCAGAGTCAAGGGTGTGATTCTACCACCTAATGGGTACATTTTCTGTAGAGCTAATTTCTCTCGGTCTCTTAAAAGAAGGCGGAGGTGGGGTGGGGTTTAGAGGAAACATTTCTGAGTAACTCCCTCTACTAGGCTACTCCTTCACATAGTCACAGATGCAAAGAATAAAAAACACAGACACAGGCAGAGGGGCTAGAAACCAAGCCAATGGAGCAAATGGCGAGCAACAGCCTGACAGAATGACAACGGCAATATTGACTCAACTGTGAACTTACTTGAAAGCCCGCTGACGCCTCATGGAAAGCTTTGAAAAACATTTTATTTGTTTAGAAACCATTTTGGTTATCACAGTACTTCTTCTTTCCCTCCCACCCCAACTGCTTGTGGACAAGTCCCTACAAATTCTTCTGTGATCTGAGAATTAAGACCAGGCCTACTACTCCTGCTGATTTATTTCCCCTGAAGATGGTGTTCATAGGCTTTTGAAATACTCCCATCCATCCTGTCACACCCATTATAAATACAGTAAAATCTAGCATTTATATAGCACTTCATTTTCAGAGTACTTTACAATACAAAGTGGGTGGCAAGAGGTACCATTTCCATTACAAGGGAAAAACTGACATAAAATACATGAGCTAGATCTGGATATCAAATAGAATTTACTGAGGCAAAAGGCTTCCATGCTTACGTCCCTCACCACTCCCTGCCCTTTCCGCCACCTGCAGCCCTGCCAGTAGAGGTCGGTGGGGTGATACAGTGTGGCCTGACTCCATCTGCAGGGAGACTGCACTAATTCTATCTTTCTCTTTTGTCCGTGTTGGTACATGGGAGGAAGGAGAAGAATGAGGTCTTTATGTTAAATATCTTAGAAAACTTCCACAGGGGTACTTCAGAGCAATGGTATCCAAACTGTCCTAAGCAGCTCCCAATGACCTATTTTATATCTTCTGCATCCTGGTAAGGTTTTGCTTGGAAAATGGTTTTGCTGTTTAAGCTGATTAACCACAGCCTTAGAGTAAACCTCAACCTCCTTATAATTCCTGGAATTGAGAGAGTCTTCTGGGTCCTTCCTAAGGGACATCTTTGACCTCCTTGTTCATTCTGGACTGAGCACAGCTGCTGAGGTTGTCTGGTCTAACAGTACGCCCCAGTCTGACAAAGTTGAAAGAACTAAGTGCCTGGGTGTCACTCTGTATATACATTAAACATTTCCCTTAAAGAACTTGCTCAAGGTTGCAAAACAAAGTCAACAACTGAATTTGATGCAGCAATTTCTAGAATTTGCATTTAGTTCATTGAAACACACTGCCTCCAGTCAATGTTTTTAAGGAGCCAATTAGTTTTGAAAATAACATTTTTCAAAGTTTTCCATGTAGTGTCAGCTGTTTGAAACAGCAAACTTGGGAAGTAACTGCTGTATTTGCTAGCACTTAATAACAGATCTAATAGTCAGACTTAAAATTTTCGCAAGTCTTAAAATCTTTGGGGATCGAGGATGGTAATAAAGACCACGGTTTGTTTTGGCATGTGTAGAACTGTGAACCAGAAAATAGGGTTAGGAAGAAGAAGAGATTCAGAGGAACAGGAACAGATTAAGGAATAATGAAAGCCAATGAAGGAACTATTTTGGCCATAAAAGTGGCCACTATTTGGTCTGGTTGTCAAATGCAGGTTTAGATCACGAAAATAGCTTATGAGGAAAAGGACAAAGCCGAAGGTGGTTCCAAATGTCTATGAGTCTAGACCAGAGCCTCTAGACTGTGGCCGGTCTCGCTTCAGAGAGATCTAATACAAACTCTTGAGAGAAGACTGAAAAGGGAGTGTTCTGGAGAGAAAATTCTAAAGCAGATCCAAGCAGACTTCAATTTTTGGCCTCCCTTAGTTTCTGGGATATGAGGATGAAAAGTCAGAACGCCTTCTACCCTGGCATTCACTGGAAAATCGGTTCACAGAGGGTGCTTCCTAAGTGGCAAAATTTCCAGATTCCAGTCCTAGGTTCTCTTTTTTATTACATGCAATTTTAAATGCTGGGTGAAAACAGAGTCTATAAAAATGTAAAAACGAGACTGACCTTATCCTGATAAAACAAGGCACTGTCTAGGGTTTTCTCCAGAATGGTGGCCACAGCAACTCGTACTTCTCTCACATTGCACTCCAACAAGAATATCCTACAATAAAGAGAAGGGTAGTATAAAAAAGCAAGGCAGGCTTCTGAAAGTCGGCCTTCCCAACCCGGGTTCCGCCTACTGTCCCAGAAGCAGAAGTACTCCCAGATGCTGGCTCAAGTCTTCTGAGAGCTTCTGCACACCCCGCAGACCCCTGGGGAGGAGGAAGGCCAAACAGGAACTTAAGACCCCTAAACACTGGAAAGTGAAGTTTTTCCTCCTTCTTCTTCTCTTACCCTAAAATGAGTATCTGTATAAATGTAAATTTGGATTTAAAGAGATAGGAAAGAACCTAAATTTTTATAAATTCTGTTCACTCAGGAGTTCTCACTGGCACCCCTTGAATTTCTCAAAATAAGACACTAGTGAAGTTCTGAGTCAAGAGGATGCCTCTGAATCCCCCTGTGCACTTAAATTTCTATCCTTTTGCTTTCCTCTCCCCTCCCCTCCCCAACCCTTACTTGTTATTTAGTCCTAAAAGTGTTTGAAGATGAAAAGGCCCTGCTTACCCCTCCTTTCTTCTGCTACAGCGACTCTGGATAGCACTTAAGGTTTATTAGGTCACTTCCATTACATCCGGCACTTCCAGTGTTACAGCCAGAGACTACGCCGCGCAGCGCACGCGTTATCTAATTCAACCCTTTACATAACTGGCGTGTAGCTGAGGCGGCCTCAGCTGTGGTGGGGGGCACGGCCAGGCTGAAACCCCTGCTCTCTGGGGCTGGATGATGGTAATTACCTGAGAACAACTAGGTGACCACACGCTTCTCCATGATCACTTTTTCTCCCTCCGCTTCATACATTCGCTTTGACATGAAAACCCATATTATAATTACCAAAGGGAAAAACCTATCTATCATTTCTTATATAGATGCTTCCCAACTTACAATGGTTTGGCTGTTTTTCGACTCTATAATGGTGAGAAAGAGACAGCATTCAGTAGAAAGTGTACTTTGAATTTTGATCTTTTCCCCTGCTAGTGACATGTGGTACAATCCTCTCTCGTGACGCTGGGAGGCCACAGTTTCCAGTCAGCCATGCGGTCAAGAAGGAAAACCACCTATACTCTGCTGTGCTCACTGTGCTAGGTGATTGTGCCAAACTGTAGGCCAATATAAGTGTTCTCAGCATGTGTAAGGTCGGCTAGGCTAAGCTATAACATTTGGTAGGTTAGGTGTATTAAATACATTCTCAACTTATGGTATTTCCAACTTATGAAGGGTGAGTGGGATGTAACCCCATTGTAAGTCAAGGAGCATCTGTATTTCTTAACAGATAATTCTCATTATTCCATGAGAAAGATTTAAATATATCATAATTTTGATGACTCAAGTCTTCCTTCAGGTAACAGCAGTGAGTGACTCCGGTCTCTGAGCACAGCATTTGCATTTCTTCCTCTACTCCCAAGAGTATGCCGATAACCCTGCCCTCTTAAATGGAAAGATGAAAGGGGTTTCACTTCTGTTCACTCCATGTCACTGTGTACGCCACGTATTAGCTACCTAATCGGAACCAGACAGATAGGTTCTGTTCACAGCCCACTATGATTCTAAGTGGCAACCATAACAAAGTTTAAAATTAGACAACAAGTACTCCTGTAATATTTAGTTTTAAGGCTTGATCAGATTCAGGTATAATTTTTTTGGAAAGAATTCCTATAGGGGGTATTCCACATTTCCTGTCAGACATTAGGAAGCACCGTGAGAATGCAAACAAATCCAGAATATGGGAAGTTCTACAGGACAAACGACAGGTCTCCATGCCCCCAACCTCAAATAAATGGCAAAAAAGGAGGTGGCAGGGGAAAGGAACATGAGAGATTAAGAGAGCCGGAAGAGACATATAAACCCAACACAACATGTGGAGCTTGTTTGGATCTAGATTTGTACAATACAAACCCAGTGATAAACTCATATTTTTGAGATACCTGGGGAAATCTGAAAATGGACTACGTAGTGAATGATATGTAGGAATTACTTTTATTTCTGTTTAGTGTGGTAATGGTGCTTAAACTCATATTTTTGAGATACCTGGGGAAATCTGAAAACGGACTGGGTAGTGAATGATATGCAGGAATTACTTTTATTTCTGTTTAGTGTGGTAATGGTGCTTATGGTTTAAAAAAACTTTACCTGTTAGGGAGTAAGCAGCCTCTTTGATATCTGAAGGCCAAAAAGGCACTTACTATGCAAAGAATGGAGGGGAGAATGTTCTAGATAGAGAGAATATCAGGCTTAAGGGGCTTCAGGCAGGAGAAAAAGCGTAGTGTGCTGAAGGATCAACAAGCCAGGGAGGGATAAATAAGTATGCAGGCAAGTGAAACGAGGTCAGCTTAGGTCAGACACGAGCCATACTCAAGTAAGGCCTTGTGGGTTATAATAAAAATTTTGGATTTTATTATGTGTGCAAAGGGAATCTACTAAAATTTTTTTAAGTAGAAAAGTAATGTGATCTAATTTGTTTTAAAAATAACACTTTTGTTGCTGTATGGGAAAGATGGGAGGAGGGAGAGATGGATCTACCAAGCAGGCAAATCCATGAATGTCGGAAGCACAGACCTAAAGATGAAGAGGATGTGGGACCAAAAATTTAACAATTATATCTCTAAGTTGCCAGCAGACTGTCAGTCCCTGGGGAAGGTGACTTGGATTTCAGAATCCCGAGTTCCTGAAGGGTTTCAGGACATGGTTGCCTGTTAGCACTTGGCCATCTGCATACCTGCTCTTTTTACATTCACTGAACACCTTGTCTGAGTCTGGTCCAACAGAGAATTTTTTTGGAAACAATGATTTTGAAGTGACCTGAATAATTTCCTCACTGCTTCATCAGTGAAGGTAGTTTAAAATTGATCAAAATCAGAAAAATAATTTCAAATTGAAATAAAGAGCTACAAGAAACTTCAGCTCTAAACTGATGAAAGAAACACATATTTCTTTTAATTAAAAATTCTGACACTTACTTTATTAATTCTCGTCCTTCAGAGCTAATAAAATATTCAACTAGCCACTGACAAGCATCAAAGCTTTTTGAAAGTAATGCTTCAATAGTGGCAATCCATTCTTCAGTGTCAACCCTTTAAAACAAGCAAAGAAAGTGACGTTAGGAGTACGGCCCCAGCAAGTAACCCCATGGAATGTCACACCATTTTAAAAATTAAAAAAAAAATTTTGGGGAGGTAGGTGGGTAGAAGATAAGTTAAATACTCAGCGACTGCTAACTACCATGGCTCCTGCACCTCAGAAGCCAGTGCCTTGCATTCTTTGGTGTCTGTGATATGACTCACCATCCCCACCCCCTAAAAGAAAAAGGTGGGAAGAAGCTATCTGCATTTTCCTTAAAAAACTTCAATTGCAAAGAAATGCCTGAGCATTTTGTTTTGTGTAACTGACATTCACAAAATGCCTACTTCCTACACTTTTATATTTTATTGTTACAATCATTAATATTGTAGTTTATGGAATAAAAGTGTTTGAAGAGCAAAAAAAGGTGTAATGAGTATATTACCCAAGATTTCACACTGCCCCTCTCCAGCCCGTCACGCCCCAAAATGGCAAACATAAACAAGTTGGAAATAGCGCGTGATGTTTAGGCGGCTTGAGCAAATTTCACAAATAAAAGTAACCAACTAAATTTCCTTAGTCAGCCCTATGCTAGGCATTACAATAAACATATTATTTCTTCTATTTTATTCAAATAATAAAGACTGGTATCATTTAATATATCTTTAATTATTACCCATAAAAATAAAATGTCATCATATTTGTTATCTCAAGAGTTTCTTGATTGCAAAATCTCCCACCAGACCTCTCAATGCTTGCAGAAACTGGCTGCACTAGAGAGACAAAAGATTGAGAACTTCCATGTTCTGTTAACTGGTCTCCTCACCCTGAGCCTCCCCTTCTTGCTCCACGTATATCCTATAAACCAACCCGCAACTACCCTTCATCTCTCACTCACTTACACAGCGACAATTTACCCAGGGCCTATGTATCAAACACCTTACCAGGCACTAAAGAGAAAAACCAGTGCTGACTAACATGCAATCAAAGTCAAGAGTTTCTATGGCATCACTGTGAATACGCTAACCCTCTGTTGAAAAACCCTCCACAACCTCTCATGGACAGAGCTCAAACCCCCTTCCCTGGCACTCAGGGCACTCCATTAGTGCCTCCAAACCCAGCATTCCATCTCATCTCAAATGAGTTCCTTAAATGGAGGCATAAAACATGAGCCATTCATAGTTCCTTAGGTAAGTCTTGCTCATTATTCAGGTTTTTCCCTTCTACCTAGAATAACTGCTTCTCTACTTTTGTCTTTCAAAATCCTCTGAGAACATCGGTGTCTTAATGCCAGCCTGATCCCCATATCTGGATAGGATTCTGCCGTTTCCCAAGATGTACAGCATTTATGCCTTACATCACAGTTACTGCCTGTTTAACCTCGCTTTCCTACTGAATTAGAAATTCCTTAAAGACAGGAGCCATTAATCATCTGAGTACATTAGGTAGTTTCCAACTACCTAAAACAGTGTTTTAAAAAGTTGAATTTATAAGTTCAGCTTTAACTGAATTAACCAGTGCTCTTTGCCACAACTATTAAAACATATCACTTCTTACCTGAGTTTTTTCTTTGTCCGTAGATAAGTTTGAAAAAGGAATTGAATGGCAAGCTGTAAGCTTACCTTTGCCATGCAAGGATAGTGTGGATGCTTTAATTTAGTCTGAGAGAAGGAGAAAAATAAAGAGGATTTTTTTTACAAGAGTTTTATAGATTATTCTACACTGTTACAAGCCAAATAATACATGTTTTGTAAAGTTCAATACTAATAAAAATCTAGCCAGTTCACTATAGAAAATGTTCCAGTTAAACTTTAAAAAAGTTAAGAAAGACATCTTCATTTCTTTTATGAAGCCCTCTCAAAATGGTCTTTAGACCACAAGACGTTAAGTAACCTATCAGTAGACTAAGAAAATTTCCCCCTTATTAGCAAATTATAATCATGATACTCAAGAAAGAGAAGTACTTGGAAGTACTGGTAATATCTGATTACAAATTAGGAAAAATTAATCTCCACAAAGCCCAATATCCATTGATATCACCTCATGGCTATTCTTCGAGTCATCATAAAGTTTAAAGAAGAGCACTTAAAAAAGCCAGTATGTAGAAACATTCACAACCTGTATCATATATCACAAATACTGTCTACATTTTAATATCACTCAATAAGTTACACATTTGCGGGAATTTTTTTGCATGTAATCTAAAGGCTAACAACTGAGAATGAGTATGAGTCACTGAACATTTTAGCTGAAATACTAATTCTCATAACTCTTTCCTTCTTCAGTAACAATCTAGCTAGTACTTACAGCATTCAATGAGGCTAACGACAAAACAAAACTGAAATAATCACTACTGTACACATCTCTATTCTTCATAAACTTCAGGTTTTCATCTCTCACCATCTACAAAAGAAAATTAGCAGTTATTTTAAAGAAAGAGGGTAAAAATTCAACATGTAGAAGACATTTTTAGTGATATGTTAGGTAAAAAGGATTAATAAAAACCCCACAGTCAAGCTTTGAATTTTTTTAAAAGGAGAGGCAAAATCTTCATTTCAATATATAAGAAGTTATAAAAAGGTGATTTATTATTGATTAAACCAAATTCTTTTGGGGAATTTAGGAAAACTATCATGTGAAGGACAAGTGAGTCCTAACCTATTATTTTGGGTAGGAAGGGACAAACAGCTGTCCCAAGTACAACCAACTCTATGCTCCCCTTGATTCATTGGCTTAGTTCTCTCTCTCTCAACCTCTCTGAGTGAAAGACTCCATATCTTTCTTAAATTCCCTGGTCTGGCTACTTAGCTTCTGATCACTTAATGTTGAAAGTCTGGATGGGGTGGCTGGACAGTTCTGAATTTTAATCCTTTTTCTGAGACACTAACAGGTCATTTTTCCTGGTTTGAGCCTAATTTTTTCCATCTGAGAAATGGGAAGAAAACCTACTCCACGAGAGTGTTTTAGGAATTAGGGATTTGTTTAAAGCATGTGGCATAGAGTAGGTATTCAACAATTAATGGTCATCGCTGTCGTCAGTTTTACTCCAAAGTTATACAATTTAACTTTTTTTTTCCTCCAGATACTGTAAGTTAATTTTAGCAATGTGTTTCTTTACTGCCCATGCCTCTACTTGCTTATTTTTGGCATCCTACAGCCACATGGAAACTGGTGATAGTGTGGCCAATCTTGAGTCTACAGCTACCTCTGTGACCTTACATGAAAGTTTCATGACACAAGGTGGGTATGATGTGGCACTACAGGTTCAACTGAGTCCACAATATGACCAGTTGGGGTACTTCTGGACCTACGAGATAGATCTTGACACTACATAAATTTTTTCCCTTAGAATTTTTAATACAGTTCTTACCTGATATATTCGAACAGGCATTTTCTCCACAAAAAGTCCTTTCTTCTCTCCTTTTTTAACCAGTTTGGTTAAAATAGAGAGCCGGTCATTGTTAGGCCTGTGGGGCCGAGGAGACGACTGAGGTGAAATTTCTGGTGAAGATGGCGCTGACCTAAGAGATGGAATCAAAGACTGTGTCATATAAAGTAGTTACTTAGTTCCTGTAACCTGATGATCTTATACAAACAGGGTACTAGACTTAAAAGGTAAACTGTATACTTTCCTAATTCAATAATTTAAATTCAAATTCATAGAGAACAGGGTTCAAAAAAAGAAAAAACCTTTCTGACAGTGCTGAAATAGTGCTTACTATGCTTGGAACATAAGTGTATTCAATAAATGATGAAAAAAATTTCACCTCTAGAATAAAATAATTTATATGCATTTTTCTAAATATAAAATAACTTCTTGCTAAGAAAATAATGACCAGGTAGCAATAAGAAGAAAGAAAAGAGGTGGAGCGATTTACTTATTTTCTTTTTAGAATTTCTCTCTAGCTAAGCCAATTACATTTAAAAACCAAACAGCATACTCTAAAGATCACAAGATCACCCACTGAAATCACACAGCAAATTACACGGAACGGAAACTCACAGAGAGAGATCTTCAGCTTCCTGACGTACAACACTGACTCGACTTTTCTTTGGTAACACTGGGGAGTTCTGATCAGATACCCTTTGGTAGAAGAGCATATAGGCATTCCAGTATCTTCGGCGAACGTCAGTATATGGATTTGCTTTATAACAAGATGTTAAGAAAAAAAGTCTTTGTAAATAAAAAGTTTTCTTGTCTTGATAATCTAAAACAAGGAACCCATAAATCCAGCAAGTAACTACTTACTAAATTTGTTAAATGCAAAGTGTAAGTACAATGTGTTTTTAGAGTACTGCTTAGAATTACTCAGAAGGCGATACGCAGGGTTGGGGGTGGGGCTGTATGGTAACAGGGCAAGGGAAAGAGAGCAAATACTCCAAGGCAAGTCTGAATTTAATCAACAAGCAAGTAACATTGAAAAATAAATTCTGTGGCTCAGGATGGGATTATAATTGGTCTCACTTAATCACTTCCGCACAGAATAGCCAAATCTAGGTAAACTTTGGCAACAATACTATATTCAACCGTCAGAGGTTACTACAGATGCATGACTACCATGGTGTGATATCAAATCTAATTCAGTGACTCTAATACAGGTAGGAATTTTAAAATGAACCCAGAATATTTCAAAATCATGTTTCAGAAATGCTAAGGTCTCTACAAAATGTTTTTTCTTTAAATAGCAAATTCTGACTGGATTTTGTGATGCATTTTTTTCTCATCCTTTTTATCCTGGGGGTGGGGGTTGTAGAAAGATTCCTTTGCCACACAGCATAATAAGTATAATTTTAAAAGCACATCATTTTAAAATGCTAGAAATGTCTTCTCTAATTAATGATAATTCCATAAGTAAAAAGGAAACTATTTTAAAAAAATCCTCACTGAAGGATATGCTTTTACTGATTTTGGGAGGGGGTGGAGAAACATCGATCAGCTGCCTCCCATATGCGCTTTGACCAGGGATCAAATCTGCAACCTAAGTACGTGCCCTGACTGGGAATCGAACCCAAGGCCTTTTGGTGCAAGGGACAATGTTCCAACCAGTTGAACTACCTGGCCAGGGCTTCTGAAACTATTTTTAAGGCTAAAATTCTGCTTTCATTAGTTTCTCTTTGATATTCATTTCTTCCATATAACTTATACTTCCCCCACATCCCTCAAGGCTGTTGTAAAAAATTATTTAAAAAATTTTTGTAAGCAGTTTAAACATTTTCACTCTGGCTATCAAATAGTTCATGCATATATATATATATATATATATATAGTTATGAGATATATATATATATATCTATAGCAACAGTACATAAAAAAAATCAAATGTATTTTTATGCAAAAAAACTGCTTCCAATTTGAAAGAAAATTCTAACTAAAAAGAAAGTGAAGCTCATGGAAAGTATCCATCTGTAAATACTTACTTTGATCATAAACCTTTGGTCTATATTCTCCTCCAAAGCATTCATATTCCAGGGTCTCATCATTTAGGTCAAATTCTTCTATAACTGTGTCATTAAATTTATACCACTTTCCTTTTCCACATCCCCTAGAGCCCATAGATAAAACAAACATTATAACACAAACATCCCATCTCCAGTATTCATCCCTTTGTACTGTCTACAAATATAGCATGTGATTACAATTTGAAAATATCTGAGAAAAATATAGCAATAGTTATTCTCATTTGTAAAGTAACTTTTCAAATTGAAGACGTAAAAACAGTTACAATAAGTTTTAAAAATCCAGTATGAAATAGACCAAAGAGCAATGCAATAGTTTCTTTGTACCATAATGAAGAGTGTGGGTGATAAGGTATGGCAGGGAATGCAGAGCAGAGATATACAGGAAGGAGGGGGAGGAGAGACATGGGAAAGGCCGGGAGGGAGTGGTGGGAGAATCCCTTACCGCCTATCCTTAATGAAGGAATAGTAGTGGCCCGCATGTGCCTGCCCACTGTGTACAATGACACCAACAAGTTCATAGTTTTCTGTGAGGGCAACTTTCTTTCGTGGGGACCCTCCACCTCCCTGGTCCATACTTCGTCCATTTTCACCAACTTCAGAAGATGAATCTTGGCGAGCCATTCCTGAAACTGTGTAAGGCTCCATGTTTAACATCCAGGGAAACTAAAAGCAAAAAGAGCACATTCATGTTGATCAGTAACATATACAGCCATGCCCACTTAAGTCAGACACACAGAAGAGAGATGTGTGTTTTCCTCATTTAAAGTAGGACTATCCAAATCAAGTACAAAACCTCAGAACGGCTCCCAAGTCTGGGAAAGTAAAATAATCTCTTGTTTGAGCATTAAGAAAAGCATTTTGCTTCACGGCTGACACTAGGATGCCTTGTAGAAATGAGGGTAATTGTTTACAGGTAACAGTATTTAGCTCCACTAGTAGTGGTGGCTAAGACAAAAGGCTGCATACTCCTTAGAACGCTGAGACCATAGCCTTTCATACTTGAAATGAAATTTGAAAATATTAAAAGAAAATGACAAAAAGCAAGTGAGGTAGTAATGCTTGTAAGAACTTTCAGGTGGAAAAAAAAAAGTTACCCTTATCTGTTCATCGTATTTAATGGAGCGTGCACTCTCCCAGTCAAATCCAAATCTCATTAGGTGAATGACCAAGACATTAGGTAAAGCCTTAATACAGGTCCTTTTGACTGTTATTCTCTGAAGAAAAGCAAAACCCAAATTATTGCCTTGGAAAAAATAAAACAGCCACATAATTAATACAAAGGTCATACATTTCTATAGGCCTTTCCCAACCGTGTGGACAGAAGTGATGACACAATCTAATGGAAATAACAATAGGAACTTAAAATTGATCTTACATAAAAACACAAAGTACATAAATAACAAACTAATCTTGTTTTATAAAAAGGGCAAATGAAATACCTTTTCTTTACACTTTTCACAGTAATATGCATTACTTCCCTCTAGCACTTCGCCTCTAACAAACTGGTCCAAAGAAATTTCCAGACTCTGACAAGAAGTAACTCCTAGATTGAGAGCCATGAAAGCTTCCTCTCGCTCATATCTGATTAAATAATAACAGAAAAACCATGATCAACAATGGAATTTAAAAATCTTGACAGTATCACCTGAGATTAAACACAGAACTACGTTCACAATCAGTGAAATTAAAAATAATTTCCATCATTCTTTAAAAAGTATGCTACCAAAAAAAAAACCAAACCCAACCAATTTTTGACAATTCAGAATTATTTAAAATTATGAATTTCAACAAATTTTAGAAATTAAAAGCAAAGAAATTTAATTCAATAAGTACTCATAGATCCATTGAGATATATCTGCAAGTCTCTCAACAAATATAAAATTCATAACCTACAAGAAGAATCACTTCAAAATAGTAATAGTTTTTTAATGTTACATCTACACTAACCTGTGAGGACAGTCTTTACAGATCTTCTGATCAGAATAGATGCCCTGAAAAGTATTCTTAAAAATTTGGTCTCTCCCCATTTTCTGTAGGAATAAAAAGTTAAAATTTTAGTTGATACACTTAGAATTTATAGGTTGTTTATACAGAATTTTATTTAGACCCAACTAAGCTAAAGCACAGATGTCAATTTAACCACCAAAATTAAATATGTCATCGTGGTAGTTTAATCTCAGAACTAATGAAAGGATTATAACCCATCAGACCCACTGTCAAAGTAATGCAAGTTATCAGAAAAGGAGGAGAGAAAGGGTCAGTCAGAGCTGATGACAAGGGTGATTCTGATTCTGTCTCTCCATGCCACAACTGTCAAGTTAGTGGCGACTCTCCACAATCTTTTTTTTCTTGCAGATAGAATGAGGATTTGCTATTTTTTTTTTTAAAGTAGTAGATAAATTGTGCCTACTGATGAGAAGAGGGGCACGTGTCGGCAGCGACGGGAGGCTGGCTGTAACTTAGAAGGCAGTACCATTCAGGAAGCTTGTCACATGTTTTACTGGGTAGAGGTAGAAAGCTCTGGGTTTAAATATCACCAAAAACAACTTTTAATCTAGTCCTTTTGTTCCCTTTGCCAAAACAAGAGGGCTCTGCATGGGGCCATCAGTTCACCAGTGCTTATAGCACTTCTCTGTGGTCAGGTTACTTCAATGCATTCAAGTAAGAGCAGGCAGATATAATTAGTTATTATTATGGAGTATGACTAAGAATTACATACTTTATCAAGTGTTAGATGAATTAAAAAGAAATCTATAACTTTAGTGATCTGTGTATATTTGGCTGTTCAAACCCAGGAAGAAATATAGTTGAGGTATTCACGATGATCAATTTCTGATTTGTCAGTTTCATAGCAGTTCCAAATCCCAAACTGATGTCTGTATACTAGAGTTTGAGGGGGTCAGAGGGAAAATAAAATTTTTCTACCTTAAGATATTCATCCATCTGATCAATGAGGCTGGTGAAGAACTCGTATGCATCTTGTTGTTCTCTCACATAAAGTTCTTTGTTCCACATCTTGAAAATCTATGTAACAAGAATTAAATATGTTCTTAAAGGAAAAGTTGCAATTTCTGAATATGGTAGAAAAAGAATGTAAAAGAGCACTTAATGCGTCTAAAAACTTAAGTTCACTATTAAAATGAAGGTGTTTCTAGAGAAGTGAGGCGAGACTGTGCTTAGGCACCTATGCTTTTCTGCGGTCCCCTTGTCACCCTCACAGGTTTATGAAACCACATGGGGTGAGATCTAAGGCTATGCATCGAACAGAGTTCCCCTCCTAGAAAGTAACCACCCTGGGGGAGAAAGTACAAGTTACCCTGTGAAACACAGCAAAGCAATGTTAAAAAAGTGTTCTTTATTTAGAGGCATTAGTGAAACTGGTTTAGGTTCTGAGGAATGATCTGAACAAATATTTAAAACAGATAAAATAAGAATCATGAGGAATATGCAAAATAAGATTAGCAAATCCCTAGAAATTACAAATGACTAAACATTCTAATCATTTGAAATCAAGAACCAATTTCCAGAGGAATGGTACAGACAGACAGTTCTTTTATAGGTTCTTGGCAATGGGGTTAGTCTAGAGTTAATAAAGAGAATTTTCAGAAGAGAAAGAATGTAGCCAAACTTCAAATATCTGACATCTTTAAATTTAAAGAGTTACTGGTGAGTTTGTTTTTTGAGGTAACTCCACACTGCTTTCCACAGTGGCTACACCAGTCTGTATTCCCAACAGCAATGCAAAAGAGTTCCCTTTTCTTCACATCCTCATTGTTTGTTGATTTATTGATAGCCATTCTGAAAGGCGTGAGGTGACCAGGTGGAAAGGGCACTTAGGGGGAGACAGAAAAGGAAATGGGGGGGCAGAATAAACAGTGATGGAAGGAGGCTTGGCTTGGGGTGGTAAACACACAATATAATAATGAGATGATGTATTATGGAATTGTATACCTGAAACCTCTATAATTTTATTAACCATTGTCACTCCAATAAATTCAGTAAGAAAGTAAAAAGGAAAACACAAACAAACAAACAAACCAAAAAAGGAGTTAGTGGTGAAATACCTTCCAAAAGTTCTCAGGTACGTAATACTGCAGCTTGCTTTCCATCAAATGCCCAAAGAGAGACTGCACTTGGTAGAACACACTATCATCTGGATTGTCTGTGTCATCATCTACTGAAAGTAATGCCTGAAAAGAAACGAAAAGTATTAAGTTTTTATATATTTAACTGTGTTACAGGAAACATTGACTTATGTACGTGGAAGTACGTGCATTGTTCTGTTAGAATGCTATGTATGTTTGAGTGTGGCTACCACTCTGCAGTGTTCAGCTTCAATACTTTCTAGCTGGTCTGATCATAAACAAATCACGTCTTTGAGTCTCTGCTGAATTATGAAAAACTGGGACTAGTAAATACTAGAATCTCTAACAAGGGATAAGTGTGACACAATAACATAGAATACTCTCAAGCTATTTACTGCTATTATCACAAGCTACTAGTACATGATTATAAAGTGCTGATGACAGAGCCTAAATATTTCTAAAATCTAACAATGTTAGTCATTTTATGGAATAGAATTTGAGAACAATTTAGGAATTCAAAAATCACATTATGTCAAATCCATCTGTCAAAGAGGCAACATATTATCTCAGCAGATGTATAAAAATGCATGACTATAAGCAATATGTTGTCTAGACATATTCCAGAAGCCACTGAAGAATCTCTGAGTATGGCTAATTTTAGTAAACCCCAAAACACCCTATATGAATGTGGAGCTGTTTTAAGGCTATGTACACACTACTTATCACACCAAGTGGGAAAGAGGAAGGAGATCACCTCAGGGAGACCAGGCTGCATATAGAGTTGCTGGAAGACTGCATTCATGTAACACGTGGCACCACCATTCCGCAGCCCCACAAACCCTGCACTGGACCTGCTATCCACTGGGGGCAGGTACTAGAAGAGGGGGAGAAACAGGAAAGAGAGAGTTAGTGCTGCCACCAGCACATTTCTTCATAGCTATATAAGGTGTATAAAGGGGAAAAGAGCTGTACTCAGATTTATCCACCCCACGTATTGTGAGTCATGCTAGCAAAACCTATGCTCATGAGTACCTCTGGAGATGCTAACACAATTATAAAATACTGTGGTCTCAATGCTTCTTTTCGGTTCAGAAAGTACACAGCACATAAGTGTGCATTTTTAATCCATTATGTGGTCATGTACTCAGTCACTTAATTGTAATTCAACAAATATTTAGTAAGAGCCTACTATGTGCTGGAAACTGTGCCAGGATATGAGAGAGAGCAAAAATGTACTTGGTTCTGATCTCAAAGATGCTCACCATCCAGTAGGGTCAATAGGCATTAATCAAGTAAATATACTAATACATATTTACAAATTGAGGTAGTACTCTGGGGAAAAAAAAAAGGAATAGTGTTTTATGAAGTGTTTACTATGAAGAATCCTGACCAGCCTAAGATGGTCAAGGAAGGTACATATTGCTTCTCTTCTTTTTTGAGAAGGTAACATTCTTCTATTGAAATTCCTCTAATAAGCATGCCAATTAAAAAAATAGTAAATGCCTTAGCATTCATTTCATTTAAAGGTGTTTGTTTTATAATAATGCAGATTCCAGCACAGTGCTTTTCTAGATAGAAATAACCAAGAAAAGGTATCCTGGATAAGGTTCAATATGGCACTTCTCCAAGTGGAAAAGGATATGGGAACAACATTCTAAAATGCTATTACAGTAGAATCCTGACTCTAGTGCCATGACCGGAACCATGTTATCTACACACATCAAGTGTCTGTATCCATGTGATAACTAACCAAGTGACAAGATCCTGCCGATCGTTTGGAAAGAAATGTATTACATACGTTTCATTAACATTCACTTAAACATACACTTAGAGCAGTGTGATTTCTAAGATCTAATTACCACTGTGGTCCAAAAGCATGGGTTAAAAAAACTTATAAAATAAGGAAAACTGGTTTATAACAGCACTAAAAATATAAGTATTTATGATATTTTCTTCATTATGCTGATATAATCCCTGACTTATGAAAAAAATTACATTTTTCATTTTGATTAAATAAATGCATGTAAAATGAAAGCACAGCATAAAATAAGCATTATAAACCAAACATTTTGACACCAAAACTGTTCCCAATTTATGCCCTTACATTTTACTTTGCAAGTGTTATTTCCTCTATTTAGAACACCTGTTCCCACTTCCTTTTCTGCCTAAGCTATATGTCTCATAATACTCAGCTCAAATGACTATGATGTTAGTGAAGAATTAAGGCAGCTTTAAAGGCATCTTCCCGCTCCGGGGTACCCCAGTGCACCTGCAGCTTGCTTTCCTCTCGCAGGTCCCAACATGTGCTATGCTGCTTCCTGGCTCCACAGCTTTGCCCACAGAGCTGGCATGACCATGCCATCTTGCTTCAATTGGCTCACCAGTCTTTTAAGGCCCTATTTTAAACTTCATTTTGTCTAAGAAGCCTTCTAAGACACCACCGTCTGGTGGTGAAGCGTCTGTTCGTAGAGCATTTTTGGATCTACCGCTATCTTAAAATTTGTCACATTACACTGAAATTATCTGCTCATGGATCTGTCTCTTCCATTACACACTGACCTTGAGGCTGGGATCAATCTTTATTATTGAGCTCCAACAGCCCAACACACATCTCAGCACACAGTACACTCAGTAAATCTTAGTTGCATTTAACTGAACATAGACTGTAGTATGACAGGCATTGTTCGTGTTTTTATCTTTAGTGCCTGGCCAAGCATAAACTTACTAAAAAAATAGGTTGAAATGCTATTTTTTACTGAGAGTAATTATCTACTGACTTGAAAATATATCTTCTTTAATTAATTAAAAGGGTAGCATTTAGTGATATACTGTAGGTTATAGTTGATTTGAGTATGTCAACATGATAAGCAAAAGAATAATTCTGACTTCATGATTAGAAAAATGGAAAATTTTAAAAACACAGTATTCTATGTTTAAGAGACCACTCTAAAAAAATTAAGTGCATCGAGGTCTAGAAAACATACATCAAACTCCTTGGTAAGAGCAGGGTCAGGTTGATGATGCATAGAAAGTAGTTCTTTTGCAATAATTTGGAGATTTGAAGGTGAGCTATCAGCCAACATTACAAGGACTTCATAGGCTGCCAATCGGCTATTTGCTGTACTACACCTAAAAACAAAAGACACAAGTCAATTCAACAATAAATAATCTACTTAAATTGCTCATTAACTTAAATCAAATTTTGAAATGAAAGTATCAGAGCTGAAATTCCCCAAACAGTTAGGCTAGGTCAAGTCTGCTGAGCTCTAGTAAATCAGGTGGACAGTGCTGACTTAACAGAGGAGGAGGCCATGAATACTGGAGGGATGAGTATGGTTTAGAGCTAAGTATCTTCTTGGCTGGATGATAAAGTTGCACAATCTTTCACTTATGATTCCAGAGTATTCCGATCTATGGGATAGATCAGCAAGAATGCAGGATAAAGAGTCTGAAAATTTTACCAAAATTGCGTAAGAGAATAACTATCTTTCAATTAAAGTAGGTAGCAAGAAAGGTTTTTGTAGACATCATCCTACATGATCATCTATAAATTCAAATATCTAAATGGTAGAAAAAGAAAGCTATGCAAATCAGAACAGATGCCCATAAACATTTTATGTGCCTACAGATAAAAAAAACTTCTTAAAGGATACTAATCAACTTTCCATTTTGCTGAAAAAAAAAAAAGGAGACAAAAATACATAATTTGCTCAATCAATCTGTTTAAACTGTTCACCTTTAATGGAAATCAATTTGGGGATAAATTTCTCACTGTCACCTATGCCAACCTTGCAATACTGAGATCACAGGTAGGAAGGATACACAGAAAAGAGGACATCAACCTCTGAAAGAAACACGAAATGGAGTGCAGAAGATGTGCTCAAGATGGGGGTGTGGGGCTTTCAGATTAGCACTGTGCCAGGCACTGAGGACAATGGCCATGGTTTTTGGGTTGCCAAAGACAGGTAAAGAATGAACAGGAGGTATCGCAGGCTAAACATTAAGAACTTCTGTTGTTAGTGTGATATAAGAATAGTATTACTTTGTAAAAAGAGTTTCTGTGTATTTTAAATTGCTTTCTGGCATTAGGATTGAGGTAGGAAAAGGTTGGGGGTATGGTGAACAAATGGACACCATTCAGTGCACTGGGGAGAGATAAAATGTTTCCTTTTCTATTCAAGGCACTGTATATGATTAAAAAGAATTCCTTGTGGATGGAGGTTTTACTTTTAATAAATATAAAGGGGAGGATTCATGAATAAACATTTCAGTGAAACTATAGATTGATTTTCTTTGTTCACTAAAAATTTAAATATTCATGTATTTCTACTGCTTTAATAAGACTCCTGTGGAGTTAGCACCAAATCTTCCAGAAGATTGGGGCAGGGGTAAGGACTGAAGTCACAGCTTGAAGGATACCCCAAGAGCTCTAATGAAGGTTTATTACCTAAAACACTTTTGCTAATAAGGGATCTCTAAACAGAGAAATATTCAGACCTAAGATTCCTCTTAAGATTACATTAGATATTGCTTATTATGCCTTGCCCATTTCATTAACCACTGAAATTATGTGGAAATTTTTTTCACTGGTTAAATACCAAATCCTCAGTTTCTTCAGGATTACTCAATTAACTCCGGTTTTCATGAGAAAAGAACAAAGTTAAGTTAGATTCAGAACAAATAATCTCCTCCTATCTCCAAGAGTATAAACATACAAAGAGTATAACCCAAAAAGGGTTAGTATTACAAAAGGATTTTCCAAATTTCTACCCACAGAAACTAAAACAAAATTTGATTCTAAAATTATCACTGTAATCAACCACTAACAGTTTTAATTATCAGGACACGGTCAATACTCAGCAACTCACAAGGTTCATGCACTAGAGCACCTAAAGAGAAACCCTCAAGGCTCAGAGCCTACCGACTTTTACTTTGGACTGTATTCTTACCACCTCAGTTCCTCTTGGAATTTGTTACTGACCAAATTAACCACGTTATTACTTATTCTTCCATTCTGATGATGATAATGGTACCAGCATACCTGCTCAGCACTTACTGTGTGCCAGGCAGGCACTTTATCCTATGCCTCTTTACATGCATTTTTAAATATAGTGGATAATATCTTATAAGCTATGCACACTCACAAGGTAGAAGATAAACTCCAAATTAAGAAAATCTTTTTGGACTAATGTTTCAAATTAGAATTTTTACCCAAACTGAACACAACGTGCATTTTCCATACTTTGGATGAAAGTCCTGTTGACTGATGGCGGCACTGCCAGCTGGAGAATGACTATTTAAAATAATTCTAGAAGCTCGGAAAAGGAAGTCATCTAACAATGGTTTAATGAGTGATGAACCTGGAACAGAGCATAATATTCATGTTGAGGATGAAACATTTTAATTCAAAGATCCTGTCTTGCACTTTCCTATCAGAGCAGCAAAGGCACCCTAGGCCACCCAACAGCAGGGCATTCATTTTAATTTAATGCTTAACTTTCGGCAAAGCTCTTGGGGCAGAGAGGCAGGGATGGCTGGTAGGGTGAGGGGACAGGATACAAAGATAGACAAATGAGGGCACCTTCCTTTACGAGCTTACAACAGAGTGAAAGGAGTCAAAATTTCACTTTAGAAACACAAATGCCAAAAACACCACAAGGTAGATGGTTTGAGTAAATAATTCATACTTTGGGCACAGGGGAGTCCACATAAAGATTTTTGAAACTTCTAATATCTGCTTTCATTAGGTAAAAATGATTTGCCCTTCTTACCCTGGTTTAGAATCACTCTTTTCTATGTATCCCCAGTAGACAAGAAGATTTTTATAGAGTTTAGTTTGTGTGATAAAAGTGATAATTAATGTTTTCATTTGTGTTCTGAATATAATTACAATACTAAATGTGCTTTTACAAATTACATGTGTACCCCAGGAGACTCATCCATCATCCAGGGTGGTGGTTGGGGGTTGTCTCCCTAGATGAAAATTACCCTTAAAAGAAGATATACAATAGATTGTATTTTATAAAGTACACAGGCGCAAAAAGAGAAAAACCTATTTTGAATTATAGTTTTTACTTGGTATAAAGAAGTTATGTGATCCAAGTCTTTTGAATGTTGTAAAATTCTCTAGTTTAGCGACACAGGTAAAATACACTTTTACTAATCCAGACAACCTCCTATTGCCTGAAGAGTCAATTTTCTATGGAACACTTAGTGCCTATATTATTTTCACAATTACACATAATACTATGGCAGTAAATGAAAATGGGCTATTCTCTCACGTGACAAGATGAAGTGATAATTACCCAGCATTTCCTTTTCTGCCCCACAGAGTGAAAGAAGGGTCTTAATGAGCCGTAAGTGTCCTGCCAATAAGATGTTGTCTGCTTCACTGGTCTCACATTCAGCTGTGCGATTCGGTTCAAAGTTATCCAGCCAAGTAATCTCATCTTCGAGCATTGTAGCTGGGCTGATTCTTAACTGCTCCATTTCTGAAGCTAAGGAAAAAAAAATTCATTTCTAAGAAAGGATTTCCCTTCATGAAGTCAAAATCCTGAATTAAAGGAAGCAAAGTCAAGCCCCAATCTTCACTTCATCGATCTCAAAAAACACTCCCAAAACCCCATCATTAATAAACAGCAGGCTACAGCTGCTGCCCACAGGGCTGTGAAGGCTGATGCACAGGCATTCCTTCCCTCACTCGCTCTCTCAGTCATAAACCAAACATATCTTGGGTGCTTCCTCTGTGCAGGCCACGGTGCTACATGATGGGGATTTAAGATGAAGGAGAAAATCCTTGTTTCAAAGAAGCTCATGGTTTGGTGGGAAGGAAGGGGTGAAAGGGTATGTATGAGGAGAGCCACGCTCCTGCACTGTCACCTCAGCCGAGAGAGGGCAGAGCTCTGCAAAGGGTAGAGGTCAACAGCAGAGCAGCAGAGTTCAGGTTTCCAAGCAATACGCCAAACTCCAGAGAGCTACTCTGATCTTTTGTATTAAGTATCTCAGCTCCCCTCCAAATGAGGATTTAAAACAAGATTCCATACTGGAAGTTGGGACTGGGTTGGAGAGGAGCGGTCATGTTCTACTTTCACTGCACTATAAGCTATAAGCAACCAGGGTCCCGGATACTTCAGGGTCAGGCAGAGCTGGACTGGCACTGGATATGAATCTGGTCTCTAGTTCTGTCACTCACTTCTATTACTATCAACATATCTCAACAGATATTCCCTCTTTCTTTCAACAATCAACCTTTAAAAAACTGTCAGAATTGGCTATACTAGAGTGAAAGATTATTCCTAATAGTTCTGTATCAGTGTAATTAAAGTATGAACCTATGACAATCTTTAAAACAAACATCTTCTCAACACAATAACAGCTGGATACGTAACAGGAAACTGGCATATAGGTTTACATGCTATTTTCAGGAAAATAAAATTCAACACCAAATAGTAATTATAACCTCATTTATATCTGAGACACATTCAGAATTAGAAAGGTCCATTTAGCTTTCTTTTCTACTGTGTCCCACCCCCTCCAAACTACTCCCTCTCCACACACATCCAAGGGAGACATTACTTACTTGTCAGATCATCTAATAATTGGCACCTCAGATCAAAATACTCCATACACTGAGATAATAGTCTAGAAAACAAGTAAATTTCAATTATTGAAAAGAGGCTGATTTAAAAATAAAAGGCATTTTCCTGGTTCTAAGTTGATAGAACAATTGCATAAATGACTTTTCCTAAGCATAAAATAACTACTTTTACATTAATTCAACTTCAACATTTTAGCAAGAGGTACACTAATGATTTTTACTAATACAGGGACACTATAGGAATAATCATGTAAAAAGAGCAAACATTAAATCTATCACATTTTGTAATGATGTACATATTGACTGCACATGTAGCGCACTGATTACATTTGTTCATTCAAAAATCAACCAAAACTTATTGAGCACTACGCTTGGAACTGTTTCAGGGAAACCATAAATAAAAAAGACAATAAATAAAAAATACATACATATGTCAGCTGGTGACACGTGCTAAGAAAAATAAAGCAGAGTAAGAGAAGAAAGAGAAAAGTAAACCCTTTTATTTAGGATGATCAGTGAAGATCTTTCTGCGATCATGATGGTGAAGAATGCAGATTTTAAAAGCAGGGGACCTTGGTTTTAATCCTGGATGCACTACTTACAGCTAGGGGTCTAGGGACAATCTGTTTCAGCTCCCTCAGTTTTCTAATTTCTAAAATGTTTATAACAGTGTTAGAAATAAGGATGCACACATAAACAGAGACATACATAAAAGGCTCAAGAATGCAGCGATGATGAGAATAGATACTGAACCAAGATTTACCTTTATCAAAAAAGTGGGGATTAAAAAAACTGCTAAGCTCATTTGGCTATTGTGAAGGTTAAATGACAAAGAAAAGCAAAGAATGCAGCATGCTCTATGGTATACAGTCAGTCCACGGTAACTGTTATTATCATGATTACTATTATTATTAGGAAAACATGTATTAAACTTGGGTATTAAAAAAAGTTGTAAAACACCACTTTCAAAATTATAAAAACACATAATTAAAGTTTCAATTTCATGTAAAGTTAAGCGTGCTACATTCAAGAGATTCTTTGGGTGTTATGTTAAAAATTTCATCTAATGTTTTCTGGTTCCTTCCCAAAGTTCACAGAAATTTAGTATTAAATCGGACTCAATATTTATATTAAATACTCTGATTTTATAGCAAGTTTAAGCACATTAGCTTAATTCTTAAAAACTGACTCACAAATTCCAACTAGAGAATCATTTACCTTACATGATCATCTGATTTTAGGAAAATTTTAACTAGGAAAAGTTGAAATTCTAAAGTAAAAATTGTAAAAGGGCCGAAAAAGTTTCTTAGCTCTTAATCCAGATGTCTTTAACACGGAAAAATAGTTCTCCGAAATTTGGTTTTACACCATTAAAAAATTACTTTTTATTACCAGAAATACACAGCTAACATCTTATTCATGTTGAATCTTAATGGTCAACTGTTATATAATTTTAAGTTTTAACTAAATTTTTAACTTTGTGATCTTATTTCAGACACCAAAATCCTGACTTCTTCCTTATTTATAAATTTAGAATGTTAGATTAAATGTTTCAAAATAATATTTAATTGTGATTTAGATGTAAGAAAGTGCATGAGAACAAAACAAAGGTTGATGTACATTTAATCCTGTAATGAAGGCTTACAAACTGATAAAAATATAACTCAATTCAAGGAAACTCTGACAATTATACATCTTATAACTAGAAGATATAGGTAATACCAAAGTCAGTGATGGATCAGAGAAGAAATCGCAAGGGAAATTATAAAATATCTTGTGCAACTGAAAATAAAAATATAACATACTGAAAGTTATGTTTTGAAAATAGTGCTAAGAGGAAAATTTAGACATGTAAATGCTTACATTAATAAGAAGAATGCCCTCAAATCAACCTACAAAACCAGAAAAAAAAACAACCCAAGTAATTCCAATGCTAGTAAAGGGAAGGAATAATAAAGGTTAGAGTGGAGATAAATAGATAAGAGAAAAACAATACAGAAAAATCAACAAAACCCAAAGTTGGGTCTTCAAAAAGAACAATTAAATGACTAAGAAAAAGAAGACTCAAATTACTAAAATTAGAAAAGGAAATAATAAGGACACCACTACTGATTTTACAGAAAGGATTATAAGACTGTACTAGAAGCGAGTGTACACCAAAAATTAAATAACCTAGATGAAATGGAAAACTTCCTAGAAACATAACACTTACCAAGACTGAATCAGGAAGAAAGAGAAAATCTGAATAGATCTATCACTGTTAAGGAGGCTGTAACAGTAATAAAAAAACCTCTCAACAAAGAAAAGCTTTGGACCAGATGGCTTCATTGGTGAATTCTACTAAACATTTAAAGAAAATCAGTATCAATCCTCCCAAAGCTCTTTAAAAAACTGATGAGGAGGGGACACTTACTCACTCATTCTATGAGGCCAGCATGACATGATACCAAAGCCCGACAAAGACACCAGAAGAAAACAACATGGACAAAAGTGTGGTGACTGTGGAGGAGGGGGTGTGGGTAGAGGTAGAAGAGAGTATAGGGGGGATAAATGGTAATGGAAAAAATACAATAAAAATAAATTAAAAAAGAAAAAAAGAAAAAGAAAACTACAGACCAATATCCCTCATGAAAGCTGATGTAAGAATTCTCAACAAAGTACTAGCAAACATAATTCAGCAGTATATTTAAAGGATTATACACTATAAGTCAACGGGGCTGCTACCTGGAATGCAAGGACAGTTCAAAATATGAAAATTGATCCATATAATATACTACATTAACTGAATGAAGGAAAAAGAAAAACCCACATTATTTGCTTGATTGACACAGAAAAGAAACCTGACAAAATTTAATGCCCTTCCATTAAAACAAACAAACAAACAAACAAACAAACCCCAAAACACTCAACAAACTAGGAACATAAAAAAACTGACTCATTATATAATAAAGGCCATATATGAAAAACCCAAAGCCAACATCATACACAATAGTTAAAGACTGAAAGCTTTCTCCCTAAGATCAGGAACAAGGATGCCTGCTTTATTTAATTACTTCTATTTAACATAGTGTTGGAAGTTCTAGCCAGAGCAATCAGGCAAGAAAAATAAATAAAAGGCATCCAAATTGGAAAGGAGGAAGCAATTACCTCTGTTGGCAGATGACACAATCTTACATATGGATAACCCTAAAGAGTACACACACACACACACACACACACACACACACACACACACACAGTTCAAGCTAATAAATTCAGCAAGGTTGCAGGATACAAAATCAATACACAAGAAACAGTTTCGTTTCTAAACACTAACAATGAACAATATGAAAAGAAAGTAAGAAAACAATTCCATTTACAATAACATCAAAAAGAATAAAATCCTTAGGAATCCACTTAACCAAGGAAGCAAAAGACTTGTGTGCTGAAATCTATAAACAATGTTGAAAGACATAAATAAATGGAAAGATATCTCCTGTTCATGGACCAGAAGACTAACTTTTGTTAAGGCACCAATAATAACCAAAGTAATCTACAGATTCAGTGAAATCCCTATGAAAATCCTAATGATGTTTTTGCAGAAATAGAAAAACCCATCCTGAAATTCATATGGAATCTCAAGGGAACCAACTCCAAGAAGCTTAAACAATACTGAGAAAAAACAAAGTTGGAGAACTCATACTTCCTGATTTCAAACTTACTACAATGTTACAGTAATCAAAGCAGTGTGGTACTGACGGAAACACATTTAGATCGATCTAGCAGAGAAACAAAGTAAATAAATAAATATTTAAAAAATGATTTTTGATGGGGGTGTCAAAACCTTTCAATGGGAAAAGTCTTCAAAAAATGGTGATGACAATTTACAACAGCCAAGTGTTGGAAGCAACCTCAGTGCTGAACAGTAAATGAGCGGATCAAAAAAGTATGGTACATTTACAGAATGGAATACTACACAGCAGAAAGAAATAAAGAGCTACTACCCTTTGCAACAGCATGGATGGAACTGGGAAGCACTATGCTAAGTGAAATAAGCCAGGCTGTGAAAGACAGGTACCATATGATCTCATCTATAAGTGGGACCTAATCAACAAAACAAACAAGCAAGCAAAATACAACCAGCAGCACTGAAATAAAGAACAAACTGATAGTAACTAGGGGGAAGGGGTTAATGGGGAAAAAAGAAGAAGGGAGGTCAAGGAATACGTATAAAGGAGCCATGGGCAAAGTCAAAGGTGGGGAGGATTGAGGGTGGGTGGGGCAGGGGAAAATGGTGGCAGGAAAATGGAGACAACTGTACTTGAATAATAATAATAAAAAAATGGTGCTGGGATAACTGGTTATTCACATGAAAACGAATGAAGTTAAACCTTTACTTTACATCATATAAAAAAGTTAACTCAAAATGGATCAAAGACCTAAAAAGACCTAAAAATAAATATAAGACCTAAGAGCTAAAATATAAAGCTCTTAGAAGAAAACTCAGGGGAAACACTACATGACACTGGATTTGGCAATGATTTCTTGAATATAATACCAAAAGCACAGGCAACAAAAGAAAAAAAGATACAACGGATTTTATTAAAATTAAAAACTTTTGTGTGTCACAGGACACTATTAAGAGAGTGAAAGAAACCCCAGAGAATGGGAGAAAATATCTGCAAGTCATGTGCAATAAGGCATAAATATTCAGAATATATCAAGAACTCCTACAACCCAACGACAACAAAACAGACAATTTAAAAATGGGAAAAGGACTTGAACAGATATTTCTCCAAAGAAGATATACAAATGTCCAATATGCACATGATGAGATAGATACTCAACACCTCTAATCTTCCGGGACATGCAAATCAAAACCATAGCGAGATGCCACTTCACACCCATTAGGACAGTTACTATCAAAAACAAATGCTCATGCATTTCTGGTGGGAATTTAAATGGTACAGCCACTGTAGATAACAGTATGGGGGATTTTCAAGACATCAAACACACAATTTCCATGTGATCCAGGAAATTCCACTTCTGAGTAAATACCCAAGTGAACTGAAAGCAGGAACTCAAGTTGACATTCGTCTAACCATGTGCATAGCAGCATTATTCGTAATAGCTAAAAACTGAAAACAACCCAAATGTGTCTATAGAAAATGGGTAAACAAAATGTAATATATACATTCAAGAAAGTATTATTCAGTCTTAAATAGAAATGAAACCCAGACTCATGCTACAACATGGATGAACCTTAAAAACATCAGGCTAAATGAAATAAATCAGACATGAAAGGGCATGATTCCACTTATACAAGGTATCCGGAATAATCAAATTCATAGAGACAAAGTAGAATGGTGGCTGCCAGGGGCTCTAGGGATTGGGGAATGAATGGGGAATTGTTTTTTAATGAGTACAGAGTTTCACTGAAGGGTTATGAAAAAGTTTTAAAAATGCATAGTGGTGATGGTTGCACAATAATGTATAATTACTTAAGGTCACCGAATTATAATACCTACAAATGGTTAAAATAGTACTTGTGTATATTTTGCCACAGTAAAAAAAAAATTCTAACATTTCTTTAAAAAACCCCACCTATTGTTTAATGATTCATAGTATCTTTTTTACATATTATCAAAACTAGCTTATTGTTTGTCATATATGTTATAAATCTATTTAGCCAGCTGTTAATTGACTTTTAACTTTGTATTTTTCCCACACGGAGTATTTTAATTTTTATGGGGTCAGACTGTATTAGTCTTTTATTTAATGATTTCTTAATGGGAATAGTGTTTAAATTTAAGATGAAAAAATCCTTCCGGCGGATAGTGCAGATGGTTGCACAACAATGTGAATATACTCAATGCCATGGAACTGTGCATTTAAAAATGGTTAAGATGTTAAATTTTGTTATATATTTTACCACGTTAAAAGAAACCACCACCAAGTTTGGTTGCTTATAGTAGGAATTCAGACTAGCTTTAACATTTCTTCCCTTCAAGGGCTATAATGTATAAAGCAAATACACAAGGAAAGTAGATACAGATTACCCAAATCTCTGTGGCACCTACACGCCCTACAGCAGGGGCCCTGGTGGCAGAAAGTGGGGGAAAGTAGCTTCAACTGGAGGTGAGCATAGGATCGCCCATCTTGGGCCTAGACTGAGACACCTCTGTGTGCAGGCTAGCAGAGAGAGATGATGGGGCAGGCAGGATAGGGTTACTCAAGTCATCCTATGGGCCTGGGTCACAAGCCTTCCTACATGCGCAGGCATGTATAAAACCAAGAAAGACAGCTAGCCGGGTACCCCAGCCAGCTCCAGGTGCGCGGCTGTGAGAAAGGGACGCACAAGAGGACACGAGCAGTGTGACCTTTACACAGTGATCTGGGTTAAATTATTTCAGGTTCTCACCAACCAGGTGAGGTGGTGGTGGGAGTTGGGGGATGATAGGGAGCAACAAAGCGTAGGATTATTCTAACTCTGTTATCCTCAGTGGGGAAAATCATTGAAATGCTCTCTTCCAGCCACAAATGTTAGAAGAGGAGAAGAGAAATCCTTTTGTCATCTCAACAACGCACAGTGGAGTCAGAGGCGGATTTAATGGCGGGTGCTCCGGGTGCGCACCCTGGGGCCCGCAAAACCCCAGCTTTATACTTTTTTCTAATGACACCAAGTTTGGTTTCATATGTGCAATACATATATTTGAATTTTATTGGAAATAAAATGTTAATAGTACATAATACTTTTTATTTATTTAAAAATATGGTTAACATGTATTTTTATTTTCCCTGTCTCTCTTTTTTTAAGGGGCCCAATATTTTCTTCTGTACCCGGGGCCTCAACCGACCTTAATCCGCCTCTGAGTGGAGTTTGGGGGAGCAGTACACAAATCATTATTGTCTGTATAATATGAGTGTTCTCATCTTTATTACGTACCTCTGATTGACTCCTCTCATAATACTAGTCGGAGACCAGAGAGGCAGCTGAGCTGTGAGAATCACACCCAGAAGAAACTGATTTGGCTTCTGTACATCTGGATAAGCTGAAGTATCTGTCTGACTAAGAGTATACAGTTGATCGCAGGCAACACGACGAATCTGAAATTATATTAGTGGCAAAGAATGTCCACCAACCAACACTTGGTGATTGCTTAAAAAATAATCTTCATTCCAAGTCTACACTTTGAAGGATACTATAAGAGTTTGAGTGTTTCAATCATCAATGGCAAAGGTTACACTGAATAAACTAGGATTAAAAACAAGTGTGTTCTGGGAACTGATTTCCCAAATTATTCTCCTATTCTACCCTAATCAACAGATTTATAATATAAATGAAAATAAGAAAAGTTAATTTTCAAGATCATATAAGAGAATCAGAATTATGAAGTCTAATAAAAGCTCATGGCTTGAAGTTGATCTTTCTTGATTTTGACCAACATGTTAATGCTTAATGCCAGTTGCCTGTGCCTGCTATGGGTGTTGAACACTGGCTATAACATTTTGTTTGTAATAAACAAACAAAATTAATTGTAGCTCTAGTCTCCTAACTTTTTGTGGAATATGGAACAGAAAGGAGGGTGGATAGTCCAAATGGTCACTTTGTTTCAAAGTGATCTGTGGCCCCTTTGTATGACCCCCTGAGGGGACTAAATGTCATTCCTCTGTCCTCCCTATAATGTCACAAGAATTCAGAGAGCCAAAGACAGAATAGGGTCAAAGTTTTTTTGTTTTTTTTTAAGTAATGTAACCAATCCTTACCTCAGCACTTGGTGATCCAAGCAGAATATCAATGATAAAATCAGCAACACAGGGCAAGTTATAGAAAGATGCTAACGATAAGAATAAGGGGAATTGGGGGTAGAGAGAAAATTAAATTAGGAAATGCATTTTCAAAATTTCAAAAATTGAGTAATTTCTTAAGCTTAACTATAGCAGAAATTCATCTCTTCCACATGGAACTGAATTCAGAAACTTTGACAACTGCCTCCGTGACTGTGAGCTTCTAAAGTGCTCAAGAGCAGGGCAGGTCCTGGTCATCTTTGAACCTCCACATTTTAGCGCAACGCCTCACACATACCAGTTACAGAGTAAGTACGTCTCATGCTGATTAACTTGCAATACTTGTGACCTATAAAACGCACCCTACCATAAACTTAAAAATGATAAAAGCTTAAGGAAAGCTGTAAGTTTTTTATCTTTATTTTAAAATATCTCTAATTGTAGGAAAATTGAACTAAATATGACATATGATCAAAAGCATGTCATGACTCACACTTCTCATATATAAACCTGCAAAGGCATTCTTGCTCAAAGTAAATAATTTTAGATATATTGTGATGCGCCATAAATGTATAACCTTTTCTATGTGTTTTATCTTGGTTATCTTGTATTAACGAAGTTGGATGTTATACTAATTACATAATGATCACTGACCCTACATTAACAGACAGCCTGAATGAGTAGTAACAGTAAAGAACAGAGATCCTATGCGTTGGCACAATTTTTAAATATGGAGCTGTTAAGACCTCATTCCTGAATAAATATCTACTGAGGGTCTACTCCCACTGGGCAGTGTTTGGGTGTTAGAAATTCAGTAGGGAAGAAAATGGACAAAAGTCTTTGTCCTGATGGAGCTTACAGTCTAGTTGTGGAACGAATGATGACAACGACCACGGCAAGTAAATAAATTATACTATGTGTTATGAAGTGATAACTAATAAAGCAAAAAATAAGGTGAGGGGTTTAGGTAGTGCTGGGGTGTGGGGACCATTGTGATTTCTTTGAAAAGGTGGTCAGGGAACGTCTCCCTAAAAAAGTGACATTAAGCAAAGACTTGTAGGAAATGCGGAAGAGAGGGACCTGCAGAGGGACGGGGGGAGATCAAACCAGGAAGACGGATTGGCCGGTGCAAGGGCTCCGAGGCAGCCAAGGGCGTGGAGTGCTGGCGGACAGCCCGGAGGCTGAAGCAGGGTCAGTGAGGGGGAGAGTAGGAAACGGTGAAGGTACGCAGGCATCAAGGGGGTAGGTTGTGTCGGACACAACCTTGTGTGTAGGTTGAAGGTCTTAATAAAGATCTGGATTTACTTAGTGTGAAGTGAAAAGCCACTGCAAGGTTTTAAACAGCAAGGGTAGAAGCAGGGAGATTAGTTGGGGCACCGTGGCTATGCGCCAAGTAAGAGATGATGGCAGATGAGGGTACTAATAGTGAAGGGGTAGAAGCTAGGTATAGTTTAAAGGAGGATATGCTGACAGGTTAGAAGTGGGGTGTGAAAAAAAGGAATCGAGGATCACTCCAAGATTTTTGGCCAGAGAAAAACTGCTGATAATTAAGTTGGGAAAACTCTTGGATGATATGGGCCAGATCAACAGTTTAGTTCTGGGCATGTTAAGTTTGAAAAGTCTACCTGATATTCAAGTGGAGATGTCAGGGGTGTAGTCCAGGCTGTAGATCCGAATTTAGGTATCAGCATATAGAAGGAATTAAAAGCTGCGAATGTGGATGAGATCACTGAGAGAATGAGTGTAGACAGACAAGACGGTGATGAGGGACTGAGCTCTGGGGTGTTCTAACCAGAAAAGTGTGATTAATAGTAGCCCCACTTTGCTAAAGCCAACAATAAAGTTAGAAGGGCAAATCTTAAGTTTCATAATTTTTAAGTGGAGTCATTATCAGTTTAAGAATTGAGATATAATTCTAATTCTATAGTTTAGGAATTACAAATTTGGGTTGTTTTAATTCTTCAACTAGATAGTAAGCTCCTGGAGGGCAAACTCACTGCCTTTTATAACACCCACTGTGGACCCTGGTATATAGAAGGTGCTCAATAAATATTCAAAATTTAACCTTCCTAGCTATTCTTACCTATTCCACATGCCAACTTTCCTCCTTTTTCATTTCTATTAACATGACCTTATGTATAAAGGAATGTAAATAGTTCCCCACAGAAACCTGGCCTTTTCCTTAAAGGAGATGAATCAAGCCTCCTGCATACCCAGCTGCTGGCTCCGAAGCTGCAGGCAGGTAACAAGAAGAGACAAAGCCTCTCCAGCAATCAGGGAGTCTTTGGTGGACACAGACTGCTGTCGCACACAGATGCCTGCATGCAGGGCGACTGGTTCTCCTTCACTTCCAGAGCTGCAGTTGCTTCCTGGAAACATGCAAGCAGGAGGTTACAGTAGATCCTACAGGGCCAGTGGGATATTCTAATATCCTTTTAATGTGTTCCCCAGAATCCTCAAGTGAAATTATATAGTTCAAGAAGACACTTTGATCTAAGACACAAGACAGACAATCACTTTATACGACCCTGACTGCTTTGCACATAAAACACATTTCGAGGCACTAAAAATGTGTTGATGAGGTAAAACTAAGTTCCGGTGACAGAAGTAAGAACAGTGCAGTTTTGGAGGTATGAGGGGGTCTTCCTGGGATGTCAGAAATGCTCCTTAATGCAGATGTGTTACAATATGTAAAAGTCCTAAAAATCCTGTACATTTAACCTTTCTGCACTTTATTACATGTCACACATTTTAAAAACTTTTTTATTATGGAGGTATATACACACACACATAGAATGAGCAGGGAAACCAAATGAAGCTGAAAAGTAAAGCTATTTATAAAGGTCTAATAGAAAATAAATGGCTGAACCAAAAAAATTACTTTTCCAGGTAGTAATTCTAGGCAAATTTTTATTATAGCCACAATTACTGGCCTCATAACATTTTATATTCAGCAAGATAAAAACTGTTTGTTTTGGTTTCCCCGCATACTCTGTTTATAAATTTTTTTTTCTTAAATGAAGTATGACACACATATATACATACAGTCATGTGTACAGATCTTAAGTGTATAGCTTGATGAATTTCTACTAATGCTGAAAAGCAAGAGAAAAGGCTTTCTCCTTTTTGTGATGGAACAACCTATGCAGAGATGAGTCTTACAGCTATATCCTGTCCAATGTTCTAACTACTTTGTTCTTTTTAATCAGTACCTGAACTGCTGAGCCTGTTTCGAATTCCAGCAGGAAACAGAGAATTACTTTCTTTAATTGGTTGGCTACTCCCAACAAGGTCAAGTCGTCCTGCAGCAGCAGCCCATGATAGTCTCATGAAACACGCCACAGTAGAAGTAAAATCACTTACTTCCATTGTCTAAAGAAGTATGAAAGAGCATTATGAGAAAAGGTAGTACAGGAACACACTCCATTGGCTTCTAAACCCGAGTTTGGTCATTTACTCCTTCTTAATGGAAAGAGTAACGGGACTCTTTCCCTCTAAGATCATCTAGCGAACCACCTTTTTAATGTTTCCATGCTGTTCAAAGACTTTTGATACCTCTCTGTTACCTATAAAACAAGGACTCGGATCTCCATGCTCTGGCATTAAATTAACTGCCACCGATTTGGTTTTTAGGCTTTCTGCCCTTCCTCGCACTGCATTTTGGCTGTGTGACCTCCCCATAAGACTGGTTTTCTCTAACTTTGTTCACACCCTTCCTTTTGTTCCAACAACTCTCCTTTCTCTAACTCTCCATACTTATCTCTACATATCTAACCTTTATTTATTCTTCAAGGCATAGCTCAAATGCCACCTTCTACATAAAATCATTCAAGATAGCCAAAGGTGAAGGTGATTATTCCACTTCCTCTGAGGGCCCCCAGAATGCTTTTTGCCTTTGAAGTTCTCTTATGACACTTGACATTTCCACCTTGAATTATAGTTATTTCTATACTAGTGGTCTCTTTCTTATCATAAATTTCTTTAAGGCTATAATCATGTCAATATTCAATTATATCTGAGTGGCCCCTTCCCATAGCCAGTCCTTTCTAAACAGGAGGTACTTAATAATTCTTGAATACACAATTCACTTACTTGTATTGCAACTCGCGCAGCAGGGATGATTTCCTCAACCCTAATAGAAGACCTGTCAGACACTGACAACTGTCGGTAGGATGACTTTTCTGGGGTACCACATAAGGACATCTGCCTGCTGGTCTGCCGGCTGACGTTTCGGAATGGGCGAGAAGAAAGTGCTTCTATGCCATCTTTGGTGAGGTCTTCATCTAATAACGTGGGCATTGTTTGTCCGACAAGTAAAAATCTTAATAAGGAAATAAAACAGTACACTTACTCAAACTCAGTTCACATTATTTAAAATGTTGGGATTGGGGTCTGGCTGGTGTGGCTCAATGGACTGATAGCTGGCCTGTGAACCAAAGGGTCACCGGTTCAATTCTCAGTCAGGGCACATGCCTGGGTTGCAGGCCAGACCCCCAGTAGGAGACCTGTCAGAGGCAACCACACATAGATGTTTTTCCTCCCTTTCTTTCTCCCTTCCCCTCTCTAAAAGTAAGTAAAATCTTTTAAAAAATGATGGGATTGGTAAGAAAAGTCAAGTATTGCCTTGTGAGACTAATGCAATATATTAACATACCTTGCGAGTTGTAGACAGATGGAATAAACTCCCTGCCTTGTTTCATAGTCAACTTCTGATGGGATGGAGTCCCTCTGCATGACATTTACAACCAAACTTCAAAAACAAGAGAAGAAATGCAGGATATTAAAGACTTCTATTTCTTTCATATGAAATTTTCTGTTAGTAATTTTATTGTTAATAAATGTAGCAGTCACTCAAAATTTCTACAAGATCCTTACATGCAGAATGAACTATATACATCTCTATCACAATGATTTCTTATGATAACCCTACTGGTCCATTTAGAATCAGACCCCTTGTTAAACCAAAAAAAGATGGGTAACAGAGTGTTCGCATAGTTCCTCTTCTCACTAAGTGGTTTGAGTTCACTCATGTACCAGTAGAACTGTCAATTCAAATACATATTCAGAATCGGTGTATTCAATAAAGCTTGTTTTTCACAGCCACCACAACCCATATTATTGCAGAAGCTTCCCAACTGTTCTTCCTGCTTCCATTCTTGATGCTCTGCCTCCAAAATCTAGACTCATGATATCAACCAGAATGATCCTTTTAAAATGTAAGTCAGATATGGCACTCCTCCAATGGCTTCCTATTTTCCACAGAGAAAAAAGAGACAATCTCCACAGTAGCCTGTAAGATGCCACATAACTTGACCTCTGGTGTGCCTGGAACCTCATGTGTCCTGCTGCTGCCTGCCTCGCTCCGCCCCAGTCACACTGGCCTCCTGATGGTCTCTGCAGACAACAGGTCGGCTCCACTAAAGGGCAGTGGCTGCTCCTGCGGACAGCTTTCTCCGGTCATCGCAAGGTCTCGCTCCAACGCCCCCTTCACATCTCTAAAATATCACTCCATCAGTGAAGCTTTCCCTGGCCGCTCTATGGAAAATCACAACCCTTTCCATCCCTTCTTCCTTTTTTTCCTCTAGAGCTCTTATCATCACCTGACATTTTTACTTCTGCCTTTTTTGTCTGTCTCCCCCTCTAGTCAGTAAGCTTCAGAACTGGATATGGATTTTGGTCTAATCCATTCACTGGCTCTGTTCCCTGTGCTTAGAACAATGTCTGGCATATAAATTAATGGATATACAAGAAGAAGCCAGGGTAGGATGCCTTTTTTACCACATCTCTGTAATGGGCTGAGTAAACTAAAATGAGTTGTTACAATAACATCTCTACAATGTTGAACAAAGAATAAAACTGTATGTGTACTAGGCCTTCCACGTGTTTGGGAATTCCTTCAGCTCTCTCTCTTTTTCTCCTCCCTTTTATCTCTTCATGGTCTCATCCAATTTCTCCTCCCCTCAAGGCCTCCAAACAGGAATTTCTTCTGCTCAAATTCAAGCTGGTTTTCACTCCTGGAGGAAATGGCAGGCCTGCTTCTTCCTAGAGCAAATCTCCTTTCAACTGCAAGAGAACTCAGACCCTTAATCAATCATCCCTTTTTCATCTTTATTCTTTTCTTCTTCATTGGCTCCTTTCAGTCTGCCAACAAAGAGAATCAAGTCTTCTACAAGTTAAAATCAAAACAGGAAAAGTAAACTTTCCCCCCAGTTATTCTTACTGTCAAAGTACTGTCACCCCCTTCTTGTCACTCACTGTAAAGCAGAGACACCTATTTACAGAACGTACATCCCACTCTTATACTTGCCACTTAACTCTGCCACCTGCTCATTCCCTAATGGTTGTACTTACACACTGATGCCTCCCCTAACTCTCTAATGCCATTCTTCACTTATCTCAAAAGCATCAGATCCCAGCCATGCACTTCGCATGACTCGCAGGGACCTCATATGCAACTAAATTCATTTCTCTTGACCTCCTTTGTTTCCTCCCTCTCCTCCCACGTTTATTCCTCATAAGGACTAGAGGTTCACCATTTACCAACTCTTCCAAGCTAGAAATCATGGGGCCAACCTATAAATGTTCCTACTACAGTCATATATCTAGTCATAAAGACTTGCCTGTTTTTACCTCATAAATGTCATTCTACCACTGCCCTAAATTTAGAACTTATTGTCTCTTCTCTGGAACACTGTCACAGCTCTTAAGAGTTCTCCCTGTCTTCAGTCTCTCCCACTTCTATTCTTCTCCACTGAAGCCACTGAGTAATTGTTCTAGGTAATCCCTGGCTTAGAAACTTTGTTTTTCCATGATCTATAAGATAATGTTGAAATTTCTCAATGTGACCTTTCTTTTCACCCTTATCCTTGGCTCTAGTGTCACCAGGGCAACTGTAGTTCCAAAGAGGCCATCACATTAGCACTTCACTCGTCCCCACCCCCACCTCTGGTTTCCGAGTGCCCCCGCCTGCCTTATTTACCTAGGGAGCGACTACTTGTTTCACAATCCCCAGCTCAAATGTCAATTTCTGTGAAGTATTTCCTAATCTTATGACACCCCCTTCAACCAAATTTAACCACTACTTTTTTCCCTAACCTCCACTCCCCAAAGCACCTTTTGTAAGTCTCTGTATTAATAGTTATAGTAACTATTAAACCATGAGCCTCTCAAGGACAGGGATAATATCTAATTTATCTCTGCATCCTCAGAACTAATGCCTTACACAGCATGAGCTACTGGGAATCAAATGTACCTTATCACAAACTGATGTGGGGACCAATAGAAACTGATAACACCCTCCTATCCTCTACCCTTCTGAGAATTTCCCCACTACTAGAGGGGAAAGAGATGTGCTTCTCTAAGTTTTCCAAATAATCAAAAGTCATAAAATGGATTAAACTATGCCAAAGGCTGAAACATCACTTAACTCTCATAACGTTTCACATAACACCTTGTAGGAATAAGTGAGGCTTGGAAAAGAAGTTAATCAAAATAATAAAATCATTTTCTGCAATTCATGTAACACTGAAATGCTAACCTCAAACCTCCTGCTTTGAGGAAGTTCTCACAGAAGGATTTTGCGCAGTTTCTTGCCATGTCATCATCAGCTGTTGGCATGAGTTTGGAGCTTAGAACCTTGGAAACAGATAAGCACAATTAATCATCCCAACATTTCCAGCAGAAATTATTCCTGTACGAAATAAAATAATCAGACAACTTAAGTCACGATCTCTTTTTAAATGCTGCATGTTGTTTTTCCTCCCAGAAATATATGGATGTTCATGTTTCACAATCACATAATCACGTTTCCCAAGTTCTATTTACCTAGCTAGAAAAATCTGTTTTGAAGAAAGCTGATGTGTTCTTTTCATGAAACCAGCAAATGTGACTGTTTCGGTCTCCCAGGCTTAGATAAGAATAGATATATTATATGATATACTAGATATATTCTTGAAAAAGTATATAAACTAAGTTTTATGAAACAGCTCATTTACTAAAAAAGCTAGATGAGTTCCCAATTAATGGTTCTTAACTTCTTTCTACTCATTAAACATCTACAATGGACTACACAAAAGATGAGGTGCTTAACATGCATTATCTGTTCATCTCACTATATATGGCATATACATTATACTTTATAGGTGAAAAACACTATCTGAGAGGTTTAGTGACCTCTCATCCAAGGTCACATGATGAGAATTTAAATCCAAATGTGTCTCACTTTAATATCCATGCTCCTTTCATGACGCTGTCATACTTACCTAAGGGAAAGCTCAACTGAATATTTTGGTATGGCAGAGAATTATTTCACATAATTAATTAAACTACAGTACGAGACTACAAATCTAGTTCATGTCCTGGTTTTTTTACCTCTTATGAGCTGACAGATCTCAGGCATGTAAGTTTCCCTTTTGCCTTATTTTTCTCATCAGCTAAATTGGGTTAACAATTACTTTTACCAGAGGATTGTTGGGATTGAATAAGGTAACACAAGCTTAAAGTGCTTTGTATAAACACCGGCACAAAACAAGTACTCTGTAAACAATTGTTTATTTAGTTATGATTTAAATTTTTTTTTTTTAAAAAAGGACTGATTGCCACAATTTCCCCAAGGTTTTAAACTACATTTAATTCAGGATCCTTTTCTATTCTAAAAACATCTGCTCCTGTGAATCTATGGGAGTTTTATGAGCTTAGATTTTTAATGTGAGATTTTTTTTTAAAAGATGCTTCTTCCTAAACTGTTCTTTAGGAATCGGTTTCGTCAGCCCTGGATTATGAGCGTCATGTGGGAAAGAGAAAAGCCTCTGCAGCTCTAATCCTTTTAGCATGTCGACAGCCACATGCATACACTCCCCATGCGCACTGGACAACAATTTGAGGAAAATTAAATGTTTCTTCAAAGGAACAGGTATTTGGAATATCCTCTTTGAAGTTGCCTGGTAGGTAAGCAAGAGTTAGAGATCAAAATGTAAGAAATTTAACCTTTCAGGTAACAGAAAAAATAAGTGCTTTTGGGAGTGTTACATTTTCCAAACGTTCTCTGTTGTCTAAAGCAGAAGAAAACCTACCAAAGGAATTCCCTGTTAGAAGTCCTAAAATTGTACTGGAATTATTTTACTACTAAGTCCTTGGTTCTAAGATAATGCCATCTAAGCAGCTGATGACAAGCGAGACCCATCGCCGAACCATTCTGTTTTTGTAGCTGCTCTCAAATGTGGGCGTTAAGATTTATACTGTAACTTGTTTGAGACAATCATTCAAAAGAATGTGACAAATCTGATGCCAATGGTAAGTCTGAAATTCATTAGCTTAAATTGTCCCAAAAGTTCTAAGCAATTTTCTGTTTTGGGATATTATACCTATTTTGAATGTCCACATTAAATAAGTGTATGCTTTATTTTTAAAATATTTAGCAAATATTTTCTACTTTTGAATCCATCTTTTGACAAGAATTATTTTAAGGCACATATGAAATGTTACCACAGCTTGAACATATAAGCAACAAGCAGACCATAAAATGAACGAATATAATTACATACTCCACTGAGGTTGTCAGATGAAAATAAAATTTAGAAAAAATGCCCAAGCAGGTACCTTTCAGCAATTATCACCTTTATTATGACTCAAAATCTACTCAAGAAAACAATAATTTGATAATTATGGCTGCTTAGGTATTGATATGAATTCTTAAATAGCTAACGGCCTATATGTAATTTCCTAGGTCAAAGTAAAATCATCAAGGGCTTTATTTTCTCCAGACTTAATGTGCCACAAAGGTCTGACCCTTGACCCTCCAAGAGCAGGACTGTTTCTACCTGTTACTTTCCCACATTGCTTTGTTAGTGCTTTGCTTTCAAGACTCAGTATACCCAGCCTCCCACACGTGTTATTCATAAGACCTTGGAGCAAATTTTGACCTCTTAACTATTACAATGACTTGTAGTAAATGTTTACTGAACTAAATCTACTACTAGTTTAAAGCTACTTTTGGGGGGAGGATAATAAAAATATTCTTTTGCTCAAATTCTTCCAATGGCTTTCTTAAACCTTGAAATAATAATGTCAGTATGTCTCCTGTCAAAAACCTCATAAAGCTTCATTAATGTCAACAAATGGTAATAATTAAAAAAATTTTTTTAAATGCATTTAATAACAAGAATCCTTAGGATTAATAATATATACTGGCAAAACTTGTAGAGGAGGGTAATGACACATTTTAATAGATAAGGCTTTCTATTTATTCATTTAGATGCTATTTTGCAAGTATAATAATGTACACAGCTATAAACTGAAAAAAAATTGAGCAATTACAAAGGCAAAAACCAAAATATTTCAATTTACATTCAATTTTGTACTTTTTTAAAAACTAATTTTTAACAGATCGGATCTGTTTACTTATTTCTGTCATCAGCAAACATGATTCTGCAAGCCAAAACAAAATGAAAAGAAATTAGATTTCTTACTTCTAAGTTGTAAAGTACTCTGAAGGTGGACATTCCTGGAGCAAAAGATCGAAACAGGCTTTCTAAAATGGAACTGGCACTTGGCTGATGTTGTTGCTTTGAAGAAAGGGATGGAGATTTTGAAGACTGAGAACTTGTTTCAGACAGCAATGTTTTCTAAGTTTAAAAGAATAATAAAAAGGAATGTATGTCTTATAATGACAAGCAAAAAACCCAGAAATCTGTGCATATTCTAATATTTTCTTCCTTTGTAATATAATCCAAACCAATGCCCTTTTAAAAAAATTAACCCCGTAAAACCATATCACTTCTAGAATTATTAACCAGACATCAAACTCTATCACACAAACTGTAAGTGCTCAACAGCATTATAATCCTATTTTACGCAACACCAGCACGGTCATCTTAATTTGTTTCTGTTTTAAAACCTGTACCTGTAAATACTGATGATGACATTATAAGGCTGCAAGAGTGGTAGTTTTGAGACTTTTTTGAACTAGTACTGGTGATATATTTTATTACATTAGTCCTCTTCTCCCTCAAGTTAATATGTAAGTCCAATAAGACAAGGCTGAGTTGATCTAAACATCAACTACTGACATATAAAATTCCCAACTTAATTCTAACAACTTTGTTCTAAATCAACTTATTCTGAGAACATAAACAACATTATGGATACAACACAATTTCAATATATACATAAAAGAACAATAACCTAAAAATTAAATAAAATGAACTTTAAATATCAACAGTGAAAAAATTAAAAAGATAATCCATTTATGTAAGCAACTTAAACATGAGCAATAATCACAATCAGAGAGGTATCATGAGAGAAGAATCAGTACTACAATCTGGTCTTGGACAAGAAATTTCATCTCTCTGAGCTCTGGTTTCCTAACATATAACATGAAAGCAGAAGTAGATGATGTTAAAGGCGCTTCTAGTTTTAAAATTTGACATCATTTTTGACTCTATCTGTATACTTTAAAAGCCAATGAAGTTCTGATTTCCATTTGCAGAGAAGGTTTTTCAAAAGAAGAAAAATCATTATGGAAAAGATGATATCAAATGACCTTAATGTGAAAGACCCTAAAAGTCTTTCACTGAATCATGATATAAATTCCATGTCAGTTAAATAACTATAAAGATACTCATACCTTTCTTCCTAAAGAATCAAGCTGATCAAGGGCTTCTTGAATGGCTGGATCGGTGGGTATCAAGAGCAGAAGCTTCCGTACTCGCAGAGTTATCCTGAAATTTTTCAAATTTAAATGTTTTTCACATAAGCCACAGTTTCAAAAACAGAGTCATTTCGTATGAGATGTACGGTAAAACACATTACAAGTGAAAATGTCATTTGGTTCCCTAACATTTATAACTTTCTTTCATGCTTTATAAATATTTATATTTAGTACCCTGGCTGGCGTGGCTCATTGGATTCAGTGTCAGCCTGTGAACAGAAGGGTCACCAGTTGACTGCCAGCTAGGGTACATGCCTGCGCTGCAGACCAGGTCGCCAGTAGGGGGCGTACGAGAGGCAACCGATCTGTTTCTCTTGCACATCGATATTACTCTCCCTCCCTTCCTCCCTTCCTGTTCCTCTCTCTAAAATATATAAATACATAAAAACTTAAAAAAAAATTATTTACCTTGGCTCCTCTAGATTGGCAAGCTGGTAAAGCATGTCAAATACGTTACATACAAGTGCCATTACAACACCAGGAAGAGATTTCTCCTGAAGGAAAAAAGGCAAAATATAGATACAAATTTACAAAAGAATTTTTTTAATCAAACATACCAATAATAAAAATATTAGTTCTGAAAGACTGGTCACTACAAAACATGAGGAGAGCACAGTGCTCATCTGCATTCAAGAACACATGAAAACACAGAATCAGGGATCTCTGGCCCTTCAGTGTGCTTATTACCTGGGCTCCCTTCTCATACCCACCTACTGGTGGGGGGCTAAGGTGTCAAATGGCAGGCAGAAGAAGCGAGGTAAAACAAAGGCAGGTATAATTATAAGGATGGAGGGTGGGTGCCACCAAAAGCTGACTAGAGCTCATCAGGAAGAAACAAGGCAATGAGTGATTTAAGAGCAAAATTAAAGTAGTATATATATGTACATATACTCACACACAATACATAGATATATATGAGGGGGGACCCATAAAAACTGGAATTTATTTATAAAAAACTGTGTTATTTATTCTTACATGTTTAAATCACCTTCCAAGTACTCTCCATTTGATGTACTACACCTACCAGGACGTCTTCCACTGCTCAAGACAGTTTTTGGACTTGTCAATATTGATGCCTTTTAGTGCTTCTGCCATTTTTTGTTTCACCCGTTCCACATAGGCAAAATGTTTCCCTATGAGGACACTGTTCATCCAGGGAAACAAAAAAAGTTGCTTGGGGCGAGACTGGATGAATAGGGAGGGTGGGGCACAGGGGTCATGCTGTTTTTGGTCAAAAACTGATGAACACTCAGCGCAGTGCGGGAGGTGTGTTTGTAATTATCTATCATGAAATGGGCAAATACGCTGAAAGTCTTTTAAAAAAAAATCACTGAAGCTGAATGCAGCCTCTCAGAAGAACATCAGCTGGTGCACTGATACAGATGAGTTCCTAGAACGCTCACCTAGTGGGGAGAGCCTGTACTACAAGGGGTCTGCCCTTTAGAAGATAATTCCAGTTTTTTTGGGTCCCCCCTTGTATGTAATCCAAGCTGAGAAAAAGAAGTTACCCTGTTTTTTTCTAAAGGTAAGAAAAGAAAAAATTGGATATAAGTGCAAAGAAGAGACTTAGATGTAATTAAAGTACTATTTTCTGGTTAGAAGGAATAAGAAACTAGACATCACAGAATGTATTTATTAGGGGAAGATTTTAATAAATTCAGGATAAATATGAAATAGTACTAACATGTTAAACTTGAAGACGCTGTATACATTGTTTCTGTTGCAAATTAACTGTCACAATACTATTCTTAATGGAATTTCTTTCTTAAGTTCTTGTTATATAAAAGTACTATATATTTTTAAAAATCCACAATACTAATACTAACCCTGAAGAGTTCTTTGACATCTATAGCAAGGTTATGCTAAGTTAAAAACACACAGTCACAAAAAGATCTGAAAGCCAACTGAAGAAAGTATTTCAAGGGGAAGTGATCACATGTATCAAATCTGTTGAAATATCAAGAAAATGAGGATTGAGAGGTGGAAGTGACAGATAGCATGGAAAAAAGCCAGAGAAGAGGGCGACAAAATAGTTTCAACAATTTTTTCAAGGAGCTTTGATGATTTGGGAAGGAGGGATTGGGATGGGAAATGAAGGTGGAATTGAGGGGTGGAGGGGGAGCCTTTTTGTGATGGTAAAAATAACATGGCATGCCTGACTGCTAATGGGAGTGATCCAGTAGAGGGAAAGTTAATGAATCAATGAAGAAAAATGTATGAGAGGAGCAGCAAGCAGTGGCCAGGCAGAATGATTCAGGGAGACAGAAGATTGTGTTCAGGAGACTGATAAATTATGTATCTTCTCCCAATTGATGCCTAGTGCTTCTCAGTGATACAGTTCTGAAGAGGATTTGTCTGAGAGAAAAGGACATGACTGTCCAAATCTACATGGCTGAAGGCAAAAAGATATTAAAACAGATGTTTATCGCTCAATACCTGCTCCATGGCATATGATGAACTAAACACCCCACTGCTGCTGCTGCTGGAGCTGGTGGAGGAATCTGCGGAGCTCCCAGAGGGGGTCCCGCTGCCAGAAGTCTTCACGGTCAGGATCTGTTCATCGGAAAAGCCCAGCTGGTGGAGTAGCTTTTGATCTTTATTCACTGTCAGCTGCAAAAGTGATTTCTTAATTATTGAGAGCATAAGAAGAGGAAAGTAGTATTATCAGGCTAAAGGGCCACAGTTTATTTAAACCTACCAGACAATCATTTGTAAATATCTGTATATTATCCACAGGACAGCACAACTGCTTGGCTATCTTCCACCGGACACTCCCTATGGTTTCATTACTGTGAGCCTGTAAAGTGAAATTCAATGTTGCTGTAACTCATTTACTCGTTCATTTAAACAAGCGCCTACTATGCATTTGGGCACTGCTGTATAAGCTGAGAGGAGAAAAACAAAGACGAGAATCCTTGCCCTTGGGAGGCTTCCCTTCTCTTAAGTAAAAGTTCTATTCCTTATTCCGATTCCTCCTCATCACACACGGAATAAAATCTCAAGTCCTCCTCCCACAACCGGTCTTCCATTCTTTCTTTCCCTTTCTTACTGTCACACCAGCCACCTTGCTTGTCATGAACAAGCCATGCAAATTCCCACCGGGGGCCTATGTACCTGCTGCTCCCTTTGTTTGGAATGTCCTTCCCTAGAAATGGCTTGCTGTGTCACTTCATTCAAGTCTATGTTCAGATGTCACCACCTCAGACCTTCCCTGCCCATCTTCATCTAAAATGGTATTTCATGTATAACTATCACCTCTACCAAATTATCTGCTTTATTCTTAATAACACTCACCACCACCTGATATTGTATCACATATTTATCTATGTGTCTGCTTGATACCCCATCAGTATCCTGTCATCTCACATCTTTCTTCTGAATTTAATAGTTTTTACAAAAGAATAGTCACTCATTCAGATATCTTAATCAACAGTATTATGAAAACAACAAGACTATGAAAATGGCTGGAGAGCTTAATGCAAACTTACCTCTACAGTAAAAGTATCTTTGGTAGATTCATAAGTAACATTGAGAGTTAAAAGATGTCCGTGAAATGAAGCACCATGAGGTAGAATAGTTCGTGGGACAGAGTAAAAGTCCTTGAAAAAGATAGTAAGTCAAACAAGTCAGATACACAGTGTCACTGTTAAACATTTTAAAAATACATAGCTAACACACTGAGCCTAGTAATGGATGATTCAGTTGCTTTAAAAAGAGAGGCTTACCTCTATAGTGATCACATAGCGTTCTGCCAGAAGCAGCAATCTCTCAATGATGACAAGTTTAGTGGATCTGCGGGTTAAAAAATTTTTTTAAACATATTTAAATTGCTGACTTGAGCTCAATTCCAGTCCGTTTCACTAATCACAGATAGCACTCACTGGTCAATGATGGAAATTTGCAAAGGCCACACTTCCATGAGACCTGAGGACTCTTTTGTCAGACTTGTGAAATACTATTTATCATCTGAAATATAGTCAGCCCTCCAATAGCTGTGTGTTTCACACTGTGGGTTCAACAACTGTGGATAAAAATGATTAAAAAAAATTCCACAGTTCCAAAACACAAAATTTGAATTTGCCGTGAGCTGAGCACTATACTGAATCCACACAAATGAAGTGATGTGTAGGCCTACCCTACTATAGCCTGTATGCAAAGATAGGTTATACCTACCTTTGGTTATACCTCTCTGTAGGTTACGCACATGCTCATGCACCATTTTATATACAGGACTTGAGTATCCTTGGATCTTGGAGTGTGTGTATGCTTGTGTGTGTCCTGGAATCAATCCCCCTTGGGTACCAAGAGATGACTATAACAGGACTCCAACATTCAGCAGCTTATATAGTCATAGCCCCATATTTTATTGGAGAGAATGCTACATGTGTTCACATTGAGAGATGAAAAAATTCAAATTCCTTTAACAATTTGCTACTACAGGAAGTCTAGGTGTTTCAAATAGGTATATTTCTAAAACTGAAAAGAGGTACTATCATTTTCTAATACTTGATTAGCAGTATTGGAAATTTCACTTTGAAAAGAGTTGGTTAAACACATTAAGAGTTTTGTTAAATATGTTTAACAGAGTTCTAAATTCTTTTAATCTATGAGTAGGAACCAGAAAAATTTGATTTTCAGATGGAAACTGTTTAGGAAATAACTAAGTCCTATAAGTGAATTGTTGACTGCACTGTTTTAATTATGCCTCAATAATGAATTAAACCACAGATAGCACTGCAACACACTGTATGGAAGAGAGAATAACTCCTCCCCCATAAGATAGAACAATCACTAAAAAGTTCTTTTAAAGCTAGTAATATAAGACAAAAACAATGTCCTGGTTCAAATTCAATTTTGACACTATACAGTCTTATTAACTCTGTTTAAAGTTTATAATAAGAATATTTAAAAACTATTATGTGGTTTTGCTCTGTAGTCAATTATGAATTGATTTAGAATAACAAGCACTTAGTAAAAAGAAAAAAAAAAGCATACTTATTTAAAGAAGTGGAAGTATGAAAATCCCAACCTAATAGTTCATAAATGCATTTCTATTCTGATTTGTCAGACAATAAAACATTAAGAACCTAGGTCACAGAGATGGGTTACATCTTATAAATATATAATTAGGAATTCTTAACACACATTTTTAATGAAAATCTATTTGAGATATACTTCCAAGAATGTGGGAATGCAAAAGTCACATTAGGTGTTCTTATCAAGGAGTCCAATCTATAATCACCTCCTGCCATTTAAAAAAGAAGTTCTAGAGGGTTGAATTTTATTGACGTCTCTCATATTAATAAGGTATCGCTATACAGTACTCGATTCATTTTTAAAAAGATAACAAAGACTGTGAGCAAGGATTCCATTTCTAAAAGGTGGCTTTAAAAAGAAAAGGAATATCTCTAACTGTAAATAAAAATAAATACATACATAAAGTCAGTCTGGGAGTTGAAACTGTGTGAGTACCATCCCTAGAGGGCAGCAGAGTGAAGTGCAGAGACTGCTCTGAGCACCTGCCTACGTTTCTTGGGTGTCACTGATTTGGGGCAGCTTACCAGTAATGAAAGGCTCATAAAACCTCACAAAAATGTTCTAGTTACTTCAGTTTCACATTTCTAAATGTTAATCTATTCTACCTACTATGTCAAAGAACTATAGCAAATACTGAGCTTAGACTTCACTGATAATCGAAAACAAATGCAGCAATGTGATTAAGAGACAATGCCAGTTTACTTTTAATACAAGTATTTTGGCCCTGGCCAGGTGGCTCAGTTGGTTAGAGCATTGTCCTGTACCCTAAAAGGTCGCAGGTTCGACTCCCGGTAAGGCACATACCTCGGTTGTGGGAGGTAACTGATGGATGTTTCTGTTTCTCTCCCCACCCCTTCCTCTCTCTAAAATCTAAAATTAGTAAAACTGTATCACTGAGTGAGGGGGGAAAAAAAACAAAACCCCAAATATCTAGGGATAAATTTCTCATAAAAATTATTTTGAAAAATAATTTTAAGTAAATAATATTTTAACTATGATTATATTATACTGTACAATTTTAATCAATCATCACCTTACACTTCATTTTGTTTATGCTATTAATGTCCCAGATTTGACTATTCAAGGAGAAAATTTATAAGATGTCTATGTAAGTAAATATTTCGAACTTAAAAAAATTACTCTTCATACAATGACTATGCCTTTATTCCGTCATAACAGAGAAGATTACTATTACGCTGAGTAAAAGTTAAATGAATAAAAAAAAAAAATCACACCTTATCTACCAGGTAGGGGGCAGGAACAGAGCAATACCTGGGTGGTTATAATGATGACCTTCGAATCTTCTAAAGAGATACAAATTTGGAATATACAATGGGAAACATAATTTCCCAGGACATGCTGTTTGCAAAAGTTATGAAGTAAGATGAAGAAATCAAAACTGAGAGATCTCCATTGGAAAAAAAGAAGAGGCCAATTATTATTTTAAACTGATACATACTTATGTGCTGTATATTTGTTGTAACTTCTGCAATCTCTTACCTATATGGAGACTGAACTGACGTTGCTACAGTTGGCATGGCAGTTGCTGTAAGCATTTTTGTTGCTCTGGTCACAGCATGTGTTAGAGTAGGGCCACCAAGCGCTGAACTGGCTGCCTATGAAATAAAAAATAATCATTCTATATTAGGGTTTCTCAAACTCAGCTCTACTGCCATTTTGGGCTGGAAACATTTTTGTTATGGAAGACTGTCCTGAGCATTGTAGGATGTTTAACAGTATCCCTGAGCCCTACTCACAACCTACCTAACAGCAGGTACCAGCAGGACCCCTCTAATTGTGACAACCAAAAAGTTCTCTAGTCATTGCCAAATAATTCGTGGGAAACATGACCCCCTGTTGGGAACTACTTTTCTATATATGTAATACATGACACCTCATTTAGGGGTACTTGAATGTTTTACATGTTTTTTATGGAGACTTATTTGGAAGGAAGTCATGACTTGGGAAATCCTACAGATTCCAGCACATGCTCATCACCAGAATGTTTAACTTACTAACATTTGGGGACAGCAGCACTTTGTTTTTGGAATACTCTTTATTAGACATAAAAAACAAGCACAAAAAAGAAAGAAAATACATGTTCAATGCTTTAACCATCATGCTGGAAATAAGGCATTATATGTGGGATAGTGTTACACAGCTGGCTTCTACTGGACAGGGACAACCAACATCCCCCTACTGAGTGTCCTCCTGTGGCCCTTCCTAGCATTTATAACACGAACTAGGTGAAACATGGGGAAGAGTAGGACAAGAAGCAGCTGTTTGTATAAAATTCCTGGGCTAAAAAGTAAAAAGGAGAAAAACAATCTATTAGACATGTGGAATGTAGAGCAGACCTGTTGTCTTAAGATGGAAAACAGGTTCCTATACCCTCAAAGAGGGGTGGGTAAAGTAGGGAAGAGGGGTGGTGGTGGGAAAAGAAATAATCTCCTATAAAGTACACTTCTATACTGGGGCACTGAGGCAAATGTCTATTCCCTATGTTACAATATGGTACTATTCACAAATTCTTCAATAAGATCAAGCCACAAATATCAACATTATACATGATCTTGAAATAGCAAATTATAAAAAGGAAAAAACCAAAACATTTATTTAAAAAACTGGTTAAATAAGATTTGCTACTCACTTCTAATCTTGTATAGCAATCAGCAATGAATTTCTTATGTAATGATACAGAATCCTGAAAGAGGCACATGGAAATTAAAATTAGTCTGGCATTTAGTGTAAACATTACAGACAAATGTCAAAATAAAGAAGCCAATTTTCAGGCATGCCAACTTATACATAAAAAATATATAATTTTCTGCCCTTTTGTGTTTGAGTACCTTCTTCCCACAGATACCTACCTTCTTTAACCTGGGATTTAGATTAATATAACTGTAATTTATGATTAACTGAATAGCTTCATTGGCAATTTCCTCATCAGGTGATTCCATGGCTATTTTCCAAATGAAATCCATTCCTATCAATTCCAGCTTTTCTACATACTGTTCAAAAGAAAAATAATTTTATAGTACACCAAGGTCACAAAATTACAATTATTTTCTGTTACATTGTAAGTTCACATCTCTTTAGTTCAATATGAATTAAGGCTGCAAAAACCAAGCTCTATAAGAACACTACTGTACCAATATGTAACTTTAAAACAAAACACAACCAACGGCAGAAACACTGAGTCATGGGAACCAGAAGAGAAGTGAAGATTTTTTTCCAGACACCCCTAAACCCACACTAGACATCCACCAAATGAACTACTGATGCAGAAAGAGCACAGGTGTGAGATGGGTGCCATCTTCAGGAAGCTACTAATCCTTGGAGTGCAACTTGTTCTTCCCAAGAGCTTAAAAGATCCTGTAAAAACTCTTACCATTCAGAAAGCCAAGTTATGAACAGTGTTGGAAAAAAGCTATCTTTTTGCCTTTCTTTTTAAAGATGCATATGTAAATAGAAACATCAGCTGTATACATTTGATAGATCATTTTCTGCTTCTTTGTCTGCTCCTAAATTTTTCTCCCCAAATCCTTGCCACTGCGATTCCAGAAGTGAAAGATTTTGTTACTTTTTTTGGAACATGTGGATTGATCTGAGGAGTTGGAAGGTAGATAGAACTACCTTATTCCACATTTACCTAGCCACAGGAGGCCACTGGCTGCCCCAGAGATCAGCAAGAAGCAGAGGGATTTGGGAAGTCAGTTGTCATCAGTGCAGAAAACGGAAGACAAAGGATAACCACTCTTTAGAATAGTTCATGTTTTATCTTGATTATAACATGTCTTTGCGGAATATCAAGTTTTACTAGATTATCTAAATTATCCAGATTTGAGAATAATGTACTTACCAACTGAGCTCCTTGTCTTTTCAATCGATGGTCACACAGATTCACATTTTCAAAAAATGTCTTAAATAAGTTAAATCCTAAAATTATAGAATGTCAGATAAATTCATGCACTGTAAGTAACACAGATAATCAATGAAAAGACTCAAAGCATATCAAGAGCTAAAACTAAAATGCTCAGGACAAAACATAGCTGCAAATCTTTAAGACCTTGGATTAAACAATGGTTTCTTAGATATGCCAAAAGCATAAGTAACAAAAGAAAAAAATAGATAAATTGGACTAAATCAAAATGAAAAACTTCTGTGCTTCAAAGGACATCTAAAAGGTGAAGACTAGAACAGCACAAAAAATTTGCAAATCATATTTCTGACAAGGAGTTAACATGCAGAATATATAAAAAAACTCTTACAACTCAACAATAAAAAGATAAATAATCTAATTAAAAATGGGCAAAAGATTTGAATAGGCATTTCTCCAAGGAATATATACAATTGGCTGATAAGTGCATGAATAGTCGGTATCATTAATCTTTAGGGAAATGCAAATTGATACCACATGATACTACTTCATACTCAGTAGAGTGGCTAAAATAACAAATATAGACAAGGACTGTCTGTACTGGTGAGGATGTGGAGAAAATGAAATTCTCATACTTTGTTGGTGGGTTTATAAAACAGTATAGCCAAATTGCAAAACAGTTTGGTAGTCCCTCAGGTGTTAATTATCTGATATAGCAATGTCACTCCTAGGTATATGCTCAAGAGAAATGAAACCTATGTTCATAAAACTTGTACATGAATGTCTGTAGCAGCATGATTAATAATAGCCAAAATGTGATAATAACCCAAATATCCATCAACTGATGAATGGGTAAACAAAATGTGGTATATTCTTATAGTAGAATATTATTTGGCCTAACTGGAATGAAGTACTTGCTACAACTTGGGTGAACCTTGAAAATATTATGTTTTAGCATGATAAAAAAGAAAAAGCCAGATACATATTATACAATTCCTTTTATATGAAATGTTTAGATTAGGCTAATCCATAAAGACAGAAAATAGTTTGGAGACTGTGGACAGGGGAGAACAGGGAGCAACTGCTAATGGGTACAGAATTTCCTTTGGGGATGATTAAAATGTCCAGGGATTAGAAAGTGGTGAAGGTTGCACAACTTTGTGAATATACTAAAAGCCACTAACTGCATACTTATAAAAAGTGAATTTTATAGTATGTGAATTATATCTCAAACAAAAATTTTCAATTAAGAGAAAACCTAAAAGGAAAATTTCTATACTTTGATAAATTTAAATGAATCATTTTTGTAACTAAGTAACTTCAACAAAGACATTCTGATAATTTGAGTTATAAGGTCATATAATTAAAAAATTATTATAAGATAACATTTATATAAAAAGGAATTTATCTGTGTATATAAACATCAAAGATATTCCAAATCATTCCGTTGCTTTTGAGACACTGGCTTAGAAGGAAAGGAGGAAAGAATTTTTTAAAGAAGTGAAAGAATAAATTTATATTTTTTTCCTACCATTCATAGTGATTTCATATGACTCCAATTTAAGAATTTTCTCTTTGAAGAGCTGCTGCTGAACATCACTCTCGAGATCATGTTGCCCTTTTGTAAACCATTCAAAACACATCTGTGGATCAAGACAAATATGACCCTATAACTAAGATCTGTATCAGGAAAACACATATTCTGAATTGGGACAGTAAAGATAAATTATTTTTAATTTTTCAAAAACTTATATTTCCAAAGTACCACTCAAAACTGAAATGATTAGAACTCTGGAGTAAACAAAGTATTAAATTACCAGCAATCTTTCCCACAGATAATGAAAATATAAACTCATACTTTGAATTTTCTAGGTACTGGGTTTTTCCACATTTATTAGTAAGCCTTACTATGTGCCAGGTACTGTGCTAAGCTATCACATATTTAGTCCTTTCAACAATCCCATGAAATAATTAATGTTATTCCGTAAAATGAGAGGAAAAAACAGTGTTTCACTGCTAGTAAATGTCAAAGCAGGTGTTGAGCTCCTGATTCAACCTATTTTCAGCTGTTTAATTATAGTTCTAACTGTCTAAGCCTTCACTTTTCCTTGGTGTTTCTGGGGTACAACATCATTACAGGAACTCAGTTTTCTCTTGGTAACTTAAAATTAGTTTCATGTGACAGGAAAAAGAAACTAAAAGTTATATCGAGAATCCAAAGCTGTACTTAACTTTACTGATTTTGGTTTTACCCAGAATGGTATCGAAATTATCCAGGTATTCACACTTTTATTTATATCCCAGGGATATAGATATATATTTTATATTCTCTATATTACATACATATATATTTTTCCAGCACTTGCCCTGGCCTATTAATATAAATGTATGCTTAGTAAATTGAAAAGTGTTTAGAACTGAGGGTGTGAGACACATACAAAACTGAGTGTTTAGAACTGAGGGTGTGAAATATTAAATCCCACTTGTCTTTGTCCACAATACCATTTTCTTACCTCTCTATCTAATTCACAAACATCCTGGCCAGTCACAAGACACTCCCAGATTTCCTTGGCACGATTCCAACCCAGATACAGAGTAGCTTCTTGCAAGAAAAACGCCAGAAATTTTAGATGGGCCTCTAAATACTGCAAAAAGAAATGATAATTATTTAACTCCAAACATTCATATCTAAAAGCAAAATTAAAACAAAACAAAAAACCAAAACTTTAAAATTAAAAAAATAGTTCTATCTAATTCTTTTTCATATAATTTAGGGTAAACTAAATGTGAGAAATCTGTTTACAAGTTGACAGTACAATGTAGTAGAAACTACTTCAAGTCTATTACAAATTCAGGTGACTTTAGATGACAATAAATAAAATATAATTTCATCGATCTCAAAGTAACACACCACAAACTCACAACTGGTGGGTTAAGATTTTACCCTACTTAAAAAAAATAATACTACTAACCATTTGATTTAAAAACAAAAACAACTACGCACAGAATTGCCACTTAGTATTTCATGTCAAAGTCAAAGAAAAGATGTTCATTTTTATTACTTTATCATATGCAGGTCTTAGGTAATTTACCCACAAATATCAATTATCTAAACTTTTTTTTGAAATGATTATAGTAAAGATATAAAACTGTTCCACTGCCCTTGGCTGGGTTGCTCAGCTGGTTAGAGCGTCACCCCGTACACCAAAAGGTTTCCGGTTTGATGCCTGGTCAGGACATATACCTAGATGGTGGGTTTGATTCCTGGTCTGGGTGCATGCAGGTGGCAACTGATCAGTGTTCCTCTCGCTCTAAAAGCAGTAACTATATCCTTGGGTGAGGATTAAAAGAAATTGTTCTACCACTATAAAGATACCTCATGCTACCTCTTCATAGTTACATCCAATAAATATTATGTTAACAGTTTAAATGCAAAAAGTCCAAGTGAACGTGGGAATCATGAAACAAAAGCACAATAGCAATACCTCTCGATAAGTGTATCGGCCATCCACTAGCGTCAAACCAGTTAAGCCTCCAGGTCCCGCCACGGCTGCGGCAAGTCGATGACAGGCTATCAAACTTCCTGTTACCAATTTCACTATTTCAAAATTTTTCTTCAAGTCTTGAATAATGCTCTTGGCAGAAACAATAAAAAACAAAAATGGTATGAGAAGTTACAGTTATTTTGTGATTTCAATACAAACTTCTGTTGTTAGTATGTAGTTCTAGATGAGTGACAGCAAACATATGATTGCTTCACTCATATTTCTTACATAAAAGTAAATAAAATCAATCTGGTATGTAAATTTCCTAGGGAATTAATAAACTTCTTTGCTAACTTTTGCTTGTAAAAGAGTTTTTTTTTAAAGTAACTCTTTCAACAAAATTATTTCACTTCCTATGTACCTTTCAAGATCTTTCTTCCCAAGTCTATCACATTGAGGAAGTGCTAGCTCCTAATCACACTAATCGTTTTGCAATATAAAATAAGTCTTTCAGTCTTTTCAAACAAATTTCAAAAATACCATTCTAACTTTAAAAAACTGGCTTAATTATTTCAACATATTAAGAAAATAAAATCGGTTAGGGATATAGCAAAACAAAGGTTCCACAGAAAAGCAGAATCACGTTTAAAAGGAAAATTATTAAATAATACAAATGAATTACATTAATAACCATAAAATGTAAACTAGTGACTACAAGACTCAGTTATCTTAATTATGTTTTGTTATTATAAAGGTTATATAAATAATTGTATAATAATCAGACATAGCTATTCTATTCTCTTACCTTGTCTTGCTTTTGATAGGTTTGTTTTATGAATGAGCGGGTAATTTCATGGAGCTGACGCAAAGCTGGCACCACCCATACAAATTGAGGATTATTAAGCTGAGATGACTAGAGTTGAAAAGAAGTTACAATAATTAAATTTAGAAATAAGTGGTAGACAAAATTTATTAGCTATAAAAAATTTCCAAGTCAATTATGTCCAAGTCAATTGCACATTCTATTATATTCCACCTCACAGTGCTCATTTATAGCTTATCTCCATGCACTCATAATTCAGTCTTCAATTTCTTATTCTGCATGCAATTTCCTAAGGCCAAGAACTGCAAACAGGAGTGGGTATGAAGTGACAGCAAATGTACAGGGGTACATCAGCAAAAAACAGACAAGGAATTAGCAACTTCAGAGGATAGATTAAGTAGCACAGGCTGCTAGGACATGTTGACGTAATAAAATAAATTAATGGCAATAGCTTAACTTGGGTAAGCTGAACTGGCTGATAAGTAAAAATGGTATAAAAATATGTTTTTCTATACTGATATGATTAAGATACCAATGATATGATCACGACATCGATAGTGGTCTAACTATTAAATATTCACAATCTGCTTGTATTTCCGAGTTAAAACAATTTTGTAAGAAATAATTAATTATTACAGGCACTTTATATTTTTCAAAACACTTTCAAAGGTATTATTTCTGAAACCAGTACAGGACAATCCAGATTTTCATAGTACACATCTGAAAAGTCTGATCTTCATCTTTAAAAAGAAAATTGCTTTTTAATAAATAGCATCTTCAAAATATGAGGTTTCATTATAAAATTTGTAAGAATATCAGGTTAAACACTATTAATCAATTGATCGATGAAGTCTAAAAATACTGAGTAAAAGTTTAAGTCCTGAGCATTTATTTTAATAGCTAAATTTTGTTTTTTATAAAGCATTGTTTCTTTAAGTCATTCTGTAAGATAAATACCCCTGTGGGTGACAAATACTTCTGATGTCTCTTGTAGAAAAACATCCTACTACTGAATATGTAAAATGTGAGAGAGCTACTGCCAAAACAATACTGGTTTTCCTAAAGACTAGCCAATCAATCAGCCAACACCGTATTTCCTGGATTCTAAGATATAGCTTTTATAAATTTCAACAGTTCTAAAACTGATGCTTCTTCCAATTATGTCAAAAGAAACTTATTAGCCTCTAGGCATTGGGGTAAGTTATGATATAGCTGTCCTTACCTAAGTATGTGTAAACTTAGCTGTATGCAAAAAATATCTGTTCATCTACCTGTCATTTTATTTATTACTTGCTATAGGAAACACCAACCAAGGGAGGCTTTTTAACTTAAATTGAGATCACTGATTTGTTACTCAAATGCTGTCAAAAAGATTACACTATAATGTGAAACTGACAAGCCTGTCATGCATGTCTGCCAATTCAATTAAAAACAAAGAACCCCACCAGCGGTCTCGGACTACTAAAGCATTTTTCAAAGCCAGGGGAATTTGGTGTGATAGGCTCATATACCTTGTGAGGTGCTCTATCACTCTGCACTAAATGTCTCTGTCTAAAGTGGTACCTTAATTCCAGAGAAGTTGTTTAACATGTAGTATACACAATTTAATGAAATAAAAAAGCAGCTTGAGTTTTATGAGAAAGGACAAGGACACAAAACTCCACGATGTTCCACATGCCTCAAAATTATAGAGTCAGTCTTAAAGATTTCAAAGACGTCAAAAACACTATGAAAAATAATGAAAAGGAGTGTGCCACAGTGAAGCTGTACATCCTGGTCAAAAAGGAAGCTGAGACAATCCCTGAATGCAAATCTAAACAAATGTATGGCAAAAGTAAAATGTAGTTTCTTTTTTTACTTCTTTATAAACTCATTAAATTAGTATCTTAGAATCAGAGAAATAAGGTATATATATATAGGGTGGGGAAAAGTAGGTTTACAGTGGTAATACAAATAAATAATACAATAATTAATAAATAATACCAGAATAAACTGTTTTGCATACTCACAACTGTACACCTACTTTTTGCTCCACCCTGTATTAAAGGTCAGCTATTTGCAAGACTAGCTACAATATTTCTGCTAAAATATAAAAGGTGAAAAATGACAGCGATTAAGGCTCTAAGGCTTAGGCCCAAACTGACACCTTCCAAAAGGATGACAAACAAAAGGATATAAATATAAACCCTTCAGCAAATAATTAGAATATTAAAAAGTATCATTATGACTGGAATATTTCTGTTTAACATTAAAAATTATTCTTTGAAGGTAGCTCACTATCAAAGTGAAAAGAAAATACAGATAAAATTGGAATTTAAAAAGTATTTTTGATATGGTCTTTCCAAAGTTTAGCATATAGGACAGATATTATTTACTCTACCATATCTATGACATTTGCTAAATTACGAGAAAAATTTAACTTACTCTTCTCCATTCACAAAAGAGGCAAAAGACTATGGTGAACAATTAAAATGAACATATCTGATAATATCTAATGATGGAGCTGAGGCTTCATAAGTAGGAGTTAATGGTATGTCCAAATTAGGCTCTTAACATTAGATGAAGCCTTAGAAGTCAACTAGTTTAGCCTGCAAATCTTCGTCTAAACCCCTCCTATTCATTTTTGTTAGATGACTAGTCTCCTAGTGCTTCTAGGGCTGAGGAACTCAGGAGTCGGGGCATTCTATTTCAGGCTATTCTCACTATTACTGACCTATCATGCTGAACCATGCCATCCCATAACTTCTTAGGAGCCATAAAAAGTTGAGTTGAATAAAACTTCTCTATAACAATCCTCTCAATACCTGAAGAAAGCTTTCATATTCTCTTTCTTGAGTCCTCTCTTCTCAAAGCTGAACATGCCCACTTGCTCATCTGTCTTGTTTACCCAGACCTAGCAATATATCTAGAATCAAAGTAAAAATTTTTACATGGGAGAACATCTTTTTAAAAAAAGTATTTCCTCTTGTGCTAACCACATTACAGTGAGGATGTACTGAGGACATCTTGCTACTTTTACTTTCAGTTGCGTGACTTGGCAAATAGAGGTCACTCCGCCATGGGTAACCATTTTAGTGTACTTGTAGGGTGAAAGGGAGTAGTAACAGGAAGGGACCCAACATTCACTGAAAGGCCGTCAGGCACGGAACTAAGGAGGCCTTAAGATAATGACTTAAGGGATATGCAAACACCGCTAATTGAGTAAATATGATTTTTTCAGTTTAGTAATTTGTTTTGGATGAGTACATTTAAACTTTTTAATTGGAGAAAAGAAGTGAAATAAGATGGAGAGGGCTGGGGTAGACAGTGGAAGGTATAAAGGAAGCAAAGGAAAGAGGACCAAGGAAGCCAAGGGTATCCTGGCAGAATCTACAGAAATAATGTTAAGCAATAAAGGTCAGAATTTCTGAACATACAGTGGAACCTGGGAATTTTAAGAGTGTCAAAAGCAGAGGGGAAGGGAATCAGTTTGGGGAAAAGAGGTAGCTGAGGGTGGGAGGGGAGTAAGAGGTGGGTGATCTTGTCTTACCCTTTGCTTAGTTTCTGTGTAGCCTGGCAGGGAGACATAATCCCCAAGTCAGCCCACCTTGCTGCCTGGCAGGAAAGGGCATAGCATAGAAAAAAACCTTTAGTGGCAGTGTATAATTCACCCCCCTGCTGGAGTCATATCCAAGGGGCTTAGATCTTCCCACTGCCCCTCTTTAGCCGTGTGCACTCTAAAAGAGTATCTGTGAAAGCACTTAGTCAACTGCAAAGTGCTATATAAATGCAAGATATTATTTGGAATGAAATGATGATACATCAGAATTTCTTTACTGGGAGCAGTGGGAAATAAAAGGAAGAATACTCCTTTCAAGACTCACAAAATGACTCCAAAATTCTGCCTGTTACTTTTTGAGTTTTGTTATGAAACAACAGACCGGAATGAAGTGACTGCAAAGAGAAGCAATAAAGATGTAGTGATGCTGCTGGCTAGAAGAGCTAAGTAATGCTTAGCTGTAACAAGGGAGGAACAGAGGTCAGGAAGGATTTTCTGGTTTTAAAAGTCATTTTTCCTGGAGGTGGGGAGAAGTCCCTTTAGCTTTGACCTTCACTATCTACAAAGAAATGTATCTGTTACTAAGAAGAAAAGACCATTTTTCTGTAAATACCCTTTTCCTTTTACTATTGAAGGATCTAAACTCCTTAACTCTGGATAAGTTTCAATCATAAAGACAGATGTTGCTAACTTATCTGAATCACTGAGAAAGCTGGAAAATTCAAACTGAATCTGAGGAGAAAGAGAGCAATGTTGTTGAACTGAAAGAGTAATTCCTCATAACCTGAGCATTAACAGCTCCAGTTTGTGAAAAACTTTTAAAATTTCTAAAGCTAGATAATATGTAGAAAACTCACTTGATCAAATTTCAGTGTCAGAAATATAACACAAGTTCTTAAAAGCCCACTGAATCACCAAAGCCTATTAATAAGAGCTGAGAGTACCTGAATATACCAATGACAGACTACAACAGCAGTAGTCAAGGTCTTTAAAGAAATGCTTCTTAGTGAAAGCTAAGAAAAGTGACTTACCAACACAATTACTAAGCCGTTAGCTATTTACCGAGGCCTTCTATGCTAAGAGTAAAGTGAAATCCCTCTTGCTGCTAGGCTTTACGTTTGGGTTTCCGTCTGGGCAACCCGAGAGCCTATGTGGGAGGAGAACACGGGTCCTCTGAGCGGGGCTGTTGCAATCCGGATGCGAGTTCCAGTGCGTGGACACTGATCAGCCCTCTCAGAGGAGAGACTTGACGTTTGAGGACTGAAGCAACAGGAGAGCAACAATGCTCACTGGTTCCTCTGCTAACCACCCTTTCAAAGGACAGTCCAGAAGTCCACCAGAGCCTGGAGGCCAGAGCCCTGAAGGTCAGGGTTTGTACAGAGCCAGTTCCTCTTGTAATTACTACCCAGCCCTACCTCTTTCTAAAATGGAGCCCCAGCAGCAGGCACTCATCCATTAACTGTTTGCCTAAGAGGAACTACTTTAGGAACACATCTGAATTAAGCACCTAAAAAAACGACCATGTGCCAGCACTGAATGAATCTTTTTTTTTTTTAATTTAAATTTATTGATTTTAGAGAGAGAGACAGGAAGGGAGGAATATCAATTTGTTGTTCCACTTATTTATGCATTCATTGGTTGATTCTTGTATGTGCCCTGACTGGGGATCGAACCTGCAACCTTGGTATATCAGGACCATGCTCCAACCAACTGAGCTATCTGGTCAGGGCTCTTTTTCTCTTTCTTCTTACTCTATGAATGTTCCTCCATTTCTCCCTTATGGGAGAAAAATGGGCATAATGTTTACTTAGAATCCACTGTAGTTATAAAAGTTGTCTGTATTTTGGCATTAACTTAAAAAAGAAAGACTAAGTTGAATTTCTTATAATTTTATGAAAATAACATAAAATAACACAATAAAACTACTCTGAACATGATTCTAGGTTTTTTTTCCCCCTTTGAGAGTCGATAACTCCCCAAGCTTTAAATAATAAAGCATAGGTCATACATATTTAAACAGCAGTTTGTACTGCACGTTAGTCTAAGGAACACTAAAACATATTATCTTTAAATTGTGATGTAATTTACTACAAGTAATTATTAAATTAGTATACCTTTTAGTTGGTTCCGCCTGCAAATTCTTACCTTGAATCCATCCTTCTTTTTTTCCAAACCTGACCATTCTCCAGGCTGAAAAATTATTTTAAGAGATACATAAGTGACTTGGTAAAAGCAGTACTTATAATTTTAGAGTCCTGAGCTCAGACTCTAAAAGTTAAGAGCTTCCAGAGGAGACATTTAGTTTAAATTACATAATAGGGGAGGAAAATTATTTGGCTCTAATTACTCAGACAGTACTACTGTTCTAACAACAAAACCAGACCAAAGGTAAAACCAACCCTTTTAATATCTTCTATGCACTTGATGATGTAGCTCCTCTTGATGGCTTCTTTCACTGCATAGGCATCACTAAGGATTGTCAGGTGTTCGTCCAAGGCTTGCTGAATAAGGCTACTGGGCAGGGTTGGAAGATGAGCCAGTTCCCAGAGCACATCTAACACCTACAATAGTAACACATATGATGAGCTGGCCAATACACAAGTAAAACTGCTTTAAGTATTTGCAGCTAGAAAAATTCATTTGATTCTCCTGCCTTTCCCGAAGTGGTCTCAAAGCGAGCTTCCCGGCCTATTCGTCCAATCAGGCTCAGTAGCTTCTGCCTTACTCTGTCGCTCTCAGTCTCCCAGCTCTGTAGAACAGAAAAGACAAGAATTAGTGCACCACGCAGTGTCATCAAACTGGAGAAATATGCAAAACTTTAAAACTGAGCTAAAAAAAAAGTTTAATAAACTACGAAGAGTATATTTAAACACTACTAATTTAGAGGAGAGGGGACCTTAAAATATGTTTATTTTAGAAAAATTTAAAATAAGGATGTTTGAATGAACACATACCTTCTGAATGAGAACAAACAAATGATTAAGCTGATCTGAATTAAACTTGACAGCTGCTGCAGCAATAATAGTGTGAATGTTCTCGATCACGGTAGATGATTGTCCTGACTAGAAAGGAGACATTAGGAGAAAGTTAAGGCTTAGAACTTGGAAAAAACCTCAGTCTTCTTCTCCCTGGCAATTTACAGAAATTACTAGAATAAATTCATTCTAGTCTACTCAGCATTCATTTGCACAATATGTTGGTGAGACTATATGAAACAACCATTATTAACAGTTACCAGTCGGTCTTGTTTAAATCACTAGCAGGATTAAATATTTAAAAATACAGTGTGAAAAAAAGAAAAGAATCAAATTCTCAATCTGACATTCTTTCAAGAGGGGAACAAAATATTTTTAACTGGTTAAAAAAATAATGAAACTGATTACACTACAGGACAAACATACTCAATTTTGGTATTTCATATATAAGCTTGATGGTCTCAGTTGAGAGTTTTATCTGCCTCATTTTTTGTTTTGCCCATAGATATTTTATGATTTCAATCTGAATGTTTATTTATCCCATGAACAGTAAGTCTCTGCTTCAGAGATGAAGACACCATGGTCAACCTTATGACTGACATTCACTTTAAACCTCAATCAGAACTCCATCATGCCTCACTGCTCACCATGTGAGAGACTTAAAAGGTAGGGGGACTTTAACAAATTCAATTCTATAAGAATTTGCTCGATATCTACTATATACATACATTCACTGAATGTAGTAGAGATATATAATATATACATATCACGGTCTCTAATCCTCAACCTGTGTGGAGTTAAAACTTACAAAACAAAATAATATGACAGTATTCAACTAAGGTCAAGACATGGGAAGTAAAATTCACAGGACTCAGGACTTTTTTTTTTCAGTCTTGCACCTTAAACTTCCTATAGTCAGCTCAGTAATGTCAGGTTGGGAGCCTGAAAATTATATTTCCTCTGCCAGCTGTCCTCCCATTATGTTCTAGCAATGAGAGGCACTGCTGGGAGATGAGCACGCAGGGGGAAAGAAGTGTTTCTGATTTGTGCTCAGAGACTGGATACAGGTGCTGGCATTTGTGGCAGCAAGGGATTCCAAGAAGCCCTGGTGGCAGTGTCACCTCTTTGACTGCTCAGCACTGGCTGTGAAAGGGCTTCCAAAAGCAGCTTCCTTTTCTTCGACTTGATATCCCTTTTTCCAGTTTGTTGTTCCAACACTCATACCTCCCTTTTTTGCTCTTCCATCCTAGCAACACCTTTGCAAACAATGCCCCGTATTCAATTCCTTCTGAAATACCTAGCACAGTTTCTGTTTCCTGACTAGATTCTCATAGAGAGATTAAGGAGATATTGCCAAGGTGAGCTCCAGGTTTCTTTCTGGCTTAGCAACTAAATGAAAAATAATACCATCACTGAAACAGGCTGGAAAATGACTAGGTTTGGTCATACTGAGTTTGAGATGCCTAGGAGATAACAAATGTACACATGTAAGTTAAACACTTAGGTATAACGCCCTGGAGCTCCAAGAAGAGGTCTGAATTAGAGATATTAATTCTAAGACAGCAGTATCCAAATGTAGTCGAAGCCACAAAAGTAAGTGAAATTGACTAATGACAGATTATATAAAAGGGGCTAAAGACTAAGGCTTGAAATAAACTCATATTTACAAGACAGAAAATAAGGTAGTAAAGGGGACTTAAGAAGGAATGCCAGAAAAGTGGGAGAATGAACTATTAACAAAGTGGAGGGAAAAAAAATGAAGGGTATAGTTGATTCTGTCACAGATGATGAGAGTTTGGTAGGATAAGGTCTATAAACTCAGTAAATATTACTATCATTTTCACTGAATAGAATTAAATGGGAAAAACTTATTAATGAAAACTGATAAACAATACAGTCAAATGAACACTGGAATGACAAGCAAAGGACAAACATATTCCTAGCTCTGCAACTAACTGCTACACAGCCCGTAGAAGGGCTCTCATTTTTTAACCTCACTACTGAGAAGGCTAGGCTATGTCAGTAGTTTCACACCTTCTGAGTAGAGGGATCCTTCTTACATACACAATCTTAATGGAAGCTCTAAGCTGTAAGACATATTTCAGGGGATTTGCTATGGTTAAAGCAAGACAGAAGTTCCAGTTTCCTGCTCCTTCTCCACTCTCCTCCCTCTTCATGACAAAAATGTCAGGAAAAAGGCAAAAATAAGTCTAATCAACTTACCTGTATCTTCCAAATTTTTGTGAGTTCATCTAAAGACAATTTACTGCCCAAGAGTTCGATAATTCCCTTTATACGATCACAGTACTGTGCTTGGTCTATGTTACCTAAGGGAAGAAACACCAGAGGGTGCACGCAGATACAGTGAACACTGACTTTCTAAATATGATCCTAGTAATCAAAGCAATATTAACTTTCTCGAAGATTACTCAAAGGCTAATACAGTCAAAGCAACAATTTTTAAAACTTTATACAAAAATATATTATTTATAATTATGTTAGATTTTTTTTTAAAGCAACTTACCTTCCAGTGCAATTGAAAGAACTGAGTTTTCAACTAGCCAGTCTAACAATCTGTCTGTATCTATAGCATTCTTCACAGATTTGGATAAAGTGCTATCTTCTATTAGTTTGGTTACCTAAAAAAACAGGATTATTGTGACTGAAACTAATGCAAATTATGCATAATCAAATTCTTCAAATTCTTCACATATATATATTCTGTGACTTTTATAGTGTTAAATATTGCTTGATAATTAGCTAAAATGTATCAAAGGACAATTATTAGATGATAACAGACAACTTAGGACATCTCTTTAAAAAAGTATAAGCCATTCTTACAGCTCATACTTCCTGGGCCAGTGCTGACTGGCTCAGAAATAAGCATCTGACCCAAATTTCAATCAAGGCATGTCCTCCAAGTTTTATATTTGGGACCAGAGAGAAAGTGCCAGTCCCTCCATGGTGATGGGAGTGATCTGTGGCCATTATGTCTACCATATGAAAAATGTCACTCTGCCAGTACATGAAGACCAAAGCAAAGATGCTCAGAAAAGCAGAGTCCTGGAAAGAGTCTTGGATGTGGTCAGGTCCCAAAATCTAATTGTTCCTGCCCTTACATGGTTTGGCTAGTCAGTCCTTCATTCATGTGAAATAGCCCAGCTTTCTTCCATGAACTTCTTTCTGGCCTAAGAGGATTTTTGATGAGTTTATTTCATTTGCAGTCAAGAATACTAATTAATACAAAACTGAAGGAAAAATGCTGGAATTATAACTTTACTGTCATTCACCAAAACCAATTATGCTCATGTACAGTTTGTGAAATTAGAGAAAATTATTTCCATTTTGCTTAGATCATCACAGCTACAGTCACTTCAGTTTTGTCTCACCCCAGTCGGACAATCTGGTTTAAGTAAACACATATCTGAACTATAATAAAAGGGACTATATCTTTAAAGTAAAAAAATAAATATCAAATTAATATGTGCCAAGGCATTATATTCTAGGAAATTTCACAAAAGCACTAAATATTTCAAATACTTCAGAGAACAAATTTTGAATGTAATATAAAAAGATCACTTTATAAACAGACAATTAAAAACATATACACCATTTCACATATAATCATATCTTTTTTGTATAATTATGAGAAATTATCCTTCTTTATGTCCCAGAGTTTTTACATTAATAACCACAAGTTTCGGCAGAACTGAAAGTGTCTGTGCTTTACGTCTTCTAGAAACAAAGGAAAAACTTACTTCTTTGAGGGAATTCATTTTAGCACTAAAATGTGGTGATTTCAGCATGCGTAGTAGGATGTCTAGTCGAAGGTCATCCACGACGGTCACCAGGTCCGGTTGGAAGCGCATGCAAAGTAACTTAATGGCAGATAAGAGCTCGGGAATGCTAACCAATCTCTTTGATTAATAACACATACATGCACACAAAAACAAAAAAGAAAACATGAAAACATTTTGATTCCAATTCTTACACACACACAGGAATTACAGCGTATTTTCAATAGCAATGGTCTGGTGGTATATGATGCTCTACGTGGTCAATTAGCTACATTTTGCTTCTAAACACGCGTGAGCAAAGGAAGGAAAGGGTCCTGTGAGAAATTCAAGGCAGACAAAATAAATCATGTTAAATTTACATGTTAAAATTGCTTCTAACAACTTTGGATAAACTTTCAGTACTGAATTATTTTAAAGCTTCTTCACTGCTATACAAATTATAATACTATCCAAATCAACATGTTAGTAAAATTCTGAATATCGTGAGAGCCCTATAGACATTCTATCGACTGAGGTAATATCAACCACTGGTGCTCCAGGAAGAAGCATCTTTCAGTTAGAAAATGCAAAATTAATTTGACGTGAGTTGCGTGGGACCAGAATCCGAAGAGCAATGGCGTGAGAACGAGGCCCCAAGTCCTGGCACCGCTTCCCTGCAGTAATAGGCACTGGGGCCTCCCTGCTGGAAACAGCACTCACTTTGTCTTTGAGGTCCTTTTCCTCCACGCTCCGCACATCCTGGATTGTAGTGTGGATGACGGGATCTAGCATGGGCTGCAGAAAAAAAATGCTACCTTAATAAAGAGTCCTGAATCTGTCCTAAAATTAGAGGAGATACTTCTTCATTCACATTTCACAAAGAAGACACTGCAATTCTAGCAGAAGAGCTGCCGTTAAATCACTAATACCATTCCGAGTAAAGCTTTAATTGATTCTGTGCCTTAGCTTCTTTAACATTATACAAGTGTGACCCCTATAATTACTATCTTATAAGGGTAATTTTAAAGAACAACCAAAGACACATGGACTAACTTTTAAACATTAAGCATGAGTAGGTATTATTTTTTTAATAAAGTAAACATATTGCATTTGATTTTAAAAAATGAATATAAGCACAAACCACAAAAAATATGCTCTTATGTGCATTACTTTTGCTTGCTGACATAAATGGGGTCCATAGATGAGACTCATACAACACACTGCTCCAGGATGGTAGCACAATCAGACAACTGACTCTAAACAGTATGTGAGAAGTAGTCAAATATTTTTAGCTAGATATAAACGATCATTTCCATCCATGTAAAATGACTTTTAAAACTTATCTAGGGATGAGAGAAGATGAACAATATTTAGCTGTCAAAGCCAAGAAGACACTGGCAATGAATTAAAATGACATCAGGCAATTAGCCAAATAGAATTTCTTCATTTACACGTCATGCTGATTGTACAGTGAGGACTGAGGGCTGTTAGGGTAAAAGGCAAGTCACACTGTTCTTGTCAACATGTGCCAGCCCTGTTTCTCAGGGCAACTCTGAGATACGCAGGGTTACCATCACCATTTTACAGCCAAGGCTGCCAAGGCATAGAAGTTACCTAAGTCTTGCAAAATCACACAAGTAACAAATGGTAGAGACAATTGTTCATTTATGGCAAATAACACAGTATGAATATGGTATGAATTTAAGGCTGGGTAATTTGATACAATTAAAATAAAAATGAAGTTAAATATGCTTTGGTTGGAAATTCACATACTTTTTTACGCTTTTAAAAGTATACTTATACTGTGCTTATTTGTAAAACCTGTAATTTCTAAAGAACTTAGTATTAATTAGCAACTGGACATTTATGCTAAATCTCTTTCCATGGAGCAATGCATGGGTAATGAGCATGCATTTAAAAAGCTAATCTTGGCCCTGTTATTAAAAAGTCAATTATTAATACTTATTAAATTATTAAAAAGTCAAATTATTTTGCCTCTTTGTGTCTCAGTATTTCAGCTACAGAACTAATGATTATATTTATATGCTTAATAAATTGAAAGAACACTAGATGCTTCTAAAGAGTTTAATATCCAGAATGAAGAAATATAAAGTCACTTTATTTCATCTGAAAATCTTGCAATATTACCTGGACATCTAAAGAAGGCATTTGACGCTTAGAAATAGAAGAAAGTTCCAGAACCTACTGAAAAAAAATCATGTCTCCCTTGTTAAAATGTAAGTAAATTAGGTTTTAGAAGGAAAAGTGCATACAAAACATTGTCCCCAAAGGACACTGTGCTTTTAAAATCATTTATAGTTGTTTAAAAAAAAAAAAAATCTCTGGAAGTTATAGGTTTCACACACTTACTTATAAAAAAAAAATAAATGGAGGTATTTCAATGTGACATTTTATTCAGTAAAACTTGTTAACTGAAATGGAAAGGAAACAAGAGTACAATAGGTCTTAAACATTACAAAACTGAACACTCATAGCTTTGAGTACTCTACAACCTATTAGCTTTCAATACGCAGAGGCAAGAAATCAGGTAAGATATGCTGTCAAACTGTTATTCAGTAGTGAGAGACTCTGCTAACAAGTGAGCCTGGTAGGTTGTTTAATATGGATCTAATTTAGTACATAATGGGGCTCCACCCTTACCCAGTCCCACAAAGGGGGGTGGGATTTAGGCAGCCTATTTTATAGGCAAGAAAATGAAGAAAAATATACGCTCTCATATATAAATTATATTTATAAAATGATAAATCGAAAATGTAAACAACCTTAAATGTTAGTGGTCTCCTAGACTTTAAATTATTAATCATTTTTAATTTTTTTTCTCATAATATTTTCATTAGAAGTTACTCTGGATTAGGCACAGTTCTGAACAAATCTGATAAAAAGATAATTATTACCTTTTGTATTTCTTAGATCACCTTCTGAGGTAAATGTACAATGGCCCAATCTTACCTGAACCACTGAGGAATTGAGGTACTCTGCACACACCCCTAAGGGCTGCACCAATGCTGAGACTGCCTGAGAAAAGACAGTGAAGGTTAGGGATAAACATAAATGGGTTTTTTTTTCCTTTAACATTAAACACATTCCCTTCACTATGTTGGAGAAAATTTTAAATAGCAGTTTGATCAAGTCACAAATGAATAACTAGACAAACTATACTCTTGGACAGAAAGAATTGACGTAAAGATTTCAATCAATTTAAATTATTATAAACAGTTAATGTAATTTAAATAATAGTAACAGTAGGCCAATAAAACTTCTTTGGAGGACTAGATGAAATGATTCTGAAGTTCATGTTATACAACACAAAAAAAATTTTATTTGAAAAAAGGAGAGAACAGTTGGAGAAGCAGTGAACTGTGTCTTTAACAAAAAGAATTTAAGACTTCCATGAAGAAAATTATAAACCTTAACTAAAATACAAACAAGAAGGCCCAAATAAATGAGATACTATGTTCTTAAATAAAAAGGACCAATACTGTAAAAATGTAAATTCTCCACACACTGACCTATAAATTTAACACAATTCTAAACACGACTTCCGTGGGATTTTCTGCAGGAGAACCTAACATGTTGACTATATTCAGAAGAGTAAAAAATGAGAATGATCAAAAAAACTTGAGAAAAGAATGATGTGGGAAGAATTACCCTTACCGATAATTAAAACTATGGAGCAGTAGAAAAAGAGCCACAGAATGATTAAACAAATGAATGACTGGAACTGAAGTTCAGGAGTAAACCATGTATACATGGGTTGGTGACATGATAAAGTCAAAAATCAAACAGTAAAGAAAAAATGAATTATTCATTAGAGGATCTTACAACAATTAGTGACCCATTTGGAAGAAAATAAAATTAGACCTCTATGTTATACAATATATAAAAATAGATTTAAATAAATTTAAGAACTAAGTTTTAAAAATAAAACCATAAAATATAAAATGAACTGAGTGGTTTTATAACCTTGAGATGGGGGAACATTCCCCAAGCAAGTTATGAATCTTTTAAGCCATCAGAAAAAATAAAGACTACATAAAATTTTGAAGATCCTATGTAACCATCAATAAAAATAAAAAGAGAAGCAAAAGACTGGGAGAAAAAACAGGTAAAAGTGTTTTTCCCTATTTTTTAAAATTAAAAAATATTTAATGTGGCCCTGGCCAGGTTGCTCAGTTGGTTGGAGTGTCGTCCCATACACCAAAGGTTGTGGGTTCGCTTCCTGGCCTAGGCTCATAACTAGATTGCAGGTATGATCCCTGGTCTGGGCATATACAAGAAGTAACTTATCGATGTTTCTCATATCCATGTCTCTTTCTCCCCACCAACCTATCCTCTCTCTAAAAAGAAAAAATCAATATTGTATTTTGAAATGCATAATGTGCACTTTTTTGCCCAAATTTCTGAGGGGAAAAAAAGGATGTGCATTATATATAGGTATGATGATTACATACCATGGATATAATAATCCCCGTGTATAATATGCGCAAAACACGGGTGCACATTTTACATGGGAGAGCATTATACATGGCAATTACAGTAAACATACCCTCAAGTGAGGATTAAAAAAAATTTAATGTGAATGTAAATGTTAATGTAAAATAAATCATTTACTTATACTCCATCTTATCATATGGCCTAAATTTATTCTGGGATAGTCGCCTTCTTAACTGGTCAGGAATCAGGCATTTATCATGAAATTTTCATCGTATTTGTTAGAATCTCAATTTTGTAATCTTTCTCCTAGGCCTGTTATGATCCCTCAACACAACCTAAGCAATATAATTCTTCATCTATTGCAACAAACATAATTGTTCTAAAAAATGGCCTGAACTGAGGAAATATCCTGGAGAAACCTTTAACCTCAGGACATCTGAAAATAATGAGAGTAAACCCAGGTTCCTATCTTTAGCTAATTTTCCTTCAAGTAGGGTAGAAATTTGGGCTGCTCTGTATTTGTTTTTTAAATAAATTAACTCTCCAAGAAATGATTGTGTAAAAAATGAAGTTAATTTCTGATATCACCCAATGACCTATTCAGTAAGTTCTTTAGGAACAAAGAAGCTTGATAAAACCCCGAATCTGAATAGGTTTTTGTTTTATTTTGCTTTTTAAAATGGCTAACCTATTACCTTCCAGGTCAATAAAGTAATTTCTAACATACTTTATCTATTCAGTGGGAATCCAAACAACAGCGCCTAACAATGTAGTTAATGTTCAGGGAAGGAAGAAGCGTCCCAGTCGGTGTCAGTATAAATATTTATGATTTGGCAGACATCTGCTCTTTAAGGGTAAACAGTGGGTGGTAAGAAAGAGTAAGTCTATTACCAACCATACCATCAGTCTCTCTCCTTGACTATTGTTATTTCCCTCATGGAAAGATTAGCCATGGTCCCACAGAAATAAATGCTACTATAACCACAATTTGCAGCACTTAAGTATATTATTTTACTACATCATTTTCTGCTCTACTTACAGTAGCTAACACAGTGTGTTGTTCACGGCAAGTACGTAAGTCATTTTTAACTGAATGACTAATTACTTAAGAGAATAAAGTCTTCTTGGTTAGAAACAGGTCAGCAATCTGTGCAAAATTAAAGATTAAGTTATTCCCCCTAACCACACAGTTCAATTTTTTTGAGAAAATAAAGTCGACAGGGGAAGATAATGGTTTTGCACCTGAGGGATGATTCGCAGCTCCTATTATAGCCCTCTGTTATCAATGAATCTCTGTAACACCAGAAAGTTTACTAAACAATCTTAAAATATTTTATTTGTGTCTCGTCCTATGAAATAAATTAATTTAATTGAGGCATAAATTTGCTGTGTACACAAATACTTGCCACGTATACCAACTGTCCTTAAATAACAAGATAATTTCACGTAACCATCACAAATTAAGAGAAAAATGCCATATGCAAAGGGAAATTAATGAAATAATAAAACCAAAACACCCTGTATTGAAATTTGGTTATTATAATTAAGAGTAAACATTTCTGTCGGTAACAGAGCTACTGAAGCTGTTTCTGTAAAGATTAAATTATAGTTTAACATTTAATTTAATGTGTCCAGACCATGTGCCTTAGGTTACACACTAACATAAATATAAAGTGAACTTCCACATTGAGCATACAGAGTGGTTTAACTTACCCCAAGTTCTAAATCTTCTGAACGGAGCTTGGCTTGGATTGCTGCAAATCCACCTAATTCTCCAAACTGAAAAAAGGTATAAATTAGTTTTAGAATGCTATGAATTAATATTTTAAGCAAGGAACGAAGGTTAACATTCTAACATCAGTATGCCCTATACCACTGCTTTTGAGAGGCATCACAAAGAGAATCCCAATGTTCCTGAGACACGCTGCAGGAGATGCGCCAAGTCCGAAGGCTGGCGTTCATCTGCATAAACATCATGTATGAAAAACAGGAAGGAACTATAGAACCTGTTTACCTAGGAAAAATTTCTGATTTTCTCTGTAGATGTCATTTACTTAAAATACCAAATTCTAGGAAATTTCATTAGAAAAAGAAAATTAAAGTTATTAATAAAAGTTGTGTACCTTGTTTACCAAATCCACAACCCATCCATGAGGTTCCTATGTGAAAAGAAAATATAAATTATGATAGCAATAGAAAAATTTCCCCATCAACTGTTACATTTCTTTTATTCTAATAAAAGGTGAGAAAAAAAGTATTAAATTTCAAAAAATATTTTGAAAGGTTTTTCCAAATGTTTCTTAACATGAATCTAACAATAATTTTAGGATTCTATAAGTCTGTATTATTTTAATTGTACCTACTGTTTCTTATACAGTAATTTTTTGTTTTCATAGAAGTTTAAAAAAAATTATACATGAGGCTACCAGATTACTTTTTCTAGGTATAATTAATCATTTCAAATGATTTCAAATACTCTAGTCACTCAAACACCTCTAAGAAACTGGGACGGCCATTAAACTGGGGTTCTGAAAATTCACTAAATAGGGCACTGATGTTATGCAGTCATTTCTCATTCCACCAAACATCATTTCAGATGTATAAAATTCTTCATGATGATAGTTAACAGCTATGGAAAAATACACAACCTTAAAAAAGGTTAGCAATTTAATGAGCCATAAGAAATATCTGTTATTTTTCAGAGACTTACTCCCTCTATGAATATTCCTTCTATGTAAACTGTTATTTTTATAGTACGGAAAATCTTTTTCAATATATTTCTATGTAAAAAGATGAAACAAAATTATGTTTACCTTTTGGAAAGTAGATACAGGTGAAATAGCAAACATATTTCCCTCTCCAAACACTTCTGCCCAATTCCTTTGAGACACTTTCATTCTGTTTTTAAAATGGTACTCATTATCAGGATTGAAAGCCTAGATTCAAAGAGAACAGAGAAACATTATTATTATCTATTTCTATAGCAACACTTACTAGGATTAGAAAAGATAAAAATACAGCCTTGGACTCCTTTATTAATGGATTCTTTCAAGTATCTGCATAAAGCACATTCTTTAGCTGGTACTAAAGGAGTAAAAGAGTAAAGTGGTGCTCTCTTGTCCCATTCGACACTTGCTGTGAGGGAAGAGAAGGAGGTAACAGGACGAGAGGTCTGATTCAAGCAAGGTGGTGCTGATGTTCCAGATGTTCTAGGGCTGCCACAGGCAGAGCTGGGCAGAAAGGCAGTAAAGACAAAAGTCAGGAGGGAAAACGTGAGTGCCCATTCTTCATGTGCTATTGCTATTACTCAGGGGAAAAGGCCAGACAGCAAACTAGATGAACAGCCTACGTGAAGGTATTTATGATGTAAATAATCAGTGAGACATAAGGGAAAGTTATTTAATCAGTCTAAGGGCTGAAATAGCTACTAAAATTAGAAAAGTATTTCTTAAAAGTGAAAATGCAGAATGGTTGCTCTGCTTGTAAAATAAAAAGGAAGGACTCTAACAGCTAAGTTAATATCTTTAATGATAGTATCATTGTCACTTATTAAGTACAAGTCAGAGGATAGTAGGTATTTTAAATAAAATCAAAATAAAGCATTTCATATTTTAGAGATACTATACCATTGTAAGCACACCCAGGAGACCAATGGGAATTGGATCTTGTTTTATTCTTTCTGCAACCAGTTCTATTAAGAGCATCAACATATTGTAGATTCCTTCATGAATTTCAGTACCCCACTTGTGAACAGCACTTGACGTCAGTAGCTACAAAAACAGAAAGGACATTTTGGCGTCTAACTTGAAAAGGAAAAACATCTGCACTGTATCAGTTCAGTCTCAAATAACTAAGAGCTTATCACTGTAATACTTACTTTTATGCAGCTGACTGGCTTTAAAAGACCCGTAGCTATAGTCCATCTACTCATTCACGTATTTCACAGTCAATAGTGAGCTTTGTCTTTGGACTTTAATTCCCTTACATTAAAGAAGTGAGTTAAAAAAAATGTATTTGCTCCTCTACTTTTCAGTATTACTACGGAAGGTTAAGCGGTATACAGCAAATAAGAGCCTGAGGTCGGCGCCTGATACGGCTGTTTCCTAGCTGTGTGGCACTGGACAAATGTACCAGAGTTCTCAAAGGCTCAGTTCTCTCATCTCTAAAGAGGCAAAATTCCTACCAACTTATGAGTATCAAAAGACATGACAAATGTGAAACTATTTTACAAATATTAAGATATTATTATTAGTATACCTTGGCTGTTGCCATTAACCAATATTCCTGAGATCTAAGAAACGAATACTATATTTCATGGATTCTAACATACACATTCGTTTCATGTTTTTTATATCTCAGAAACAGGACTGCATCTTCCCTCCTGTTGACCAGATGACAGAGGAACTTTGAATGTGAAAAAATTTTTAGAAATACCTTATCAATTTATTTTGCTTGTATTTTCCTTTCTGGTTTGTATAAAAGTAATATTCAACTTTAAAAATTTTTAAGTAAATCTAAAATAGCTCTATGTAATAAGGCACTATAACACTGATTACTTTGTAGCTGCGTTTCATAAATATAAGCATAAAATATAAAACAATGATGCATTTTATATTCAGCATCTTAGATTTGTTAAAAAGAGGGAAATGGTACAGAGATGAATCTAAAACCATTACTGTATTTCCCCAATTCTCAGTATTCTATTCCTTGGGGAGGTCTAACTCAGCAACAACTGCTAGAACAGAGAATGAGAAATCAAAGGATTTCACTTAATAAAATAATGGCAAATTGACATGGTGGTTTCATGTTTTCAAAAGATTTCCCTTCAAGAGAAAAGACAATGCAATAAAACTTTCATCTTGGCCACATTAAGAAGCTCTTAACTAAAGCATCCTAAAAGAGCTAAAACTTCTTTAGCTGCAGAGAAAAACCTCAGTTCCAGATTTTCTGAGTACCAATTAGTTGTACTATTTGTTCAAATAAGCAACAATCATGAGACTGATTTTTATGTAAATCAATGAATTACTTTTTTGCAGTTTTTTTTTTTTTGGTCTGCCTATATATTCTTCCTATACTTAAAAATTAAAGCAAAATGAAGCAGAGATTAACAGTTAAGAAGTTTCATGGTGACAACAAAAAAAGTAGGTGTATTAAGCACTACTCCCTCTGTTGCCATCTCATTTATTCAATTTTAATTTGAAAATAGAATTCTGTCTTCCAGAAGTGGGGAAGGATAGGTAGCACTGGGCGCAGAAGATGCACACGTGGTTTAACCATAACTATTCACTATGGCCACACCTAGACCCTTCCCCTACCCTGCTTCAATATACTACACTAAAGAATTCAGGTTGGCCTGAAGGTGAAAGGTAAAGAAAGTAGAAATGACAACAAAGCTCCTTTTGTGCATCTTATTCATACAACTGCTTAATTACATCACCTTCTAAAAAAAGTTGTGGCAGCCTGTAAGAAAAACCTAGAGAAGGGGGTAGAAGTGGAGTCACTATAACAGCAAACACAGCTAAGAAAACCAAGACCAACCATATAAAATATTACCAAGTTTTCTGGTAGCCAAGTCGAAAGCACAATGAATTCTGTAGCTCTTCTGATTTAATTTTAAAAAGTGCCTTATTGATAAGGAGGTGAATCTTTTTAATAGTTCTAAAAATTAAGGTACTTTAAAAGACACTGTTATAGAAACAACTGTGAAGAATATAATGCAGGGTGCCTTTGTACTCACAGTTAGAAATACCCCCAAACAACTCCAGGACCATTTATTATAGTATAACCAGCAGTTGAGGGCATAATATAAAACAGTTCTCTGAAGCATCTCTGCACAGAGGTAGAGTATCATATTCCAAAAATGCAACTTGCTGGTGAACTGGCAGGGTTCTCTGGATCTGGAAATCATCAACCATAAAGGTCCTTTCCTTACACTAATAAATCCTTTTCCATGCTGAATAAACCTGTATTTTCTTCCTCTGTAAATATATGCATATGTGATATGTCTCACGGTTTGTTACATTATAAAAATTCTGCTATTTTAAAAAAGCTACTCTTAATCTACAAGAATTCTTAAAAGTTGAAAATAATTTTAAGCTACAAATTGGTCAATGAATTCACCCAAAATGAAGATAAATTCTCAATTCCAAATAATCCCTGCATGAATGAAGTTAAAAAGGCTTCTTCCTTTATTCAAAGATGAAGCTATTTTCGTTCCTATAATTAATTTTGTTATTTTTTAAGCCTTAATCAAAGAGAGTATATCGTCAAGATGTAGATGAGGGACTTTCCGACCAAGATGGAGGTGTACGTAGATACACTTTACCTTCTTACACAACCAAACGGACAACAACAAATTTAAAAACAAAACAACCAGAACTGCCAGAAAATCGAACTATGTGGAAGTCCGACAACCAAGGAGTTAAAGAAGAAACATTTATCCAGACTGCTAGGAGGGGTGGGGATGGGCCGCCAGGGTGGAGAGGACACATGGCAAGACAGCAGCTGGAGAGCCAGATGGGGAAGGCAATGGTTGGTGGACTGGGTGATCCCACATTTGTATGTGGATAAACCAGGAGGAACAACTGGGGAGTGAGACAGATGAACAACCCAGGGTTCCAGCACAGGAAAAGAAGGCCTCAAAACCTCTGGCTGTAAAAACCTGTGGGGGCTGCAGTGGCAGGAGAAACTCCCAGCCTCACAGGAGAGTTCGCTGGATACAACCACAGGGCCCCAGAATGTACACAAACCCACCCACCCGTGAATAAGCACCTGAAGGGCCCAATTTGCTTGTGGGTCGTGTGGGAAGTGACTGAAAGCTGGCTGAGAGCTGAAGTGGCAGAGTTCCCTCTCTGACCCTCCCCCACATACAGGACCACAACACAGTGACATGGGTTGCCCTGCCCTGGCAAATACCCAAGGCTCCACCCCTTACAATGTAACAGGAGTGTTGAGACAAAGAAATATGGTCCAAATGAAAGAACAGATCAAAACTCTGAAAAAATGCAACTAAGTAATGAAGAGATAGCCAGCCTATCAGGTGCAGAGTTCAAAACACTGGTAATCTGGATGCTCACAAAAATGGTTGAGTATGGTTGCAAAACAGTGGAAAAAGTAAAGGCTATGCAAAGTGAAATAAAGAAAAATACACAGGGAACCAACAGTGAAGGAAAGGAAACCAGGACTCAAATCAATGATTTGGAGTATAAGGAAGGAATAAACATTCAACCAGAACAAATGAAGAAAAAAGAATTCAAAACAATGAGGAGAGCCTTAGGAACCTCTGGGACAACTTTAAACATTCCAACATCTGAATCATAGGGCTGCCAGAAGGAGAAGAGGAAGAGCAAGACATTGAAAACTTATTTGAAAAAATAATGAAGAAGAACTTCCCCAATCTGGTAAAGGAAATAGGTTTCCAGGAAGTCCAGGAAGCTCAGACTGTCCCAAAGAGGTTGGACCCCAGGAAGCACAAACAAAGGCACATCATTACATGACCCAAGATGAAAGAGAAGGAGAGAATCTTAAAAGCAGCAAGAGAAAAGGAGAGCACTACCTACAAAGGAGTTCCCGTGAGACTATCAGCTGATTTCTCAAAAGAAACCTTACAGGCAAGAAGGGGCTGGAAAGAAGTATTTAAAGTCATGAAAGGCAAGGTCCTCCATCCAAGATTACCCTATCCAGCAAAGCTATCATTTAGAATGGAAGGGCAGATAAAGTGCTTCCCAGACAAGTAAAGTTAAAGGAGCTCATCACCACCATGCCCTTATTATATGAAATGTTAAAGGGACTTATCTAAGAAAAAGAAGAAGATCAAAACTATGAACAGTAAAATGACAACACACTCACAACTATCAACAACTGAACCTAAAAACAAAAACAAAAACAAACTAAGCAAACAACTAGGCCAGGAGTTGAATTACAGAAATGGAGATCACATGAAGGGTTATTGGTGGGGCAGGCAGGAGTGTGTGTGTGTGTGGGGGGGGGAATGTACAGGGAATAGGAAGTATAAATGGTAGGTACAAAATAGACAGGGGGAGGTTAAGAGTAGTATAGGCAATGGAGGAGCCAAAGAACTTATATGTACAACCCATGGACATGACCTAAGGGGGGAATGCTGGTGATAGCAGGGTGCACAGTAGAGGGGAATACAGGGGAGAAGAAAATGGGACAACTATAATAGCATAATCAATAAAATATACTTTTAAAAAAAGAAAAAAAAAGATGCAGATGAGAATAACAGTTTGCAAATGAACAGTTTATTTTACTGGGTTTTAAGATAAGCACAAACTTCACCCATCTGTAGTTCTAGTGACTTACTTGAATATGAGACAAAAATGGATGTCAAATCCCAGAAGTACAAGACAGTAGGAGACTCATTTATTCAGTCAACAAAGATTTACTGAGTTCTTTCTTTGAGCTAGGCACTGGCTACATGCTGGGGAAAACAGTATCTATGACATTGTCCCTGTTCTTACGGGAATTCAGGACTCACATCTTGAAAAAGGAATCTTGCTTGAGTTAGAAACACAAGTCCTGTGATCTCCTATTCTCACTGTTAAGAAAAACTGCTTTGCAAGAGATGTGACAGAAGAGGAGCAAGCATATACCACTCTAGTTCAGACAGAGATGCTGCCATCCGCATGTCATGTTGCCAGTAATACTGAAGCCAGTCGACTTTCTGTAGTTTAAAACATCTGCTTCTATTGCAGTAGAATAAGTATAAAACAGCTTGCATTTTGATAAATATTATCTTTCTAAGTGTTAGAATTCTTAGTTTAGTAAGATGTCTAATTTCCTAGTATAAAGTCTTAACCTTAGCAATTAAATAGAAGTAAAAGTGATAGTCTAGCAAAGACATGTGCAAGCAATTAAATAAAAAAGAGGCAAATCATTTATAACCCCCAAATTTACAGCTACTGTTTTCACGTTACAGGGGTCCTCAGTTGAACAAGATTTATAAACTGGTCTCACACATAAAAAAATAAAACAAAAAGTCTGTTCACCTTCATTCCAGCAAAAAAGAAATCAGCCGAGCACATATTTCTTACCTTTTTAAATGCTTCAGGCATACACCTATCCATAAATCTTTTACAATTCTCATCAGACTCGGAAAGACCTTAGTAAAATAAATGAAAAGATATGCCTTAGATTTTAGGTAGTTTGTAGAGACCATATGTATCATTCCACATTCACACATCTGGAACTATTTATTACAGAAACCTTGATTCTTAAGAGATTGTTAAAAGCAGAATATATACATTCTGATGAAGGAACAGGGCGAGAAACAATCACAGTATTAATTTATTTATTAACAGTATGATATATTTATTAATGTTTATTAATATACATTTGTTAATGGTATAATAAATATTAATTATAACTGAAATGGTTGAACTCATGCTTCCATGTCAGAGTAACTTCATATGAACTGTATTTAATCACCACCAGCAACTACTTACTCACTATTATTTTCCTAAACAGCTCTATAAAACACAAAAATATTCTCAATAAATCCCCAAAATCACTCTTCTTCCCTAAAACAAGCCCATGAACTCTGTAATAAAATGTGCAGAACTGTGCCTGGCACATAGTAAGTGATAAAACTTTGCTAAGTAAATGAATAAATTCACTGCAAAATTATCCTCTGGAATACATTTAAAAAGAAACAACTCAATAACGGTTTTTGCTGATCACTGGGAATACTGCTGAACACATTTTCTTTTTGTCAGACCTGCTTCCGAGCATAGTACCTACATCCTAACATGCATGCAATAAATTCTGCTGCTGCAAAGCTAGTAATAAACGTACCAGAAAATTGCCCATTAGGATTAAAACTAATCCTACTGAAAACATTTCTTACTGATGTGCCTCCTATTTAATCATGATGGTAACTATGCACATTTTTAGTAAGGGGGAGAATCACAAAACAGTGGCCCAATTCTTATTTTACAATTGAATTCAATACGAAAAAGAAATTGTTTTCTCTTTAATATATTCTACAGAAGCTTCCTTAATACTGACACCCATTCTTCCAACCTAGTGATGTTTTATTACTCTATTAGTTTAATGTCTGTAAAGCACTTAAGACAGTGCCAGGCACTTAATAAGCACAGAATTTTATTAAATAAATATTACCTTCTTCTCTTAAAAAAAACAACAAAAAAACCCCACTGAATTAAGACTTAAAGTGCTCCAAGCTTCTGTGGAAAAAGTCAATTTAAATTTCTATAATGTTTCTTCAATTATATTTTAAAGAATCTTACACTCTATTGGAGCTAGATGAAAACAGTTGATTTAATTCAAAGCTTTTATTCTACAAGGGATAAGCAAAGACTGAAAGTAAATGATCTAAGATTATACAGATAGGCAATGACAAGAGCTAAGATTAAAGCCAGGCCTCTTATCAAAAAAAAAAAAAAAAAAAAAATCTACTCATGTCTCCTGAAGTCTGTAAACTTACCAAGTCTTGCTAGGTAGGTAGATGCCAAGAGGCATTTGCCTAGTGATTCTTCTCGCTTGTAAGGGATGGACCAATGATCAGTCAAAACACGGCTTTCCAGTTCATATAAGTTTGTTGTAGGGAATTCAATTCCTTCCCCTGAGCAGTTTCCATTTTCATCATTCTTCTGACAAAAAAGGATTATAGTTAAAAACCAAACAAATCAGGACTACTTAAAACACTTTTTATTTAACACTGAGCAGATGCTTAACCAATGGTAGCTATTAATACCCACAGAGTGGATTCCACATTTCTTTCTCATAATCACATTTTTCACCAAGACTACCTCCAGTATTCTCAACTTTTATTATACTGGTATTCCTACTCCCTCAGAAGGTGAGTTCATCTCATTCCTCAAAAACGAACTCCTGCATTATAAAATATCAACCCAACCTTCACCGACAGCCATCCTATCCTCTCCCATTTTTTTTTTTCAGTGAAGACATAAATTTCTCTAAAGAGTTACCTGTATTCGAGGTCTCCATCTCCTCACCACTGACTCAACTCGAGTGTAGGATTCCAGAATCCCCATTCCACAGTGGCTTTCGTTAAGGTCACCACTGAACTCTATTATTAAACTCAATGAACATCTTCCAGTACTTATCTTACTTTTCAGGAATATTTGACCTTCTGCCTGCTCCCTCTTCTTGGTATGCTAGATTTGCTGCCCTTAACTCCCAGAACAGCCTGTTTCTCTGTTCTCCTTAAGTAGGTCTGGCTGGTTCTATTCTATCTCCCCTTTTGGTACATCCGTCCCTCCGCAGCCATCAAGTCTGGAGTTTCTCCAATACTTGGAGTGCTACTCTCTCTTCTCATTATTCTCCAGAGAATGGCACCACATTTACTTAGCAGTGCAGACAGAAATTAGGACTCATTCTTAAAACCCTGTTCTCCCATCTCCACTCCTAAGGCCAGGTGATTAGATCTCCTAAATTTCTCACAAATTCATTTACTCCTGTCCACGACCACAGAGATGCCATTATTATTCCTCCATAATTCTCTGAGAGAAGCATTTCCAGAATTTCCTAAAGTACGTCATATGCCTTTAATTACTTTAAATTCTTACACTGGAAGAACCTAATGAATTAGAGAGGTAAGGACTCACCTATGATGGTGTGGACCAAAAAAGGGTTCTATGGGAAGTAGCCTCACAGGGTTATCTGACCATAAATTCCTAATCAGGCATGTCATGGTAGGTGATCATGCCCCAGGCATATAACTTCTTTACTAAAAGGCGTATCCTTGCCTTAAGCAAGCCTTTGTCCACTGTTTCTGTCCATCTAGGTTAACACACCTTTGAAATACCCTCCTTTCAGACTGCTCCTTCTAATGCCAAACTGTCCTCCTGGACCACCCCCCTCTTCTAATATGTACTGTTATCCAATCCCTGCCTTGCTGTCTCCCATTCATGTAATCTTCCTTATTTTCCCTCCTTAATTCCAAATACAAAAGAAAAACTGCAAACTGTTATTCTTAGGAGCACTTAAAATCTTGCTCCCTTGCATATGTTGTCAGTTTGGCTCAAATAAACCCTTATGAAAACTCTCTACAGGTTTTTATATCAACAATCGTAAAAAAAAAAAAAAAGTTATATTATACTTCTTAAGAAGCCCATTCTATTGGTAATATAAATTGGTTTCTAAATACTTCCAGGTTTTTGTCCTAATCTGTACAGAATTGCTGGGTCATCTGTTATGCTCTGACCCAATTTTCCTCCAAGTAAATTATCCTATAATAAATTCGATTATATTCTATGGAGGTACCTGCTTTGTTTTTCAGTCTGAAGATTCCTTCTCATCATGGTGGTCATTACACCGTTGCTCCACCTTCCGAAAGTATGATAATAATAGCACAAGGGAGGGGGGAGGGAGCAATGTTATACTGGACCAATGTGTTATACACCGTTAGAAATTAAGTTGATATTAATCCAAACTATATCGCTATAAATTAAGAGGCTAATTGTAATCCATAGGGTAACCACAAAGAAAATAACATAAGTATAGTGAAAAAAAGTCACGGAAATTAAAATTGGATACTTGAAAATACCAACTTAATACAAAAAACAGGAGTAATGGATGATTAGAGGAACAAAAAAGTATAAGACACATACAGAACCCAAACAGCAAAATGGCAGATGTAAACTTTGTCTTATCAAGTAATTATATTAAATTATAATTATCAGTAATATATTAAATGTAAATGGATTAACTACTCCAATCAAAAGGCAGAGATCTGCAGAATGGATTTAAAAAACCGATCCAACTATATGCTGCTGCCACAGACACACTTTAAATTTAAAGACACAAAGATATTGAGTCCTGGCTACATAGCTCAGTTGATTAACGCATGATTCTGATTCCCTGAGGTTGTGGGTTCAATGTCTGGTTAGGGCACATACAAGAATCAACCAATGAATGCATAAATAAGTGGAACAACAAATAGATGTATCCTTCTCTCTCTCTCCAAAAAATTCAATAAATAAAGTAACTCCTAAAAAAATAAAGATACAAAGACACTGAAATAAAAGGATGGAAAAAGATATATCATACATAATGGAACTAGAGCAGCTATATTAGTATCAGGCAGAATATATGTTAAGACAAGAAATATCAAACAGAATAGATGTTAAGAAAAAGAGGGACATTTCATAATGATAATAAAGGTCAATACAGCAGGAAGATAAAAGAATATTAAAGATATACCATGAAAAGAGTAACTAAAACAGGTCTGAGTGGCTACACTATTAACATCAGAAAAAAAATAGACATGTGATAATTTGTTACTAGAGGCAAGGAATAAATTTTTTATGATTAAAGAGTTAATACATCAGGAAGACATAATAATTATAAATATATATGAATTTAATGACAGAGAGCCAAAGTATAAGAAGCAAAAACTGACAGAACTGAAGAGAAATACACAATCGAACAAGAACAGCTGGAGACTTCAATACCTCACTTTCAATAACAAAAGTAGGCAAAAGATCAACGAGGAATTAGAAGAGTTAACACCACAAATTAACTATACCTAAAAGACATTTAAAGAACACTCCACAGAATAATAACAGAATAAACATTCTCAAGTGCATGTGGAACATTCTCCAGGACACAGCATATGTTAAACTCAACAGCAGAAGGAAATTTGGGAAATCCAAAAATATGTGAAAACTAAACAACGTACTCCTAACTAACCAACAGGTAAAAAAAAGAAATCATAGGGAAATTAGAAAATGCTTCACAATGAATGAAAATTAAAACACAGCATAACATAACTTGGGAGATGCAATGATTAGAGAGAAATATTTTTAAAAAGAAAATCTCAAATCAATATTCTAACTGTGCACCTTAGGAAACTAGAAAAAGAGGAGCAAACTAAACCCAAAGCAAGCAGAAGGAAGGAAATAAAGATTAAAATGGAAATAAATGAAAGAGAGAATGGATCGTGGGGATCTAAGGTACAGTACAGGGAATACAGTCAATAATATTGTAATAACAATGAGTGGTGCCAGATAGGTACTAGACTTATTGGGGTAATCACTTCATAAGGTATATAAATGTCTAATCACTATGTTGCACACCTGAAACTAATATAATACTGTATGTCTGCTGTAATTGAAAAATAAAAAAGACATATTAAAAAAGAGAATAAAGCAACAAACAAAAAACCCCGAAAAGTCAGTTCTTTCAATAGATCAACAACATGGACAAATGTTTAGCTAGACTGACCAAGAAAAAAATAGAGAAGATTCGAATTATTAAAATCAGGAATGAAAGAGGGAATATAAAGACAGATCTTACACAAATAAAAATGATTATAAGGGGTACTACTGACAATTCTATGCCAACAAATTAGGTAATCTAGATGAAGTGGACAAATTCCTAGAAAGATATAAACCACCGAAACTGACTCAAGAAGAAACAAAATCTGAATAGTCCTATACCAAGAAGGGTGCTCTGTAATTAAAAGCTTCCCACGAATAAAAGCCCCAGATGCCACTACTAGTGAATTCTACCAAACATTATTACCATAATTAAAATGGCAAAGGTTAAAGACAAAGATAGACTCTTAACAGCTGCAAGAGAAAGACAGTTTCCTATACCAGAGCTCCCATAAGACTGTCAGTTGATTTCTCAACAGAAATATTTCAGGTCAGAAGAGACTGGAACAAAATATTCTAAGTGATGAAAAGCAAGGACCTACAACCAAGACTACTCTACCCAACAGGGTTATCATTTAAACTGAAGGAGAAATAAAGAGCTTCCCAGACAAGAAAAAGCTAAAGGAGTTCATTACCACAAAACCATTATTACAACAAATGTGAAAGCACCAGAGTAATCAAAACAGTATGGTACTGGCTAAAAACAGACATACAGATCATTGGAAAAGAATAAAGAGCCCAGAAATAAACCAATGTCTATATGGTTGAATAACTGACAAAGGAGGCAAGAACATACAATGGATAAAGACAGTCCATTCAATAAATAGTGCTGGGAAAGTAGTACAGATACATGTAAAAACAAACAAACAAACAAACACAAACCTAAACCACCTCCTTACATCATATACAAGAATAAACGCAAATGGATTAAAAGCTTAAATGTAAGACTGAAAAACATAAAACTCCTAGAAGAAAACACAGGCATTAAAATCTCTGACATTTACACTGGCAATATTTTTTCTGATATATCTCCTTGGACCAGGGAAACAAGACAAATAAATGGGACTACATCGAACTAAAAAGTTTCTGCACAGCAAAGGAAACGATCAATAAAACAAAAAAGGCAACCTACTGAATGAGAAGACGCTTGCCAATGATACATCTGAGAAGGGGTAAATATTAAAATGTATAAAGATCTCATACAACTCAACAACAACAAAAAACAATCCAGTTAAAAAATAGGTAGAGATCCTGAAGGACACTTCTTTGAAGAGGACAAACAGATGGCCAACAGACATATGAAAAGACGCTCAATGTCACTAATTGTCAGAGAACAAGAAAATAAAACCACAATGATAGCCCTGGCTGGTGTGGCTCAGTGGTTTGAGTGCCTGCTTGTGAATGAAAGGGTCTCCGGTTGGATTTCCAGTCTGGGCATGTGCCTGGGTTGCAGGCCAGGTCCCCAAGCAGGAAGTGCACACAAGGCAATGACACATTGATGTTTCTCTCCCTTTCTCCCTCCTTTCCCCTCTCCCTAAAAATAAATAAATAAAATTAAAAAAAGAAAAAAGAAAAAGAACGTCCCTGCCCAAATAAATAAAACCACAACTGAAATATCACCTCACATCTGTCAGAATGGCAATCAATAAATTCACAAACAGTAAGTGCTGGTGAGGATGCGGAGAAAAGAAAACCGCTGGTTCAGTGCTTGTCAGAATGCAGACTGGTACAGCCACTATGGTAAACAGTATGGAGACCCTCAAAAAATATTTAAAATAGAACTACCTTATGGCCCAGCTATTCCATTTCTGGGAATACATCCAAAGAAACCCAAAACACTAATTTGAAAGAATATATATACCCCTACGTTCACTGCAGCACTATTTACAAAAGCCAAGATATGGAAACAACCCAAGTGCCCATCAGTAGATGAGTAGATAAAAAGTTGTGGTACATATACAGGGTGGGGCAAAAGTAGTTTTACAGGTGTTCATATGGAAAATAATATAATAATTAATAAATAATAATACAAGAATATACTATTTAATGTAGTCACAACTGTAAACCTGTTTTTCCCCACCCTATATACAATGGAATATTTACTTGGCCATAAAAGAGTGAAATCTTACTGTTTGGAGCAGCATGGATGACCTAGAAGGTATCATGTTAAGTGAGATATGTCATTCAGAGAAAGACAAATGCAATATGATTTTGTTTCAATGTGGAATCTAAAGAACAAAAGAACTGAACAAATAAAACTAAAACAGACTCACAGACGCAGAGAACAAACTAATAGTTCCCAGAAGAGATGGGGTTGGGGGCCTGGGTGAAAAAGGTGAAGGGATTAAGAAGTATGAATTGGTAGTTACGGAATAGTCATGAGGATGTAAAGTACAACATAAAGAATATAGTCAATAATATTTTAATAACTATGTATGGTGTCAGGTGGGTACTGGAAATATCAGGGCAACACTTTGTAAAGTATGTGATTGTCTAACCACTACGCTGTAGACCTGAAACTAATACAAAATAATAATGAATGTAATCCATAATTGAAAAACAAAATACAAAGTCCTTAAAAAAAAAAACACACACACAAGGAACCCTGAATAGCCAAAGTAATCTTAAAAAAGAACAAAGTTTAAGGATTCACATTTCTTACTTTCAAAACTTACTAAAAAGCTATAGTAATCAAGAATATGGCGACGGGCATAAAGACAAACATACGTATCAATGGAACTGAACTGAGATTCCATAAATAAACCCTTACATTTGTGTCGACTGATTTTAAATAAGGGTTAACACTACAATTCAGTTAATCGCTGAGAAAGGCATAAAAGCAATTCTGTGGAGAGGGCTGGCCTTTTCAACAAGTGGTGCTGAGAGAAGTGAACATACAGAAGCAAAAGAATGAAACTGGACCTGTATCTCATACTACGTACAAAAGTTAACTCAAAATGTAACAGGAGTAAATTGACATGACCTTGGGGTAGCCAAATGCTATTTCTCAACACACCAAAACCAGGTCAACAAAAATTAATAAATTCTGAATTTTGAACTTCATCAAAATTAAAAACTTTGTACATCAAAGAACTTCAGTAAGAAAGTGAAAAGACAATAGCAGAATGGGAGAAAATATCTGCAAATTTTATATGTGAAAACAAACTTTTATCAGACTATAAAAGAACTCTTACAACTCAACCAGAAAAATCAAATAACACTGTTAAAAAACGGGCAGAGGATCTGAATGGACATTTCTCCAAAGAGGGGTGGCCAGCAACTAATACATGAAAAGATGCTCAGCATCACTGGTCATCAAGAAAAACCAAATCAAAACCACAAGATACCACTTCATACAAACTGGAATGGCTAAAATAAAAAAGCCAAAAACAAATATTGATGAGAATACAGAGAAAATGGAACCTTCACACATTACTAGTTGGATTATATGTCTGTCCGGAAAAATCCAACTATTGTTAGTATAACAAGAATGGTTTGCGCAACATCAATGTAGCCCAGCAGCCAAGGAGAGTGGACTGGAATCCATATGCATGAACAATGACAACTTCACTGTACTACTTAGTGGGGTCGGTAGACGCCCTTGAATGAGCATGTGCACTGTGTGGTTGTGGTCACATTCAAAATGACTGAGTGAGTAGAGCAACGAATATGTATCAAATTTTGTGTTAAGCTTGAACAATCCTCTGCAGAAACTATTCAGGCTGTAGCTATGGGCAACTGGTGATTGGCAGCTTCATGATGACAACGCACCCTCTCATGCTTCATGACTCAAGCAGAGGTTTTTGGTGAAACATCCAATCACCCAGGTGACTCAGGCCCTCTACAGCCCAGATTTGGTGCCCTGAGACTTCTGCTTTTTCCCCAAACTGAAATCACCTTAGAAAGGTAAGAGATTTCAGACCACTGATGAGATTCAGGAAAATATGGCAGAGTAGCTGATGGCAACTGGGAGAACTGTGTGAAGTCCCAAAGTCCCAAAGTGCCTATTTTGAAGGGGACTGAGGCTTCATTGTCCTATGTACAAAGTTTCTTGTATCTTCTTCAATAAATGTCTCTATTTTTCATATTGCATGGCTGGATACTTCTGGACAGGCCTCATAAAATGGTATAGCCTCTTTACAACTCAGTTTGGCAGTTCCTCTAAAGTTAATCATAGTTACCATAGTACACAACAATTCTATTAGTAGATATATCCTATGAGATACACCCAAGAGAAATGAAACATGTCTACACAAAAAACTTGTACACAAGTATTCTTAGCAGCATTGTTAAATCAAAAAGTGGTAAAACTCAAATGTCCATCAAAGCTGATGACTAAATAAATTAAACGTGGTATATTTATACAATGAAATATTTTTTAAAAGAGTTTTTTAATCCTCACCCAAGGATATATTTATTGATTTTAGAGAGAGAGGGAGGGGAGGAGGGAGGGAGGGGGGGAGAGGGAGAGAGAGACAGACAAGACCTCCATTGGTTGCCTTCCATATGCCCTGCACCTGAGATTGAACGTGCAACCTAGGTATGTGCCTTGACTGGGGATCAAACCTAAAACTTTTGGTGTATGGGAAGACACGCCAACCAACGGAGCCATCTGGTCAGGGTCAATGGAGTATTTTTTAACCCTAAAAATGGACGAAGTACTGACATGCCATAACATGAATAAACTTCAAAAAACATTAAGTTTTTTGCTAAATAAAAGAAGCCAGACATAAAATGCCACATAACATATGATTCCATTTATATGAAATGTCTAGACTAGGCATATCTACTGGTCATAGTTGCCAAAGAATGGGAAGAGGGGGAAAAAGGAGAGTGACTGCTAATGAACATAAGGTTTCTTTTTGAGGTGATGAAATATTTTAAAATTAAAGAGTGGTGAGGCTTTACAACTATGTGAATGCATACTTTGAAAGGGTGAACTCTGGTATATAACTTATTATCTCAATAAAGCTATTATTTTTAAAAAGTGGATTACCAAAAATGAGTTCGATGATTATAATCACTAAACATAAATGAATATGTAAACAGCATATCTAAGAATTTCAGATGAGATCAGGTGCATTCCGGTGAGTGGTATGGCCATCATATATACCTAATAATTTTAAAATGCATGGTTATACCTAATGATCTATAATAAAAATGATACATATGCTCATTAAACAGTTTTAAAGCAATTTAAAAAGTAATATATTTAAGATAGAAAAGGTGCAAAATCTCATGTTATTAACATTTTCTTGGTCTTGGAAAAGGAGGGAACAGGCATGGTGTACACAGATGCGACATTACATTCTGAGGAAGGTGCTACGGACAGAAAGGGACAGGGATCACATGAGGGGAGGAAACACCGACATGAACCCATATTTAGGCTGACTTAATATTTTGAGTCATGACTGTGAGCAGAGCTTGTCCTTGGCAAAAATTACACATTGAGCAAGAGAACACAAGCAAAGCAGCTCTGGGCTGTTCTATTACAACATAGTTCCCAAGAGACATAAGGTATCGTCGGGCTTTTAATATGAACTCTGAAATGCAATACACTATTTTCTCATTAGATACCAAATTCAACTGATACCTAATCAACCATTAATGATTTCTGATTCTAAACGGATTAGAAATACATTGATCAAAAGCTCACTATGTTCCAAACAAGGTGCTTAATGCTGGGGACAAAGATAAGGACACGAGGCTCATCTTTAAAGAGCAAACTGTGGCAGCTGTGCAAGCATGGGCAATGGGAACGAGTGTGCGCACAATTGAAGATGAAGGGAAACAATACTCAAGGCAGAGTGCTACAGTGTGTATTATTTCAAAACCAGTATTACTTTATCTTTCAAGTATATTAAGTAATAAAACCTCAATGTTTCAGCCTTTTTGACTACTTGAAGCAATGTCTTTACTTTTTATTACGATATTCCATCAATTTTATTTAAAATTAATGTAAATTCACCATTTGTTAGAGATCACAATGCAGAAGAGAAATAATCTCATAAACAACTTTTGGATGCCACATTTAACCTAAAAAATTTCTAGTAACACTAAATCTTGTGTATTTGGTCATCCAAGAAAAGTAAAAGATGAGCTAGTATATTTTATTAAATTATGATTTCCTAACTAGCCAGTTTAAAATTCTAATCCAAACAACACTGTTGGATACATAATTAAGGTTACTTCTTAAATAAGTAGTCTTATGCCCATAGATACAAATGAAAACATAAACAAGTCCTCGGTAACTCCCCTAATACTTGACAGTGTCAAAAACATGCTAGGAATTTAAATAGTTGTGATTTTATCTTCATCTATTTGGCAAACTAATCAGAATAAGGCTTACTATTTAAATACTTAAATGGGCAGGTGAAGACTCTTAATTGTTGGAAACAGAAGTGTTTCATGGAATTGACATATGCTGTCATTCAAAAGTGTGAATTTACCCTTCCAGAGTTTAGTACAAATCTTTAGATTTAACATGTAGATTATTTTGGTAACAATATTTTTCTGCATAATACCTTTTATATTTATAAGACAGCATGTTAATATATGTCACTACCCATATCTGAAACTTGCCTGATTGAAAAATGCAAATGAACCAATGTAAATATAGGCAATAGTTTAACTGCAAGTTGAGTATACAAAATGTTATTTACTTAACCCTTGCAAATAAGCTTTAAGATATCACATCAGTTTTTAAGTTAGTAATAAAGTTTAATATTTATTTAGAAAACTACCTTCACTGAGCTTCAAAAAAGAAAACAAACCCTTTGTTCTTGAACTCAACAAGGATTATTATTAAAATGTAAGCTTTCTTCGTTAAAAACGCAAAACATACTGGATTGGGTACCGTCTGTTAGTTTAGAGATAAGTTCCTGTCTACCCGACTCAACAAATACAGATAAAGAAAATGACTCAGCTTAACGAGTAAACGACTGACAATGTTGTTAAAGATTATTTTAATGCTAAGTTTAATTGTTGAACTATTTTATTAGCCAACAATGTACTCAAAAGAGCTTCTTCCTGATTACTGTACAGGAAAAATGAAGATGCCAAATTGATTTCTCCATGTTTTTAATGAGTTTATCTATTACCTAAAATAAACAATTAATACCATATATATCAAGTACTTAAGGAAAAAGGTGAAAATACGAACATTTAATTCTAAGTCATTAACTTATAATAATTTTATTAATTCTTGAAATTGTTAGTCTTATTTATTACATATCTTTTCAAAGCATCCAGAGATAGTTAAATGCAGATCTTATACTCCTTGTTATTTCAGAAGAGAAAAAATGATTCCTAAAACACTGCTTCCTGGAAAAAGAAGGCATGGACAAAAATGCAGGCAGTCCTCAAGTTACTAATACACTGTGTCTCAAGTCTGCAAACTGTTTTCTTGGAATTCTCATTCACTCCATGTCATAAGTAGATAATTTCTTAACTTTTCTATAAAGGTTCACATTTCTTGTGGTGCCTTTCTTTCATAATCCTTGGTGGCTATTCTTTTTTTTTTTTTTAATACACAGAGACAAGATTTTCATGAGAAACTGTCTTATAATTCAAAGGTGTTATCACATATAAAATTTATCCTTTCATTTAGATTTAAGGTTTGGGACTGACAGATCACTGACGCCAAGAACAAAATGTAGGTAGGTGCTGAATTGGACCTTCAGTTTCAGTAGCAGGAAGAAGTAAGATGGTAAAGGGAATTTGATATATTTGGGTGAGAGGAAAAACGAAGTGAGTGAGAAAAGGAGAACTAATATATCTGAGTACTTAGCTACTGTGTGTCAGGAGCCGTGCCAAACCCCACGCGGCAAGAATTATTATCTTCATACTTTAGATGGGCAAACCAGGCTCAAACAAGACAAGTTACTCACTCAAAGTCATACTTCTTAAGGCCTGTTGCCTAAAGCCAACAGTCATTCACGTGTTCAGAATGGGATGAGAATTCCAGTCAAGGTTTCTTCAAATCTCAGGTTGTAGAATAAGCTTACTTGGAGGTATTCCAATTTCTCCTAAAACTGGCAGAATGGCATAGCTCCAGAATGAAAACATAATTTTTTATAAAAATAGACAAATAAAATAAACTTATATAATGTACCCCAAACCAAGATTTGGGAAGGTAAAAGAGGACTGATTACCAATTAAAACTTTTTTTTTTGTCTAAAGCACTAGTATTTCTTAATCCATTGATATTCCTAAAATTCTAAATAAGGGGTTATGTAGCATAAGCAATTATCTTTTATTCTTAATTTTGTTGAAATTTGGACTATATATTCCTACATGTCAGATCTAAATGTTCATTCTGTCACTACTGGCTGCTGGCTGTGATTCTGAATAAGCTTCTTAACCTTTCTATGTATCTTAGTTTTCTCAACAGCAACAACAAAACTGGATAGTGTTTACTTTGCAGGATGAAGACCAGATGAGAGCTAATCCACGCAGGGAGCCAACTATAACAGGCACATCATAAACAGTAGCCCAGACCTTTCTTCAAGCTTCGGATGAGTGTTTCTATCTCCATCAGACTTTTCAACCTCAGTGCCCCAAAGGCACTTAAATTTACCATACCCACAAAGAACTCTCTCATTCTGCTTCAAATTTGTTTCTTCTCTAATATTCCTAATCTCTGAAACTTTGTTTCATCTTCCCACCCAGTTGGTCACCATACCACAATGATTCTACCTCAAAAAATATTCCAGAGAAGTCTCTCCTAGCCAACCACAGCCTTGCTGGCGTGTCCAACCCGAGGCCCGAGATGGCTACGAACACGGCCCAACACGAAATCAGAAATTTACTTAAAACCTTTTTTTTTGCTCATCAGTTTTCATTAGTGTTTGTGTATTTAATGTGTGGCCCAAGACAACTCTTCTTCCAGTGTGGTCCAGAGATGCCAAAAGGTTGGACACCCCTGCATTGGCTCCCAGCTGCCTACAGGTGCCTTGAAAATAAAAGCAAGTTTCCTGCACTGGCATGCAAGGCTCTTCACCATCTGACCCTGCAAACCACCTCACTGAACTTCTCAGGCTCCTGAGTACACAAGGCCTCATCATGAAACCACAGCTCTGTGCTGTCTCCTCTGCCAAGGATGCTTAGAATGCCCTTTCTCAACCTAATAAGTTACTACTTGGTTCTTTGCTATAGGCTGAATGTTTTTGTGTTCTCCCAAAGTTTGTTTGTTGAAGCCTAATCCCCAGTGTAATGGTATTTGGAGGTGGGGCCTTTGGGAGGTTAAGTCATGAGAGTTCTGCTCTTATAAGAGATCTCTAGGCGCTCCCTTGCCCCTACCATCATGTGTGAGGTTATAGTGAGAAGACAGCCATCTATAGTTCATCTATCTGTTGAGTTCAAGAACCAGGAAGTGAGTCCTTATCAGATACTCAATCTCCCAGGGTCATAACCTTGGATTTCCTAGCCTGCAGACTGTGAGAAGTAAATGTGTTGTTTATAAGCCACCCAGTCTATGGTATTTTGGTAAAGCACCCCAAATCAACTAAGACATTTTTCAAAACCAGTTCAAATATCACCTCTTCAACAAAATTTCAAGATTCCTCCTTGCAAAATAAGCTATTTTTATACAGAATTCCCATTCAGTATTTTCCATTGGCTGTGAATACACTAATGAATAAGATAATACATTCTACCACTGAAGCTTGAACACTGCCTAGCACAGAAGGCAAATAAGAACTTACAATTCTTTGCACGGAGCATGTTATAACAGTGCTGTGAAAGTATATAAGAAGGGGAGCCCATGGAACATTATTCAACCTTAAAAAGGAAGGAAATCTTGTCACATGCTACAACATGGATGTACCTTCAGAATATTATGCTAAGTGAAATAAACCATCACAAAATGACAAATACTGCATGATTCCACTTATATGAGGTATCTAAAGTAGTCAGATTCACAGAAACAAAGTAGAACGGTGGTCAGCAGCAGGGAAAGGGCAGTTGTTTAATGGGCAGAGTTTCAGTTTCCCAACATGAAAAAGTGCTGGAGATCTGTTTCACAGCAATATAAATATGTTGAATACAATTGAACTGTACACTCAAAAATGATTATGACAGTAAATTTTATATTATGTGTTTTTTAAAACAATTTAAAAAAAATATAAGAAGGTAATCCAGCACAATCATGGTCAAAGGTAGCCTATAAGTGACATTTAAACTAAGACCTAAGTAAGCATCTAACTTCTTCCCTATAATCCTCAGTTCTCATTTCACCTAACTCATCAAATATCTAAAAAAGCTGACCATCCCTGCCACCTGAAACACTTCCTTCACTAGTCACTCCTCAATCTCCGTTACTGGTTTCTTGTTAATCACCCCAGTTTCTAAACACTGGATAACCTTGGTGCCCAGTCCTCATACCTCTTTTTTATATATATACTCCTTTGAGGTCTCACTGAGTAAAATCTAATGCAATCTTTCTCAACCTTGTTTTTATTATTGCTTCTTCGAGGAGCCTTTTAAACATTTTAAAAAATCAATCATCACATCTCTGTTAATTAAAGAATAAAGACTGTACTGGGTAGGATGAGTTTTGGAGCAAACCACTGTAATACCTAAGACTCCCCCCAACCCCCACCAAGATCCAATGCCCTGGCTGGAGTGCTATTGGCCCTGTTGAGAATGCACAGTCTTAATACATATCTTGTCATAAATATCACGGTCTTGTAAATATCATCTCTAGGTTGAAGGCCCTCACATTTTAGCTCGTCCGGGATCAGACTGCTTTTTTTGGTTTAGGCTCCATACATCTATCCAACTCCTTCTTTGTCATCTCCCCTAGGATATTTAATAGGCGTCTTAAATTAATATGCCCCAAAACAAACTCCAGACTTTCTAGCCAGATGTCACCTCCCTGTTCAGAACCCTCAATCATCATTACAGTTGCCTACAAGACCCTAGTGAGGAGCTGCCCTCTCTTTCATCTCTGACCTCATCTCCCACTCTTCCATTCCTTTACTAAGTTCCAGCCATATTGGCTTTCTTGCTGTTCCTCAAATATGACAGCCATGTTCATTCCAGTTAGCACAGAAGTCAGCAAAGTACATATAGTCCATGGCCTCTTTATGTAAGTAAAAGTTTTACTGGAACACAGACCCACTTAGCTGGTTAAGTAGTCACTGGCTGCTTTTGCACTACAATAACAGAGTTGGGTAGCGGTAACACAGGCTATCTGGCCTTTCACAGAAAAAATTTGCTGACCTCTGACTTGAGTACTTTTCCATCAGATAACCAAGCACTTTGTTTCCTTACCTGCTCCAGGTTTTTGCTGAAATATGACCTTCTCAGTGAAGCCTTAAAAAATAGCCCCATGATACCCACGCCTAGCCTAGCATGCTCTCCCTGCCATTTCTTGCTTTATTTTTTTGTACAGCACTTATCAACTGATATTCTACATTTTATTTATTTATCTCGGTTGTTGTCTGTCTCCTCTAACCAAGAATTTAAGTTTCACCACGACATAATTTTTGTTTTGTTTGTTGCGTTATCGCCAACAGTCCCTGATACAGAGTGGTTGCTCAATAAAGTTGATGAATGAATAAATGGTAAGCACCTAATAAATACTTATGAAATGAAAGAGAGAAGGGGAAGGAATTCTAGAGAATTATATGTGTGAGGGTCTGCCGAACACATCAAAGAGAGAGTGTGGTATATTTACAGTATTTTCTTCTATTACCATAATACCAGATACTGAATTGTATGAAACTTGCTCTATTTACAGGTCTGGTGTTCCAATTGGATTGTTACTCAATGACAGAGGCTGTATCTAATTCTCCATGTAGTTCCAGTGTCTTAACTTTTATCTGATACCTAATTCCCTTCTAACATCTCTAGAAATATCCCACAGCCTCTGCTTAAATATGTCTAGTGATCGGGCACTTATGACACTTTGAGGCTGACTGTTCTTTTTGCAGATAAAAGTTTAACTAAAATCTCCACGTAATTTTGGCTAATACTTACCTGGCCACCGTCACACGGGATACGTGATTTCCTGTAAACCTTCATTTCCTCACTATTTGCTTTGCTTATAACTACAAAGGGTTTTGTGAGTACTGGATAAGATAATGTATGTCAAAATGCTCTGTAAATTCAAACATCATATAAATAAAAGTAAAGTGCTACTACAGTTACCTAAACTGCTTTTAAAAGGTACTGAACAATTTTTTACTTAAAGGAATAAAACTCCACTGAAAGCACTTTTGTATTTCTCTTTTAGAAAGGTGCTTCATGTTCTTTCTAGCAATATGTTCCAATTCAGCTTAGTCCTAATAGCCATAATTCATTAGGCTTAATGAAAGGGTTCAAAGTGAAGAAACAGAAGACGAAGATGATGAGAACGAAAGGGAAAGAAAACAAGGCACTTTGTGTGTGTTTGAGTACGTGTGTAAAGAACATAGAACTGAGTCAGGAAACATAGCTTGAAGACCCACCATTAGCTGTGTGATTTTAGACCAAGATTAAGAAATCTTGGTCTACTGACATTTTAAGCTGGACAATTCTTTGTTGCGGGGAGCTTTTCTATGCACTGCAGGGTGTTTAGCTGCATCCCGGGGCTCCACCCTCTGTGCCAGCAGGTCCCCTCTCCCTAATTGTGACATCTGGGAAGATCTCCATCCAGACATTGCCAAATGTCTCCTGGGGGCAAAATCATCCCTGGTTGAGAACCACTGTCTTAGATAAGACTTAATAACTCTCCATACTTCAGTTTCATCTATAAATGAAGACATTTACCTTTAGATCCAAGGTCCCTTCTGGCTCTAAAAAATGCTAAAAGATTATATAAAAGATCTGAATCAAGGTGATTGAAAGTGCAAGTCTTATTAAACAGGAACAATTTATATCATGAAAAAAGTTAATATTTTTGTCCAGTTTTTCTTATTACCTTAATAGATAATGATAAAACTTCCTCACATAATTTAAATGATTCAATTACATAATCTTTTAAAATTTTAATAAGAGAATTGGGTTGTTTTAAAAAATATATTAAAAGACTAAAAAGATGTAAAGACTATTGTAGAATCCACATTTTACTTATTTATCTCGGGGCATGATAATTAAATGCAGTGCATAATCTGTGATTAAATCTCAGATTAATTTTTAAAATGTCTATAAAGGATATTTTTGGTATAAGTGGGAAACTCTGAATGTAAAAAAAGAATAACAAATATTAATGTACCACTGTTAAATTCTTTTGGTGAGATAACAATATTATAGGTCTGTTAGTCCTTATGAGATTCACACTGAAGTATTTAGGAGTCAAGTGCCATGATGTTTGCATCTTATTTTCAAACGGTTAAAAAAAAGGTGTGCATGTGTGTGTGTGTACTTGTATGTCTTTAGAGACAGGAGAGATACAGCAAATGTGACATAATGTTTGCAAATGCTGAATCAAGGTGAAGGTATGCAAGTGTTCTTTGTACTATTCCTTTAACTTTTCCATAGGTTAGTATTGTTCAAGATAAAAACTTGGGAAAAGCACATTTAGTATTGAAATCAAATATCCACACTGGATTTTCAGTGGGCCATAGCTCACATGCACACACACACAGCCCTTTTCTAGCACTTTATTAAGTACTTCACCCTAGTACTACCCACTCTGTCAGAATCTACTGGGATGGGTGGAGGCCCTGTTGGGGACAAGCTATTCTCAACAAACAACCTAAGTGATTCTGATCTGGTGCTGGCAATCTCTACCCACTCTTTAGTACCACTGCACAGGCTATGAACTCCTAAAAGGAGGGGCTGTGTCTTAGCAATCATAAGCCTGGCCACAACCAAAGGCATTCAACAAATATTTGTTCAGTGTTAAACAAATGGTTCCCATACTACTGTTTCTTTCCTCCTCCTATTTCCCCTCTATAGCGCCCCCACCCTGTTTTTAACACTGGGGTGAGAAAGGAGGGGTAAAAAAAAAAAAGAACAGTGTCTCAGTAGTTTGAAATAAATTCGGATTAATAGTAATATCATTAATCATTATTAGAGTAATAAGTGAAACAAATAGGACAACCAAAAACAAAAAAAAATTCTAAAAATCAGTTTTCTGTTTTAATTACACTACAGCACATTTTCTCTTTCTTCTCCAGAAATGACAATCTCTGCAAATAATTTTCTCCTTACTAAGGTATAGCTCAATATGCCATGTAACAAAGCTATATTAAAAACAGACTGGCAAACAGCCCTACCAAAGGCTAATAAAAAGTTTGCTTGTTTTAGCGTGTATTATGTTCTTTCCTGTGTGCAACAGTCTTCTATGTGACCTATGGGAAAAACCTACAAAGTAGTATTACCAAAATACCAAAGTTCAGATTTAATGTGTTATGTCCAAAATGGTGCCCATTGTAAAGACACTGGTAAAAGCTCAAAAGAAGTTCCTTCCCACAAACTGTAAAACAAGTAAAAATCATGACAGAAATCTGTTAAAAGATTACCAAATATGTACGTTACCTACAAGCTACGGTTTAGGTTATTTTAGGCAAAATTAGCTTTAAGAGACTATCTGATATATGTGAATGGAGGAAAATGTGTTCCAAAATGGTAATACAAGTATTTTCCAAACCAGTCTCTTTCATCTAATTTAGCACCTGCTATGGCAAGTGTAACCCTGGACTTTATGGGAAATACAGAAGAGCAGACCCCATCCTCAAAAGACTTAAAATACAGTCTGAGTGACAAATAAATGAGTAATCCCAATAAAATACAATAAATGCTAAGACAGAGATATGAAAGGGTTTCTATTCCAACTTAAGAAGGGACTTTTCACTAGTAGGAGGGGAACAATGAATGGGAAGAAGGGTAATGCAAGGTACCAAGCTCTAACAGACAGCCTTTAGCAAACCTGATTAACAGTACTTGTGGTATGTTAGCATCTGAGGTCTCCTGGGACTTGCTAGACTGAAATAAGGGGGCTGTTCATTACCTGTCTCTGCCAACTGCAAATCTGTGATAACTACTTTGTGGAGAAAGGATCAAGTGCAGACAACAATCTGATGTCACACAGTGTTGTGGACCGATTCCTATGATCTCATACAGCAAGAAAAGGGGAAAGAGGGATAAGGAAGACATGACAGGTAGGAGAAAAACCATGTACACAGGCAAGGTGTCACAAAAGAACCTGGCATATTTTAAGACTGATTTTTTAAAGGTATTCTCTAAGAGTTAATCAATATATCCTAAGAATACTTTTCTGGATTCATTAAAATATATAAGGACAACTGTTATGTTTTTAGCATATTAACACCTTTCCAAGGTATCAAAATGTTTAATTTCAAAGCTGCAGGTGTATAATGTCCTAGTTGATATTTCTGATAAACACTGTATTTGACATGGAACAAAAAGGCAATTTTAAGGAAATAAAAGACACATACCTGAAACAGACAAATTAGGTGTTACACTATTTCAAGAGATTTATACACTGACTATTAAGTTTATTTTTAAGTACCCAATACCCATGTGCAACTGTGGATAGTCTCAAGCAGGAGTTTGCTGTCCCTTGTCAGGTTTACAAGCACATTAAGTAGACAGATACGGCACCTTCACAAGTGACAGCACTAGTGCTGAGGAACCTTTGCTTCCTCAACCCTACCATCTTTTTAAGACTTATTAGTAATTGCTGACATTAAAAAATGCTGAATAGGAAAGCACGATAAACAAGACAAATAATACCTTTGAGGGGGGAAAAAAACAAATCAAATATCAACGTTGTTCCTCTAACCCAAACTAGTATCTAACAAAGGACACGGTGGTGATTAAAATATAGCAAATTTATGAGGAAGGATGATTTATTAAGATGACCTACAGAAAAAGATTTCCTCATATCAGAAAGATACTGTGGTAAAGTATACAAAATACATCTTGTGAGGCAGAAGGCTGGGTTCCCTTCCTGACTTTTCTAATGATAAAAGAGGTCCTCTTTCTGGACTGACAAGATTTAGTACCATAAGACCCTCCATGGTACCTTCTAGTGCTTCAATTTTAATCCTTAAATTTATAGCTTTTAGTTTTGTTTATCGGAATAGGGAAAGTGGAAGGCAGGAAATACTCTCAGTTCTACAGAGAGTATTTTTGTTTTATGGAGTGGATCTTGTTAAGTATTCTTGATATTTTTCTACCATGTTATAATTACCATGAACTCAGGGAATCTAAAGTACCTCTGCATTGATTTTTATCTTCAATTCTTGTAAAAATGCTTGGAATTCCTTTACCACAGACTAGTTGCTTTTATTTTTAATCCTCAACTGGTGATATTTTTTATTGATTTTAGAGAGAGAGGAAAGGAGAGAGTAAAACATTGATGTGAGAGAGATAAACATCACAATCGATTGGTTGCCCACCCTCCTCACAGTACGTGCCCTGGCAGGGGACAGAATCCATAACAAAGCTGTATGCCCTGACTGGGAACTGAACCCACAACATTTTTGTGATGTATGGGACAATACTCCAACCAGCTGAGCCACCCGGCCAGGGCTGCCACATGTAAGTTTTATATTCCAACCATAATACCCTCAAAGTAACGAAAAGTAAACCAGGAACTGCTTGTTATTCCCTACAGATGTCAGTATACCATAAACTAATTGTCATTATGATACAAATTTTTACATATATATATATAAATAAAATCTTTGCCTGGCATAATTTCAATGCTGACAGTACTGATTGCTCAGGAGATACCTGGTATTTTCTCAAAAACAAATATGATATATAGGATGATCCCATTGCTACTACAGCTCAACAAAACAGTTCAAGTGAAGCAGACATCATGAGAAGTTATCTTAAAAAATGAAATTTATTAACATTTTCAAAGTATTATTTTAGCAAAGAAAGCCCACTCCAACATAAAACTGACCACAAAAACCAAAATGCTAATAATAAACTAAGATAACATAAGGATTTCTAATGTTACTAATCCCGCACAGGTTTTCATCTACAGGGTCACTACTATTTCCACCATTGTAAGTCTTTCTAAAGTCAACAACATTCCTTTGGCTTTAAAATAGTTTATTTGTATTATCAACAACCACAAGAGATGTTTAGCCTACAATAAGACTAGTTCCTAGAGCAATTTCTCTTTTCTGGGAGAAATATAAACATTTATGATTTTAGAACAAAACGTAATGATGTTTAATTGAAATAATCAGTACCATTTTTTAAAGAATACTAGTTGAGAGAATCATCAACCTACTAATATTAAACATCTAACAAGTACATAAATACCAATCGTGTACATTTCCATAGCACTAAACAAATATATCTTGAAAAAAAAATCAGTTGGTTTCTGGCAATGGATACCATTATTGGTCAAATTACATCACAAAAAATTGTTGAGGCACTATTCAAATGATTTTGATAGACCTAAAGTCTTTCATATTTAACCCTCGACTCCTCAAAGCCTCTAGTTTTTGAATTACAATTTATTAGACTCAGAGCATAAGAAATCCAGAGAGCTTTTAAACTATAATAAAGAGACTGTGTGATTAGTTCCCCATTGTACTCCCAACACCTAGCTCAGTGCCTAGCGCACAGTAAGTGCTCAATAAAAACCTATTAAATGACTGGCTATTTCGTTAAATGCCTATGAACTGTTTTTGCTGCTCTGACATTTTTAATGTTTGTTTTTATCATTGGAATTTGATTTTTACTATTATTTAACATAAATCTAGAGCTTTAAAAAATTATTTTCCATTTAACGAAAATATCACAAAGAGCTGTCCTGCCCTGTTACAGATGAGCAAATACACACGAGAGAGTATATGGAACAGAGTCAAGTGAGTAGAAAGCTTCTTGAAAACAACAGATAAGACTGTGTCTAGCGCTTACCAACAGCCACCATCATGACATTGTTACCGGTCACAGGAGACAGAAGTGACAAGAGAAAGCTGTGTTGGCCAGATGTGTATCTCTATTCCATCCCTTTGGCAAAGCAACCTATACTCTAATTACAGCTGTTTTAAAAATATAGTTACAGACCTTTGAGAGTACTAAAAAGCTGGCAGGTAATCTAAAGGCCAATCAAAACACAGTGGAGTCATAAATAATATCCTTAAAACAATAAGACGAAATGCACTGAGATGTTAGGTGAGAACTGGGGGAAGCATGAAGAGCAAAAGAAGGGCAGGAAAAGCAACTAAACAGAAATTCCGTTAAAGCTTAAACTGTGACTCAAATTTGAAGTCTTGGTGAGTCACCCGAATTGTCATCTTCCCAATTTTCTTACAACAAGAACTAATTAGAAACTATCTAATATTCTACACAAAATACTTCTAACACAAACATCTTAAATTTAAATGAAAGCATATCAAATAGTGTCAATCAAATTTCACAATACTAATAACTGGCTAAATTACTACAGGAAAGCAACCTGTGTGCCGGAACAATGAAGCTTATCTTTGGAAGTGAGAGGACTTTGGTGGGTACCTAAGATGTTATTTATTGTTAAGGGGGAAAAAAAAAAGTCAAATCTTCAAGTCGGCCCTAGAAACAGATTCCACAGATCTCTGCATTTCGATTTCTGGAAAGATGATCAGAATAAAATTTTGACTTAATTGTGTTAGTTCTTTTCTTTGGAACACTTAAAAATAAACCAAACCTACAGTTATTTGTTCCATTAACTAATGTAAGGTTGATCTCTAAAACAAGTAGATTCTTCTTCCCTCACCGTCCCCCACCCCGCCATATACAGAAATTTAAAAATGTAAGCCAGCAATGGCGGAAACCAGGCTTCTTGCTGTTGGACAGAGAACTGAACTCATAAACGTATCATAAAAATGAAACAATTATAAAAATACTATCCAAAAACTCATCACAGAGATTATAAACAATAAATATTGTCTAATAATAAAAGCTTAAGAAAAAAACTTATAAATCATGATTAAAAAATGTTTCAATAATGATGAAAATTCTATGATAATGAGAAATACAAACGTAAAAAAGAAACTAAAACTACCCTCAAGGAGGTGGGATAAAACATTCACTCTTTTGAAAATGAAGCCCAATTTTCTCAGTAGTGCCTCTGCATTCTAGTATCCTCAGAATTTTCCAAACCTGAAGCTTGCTTCTTTATGTTACCAACTTATTTTTTTTAAACGAAAACCTTGCTAAGATGTGTTACACATTCCTGGCCTTTCTGAAACAGAACATACTGGAACCTTTTTTGAGTGTGGCACCATTAAAAACAGTCACCCTCTCAGGGTCGTGAAGCACAGAGCGCCGTTTCATATTGCTCTGTACCAAGTGGCTTCCGATCCTCCTTTACCACTGAGCTGCTTGCCCCCTACTGCCTGCTGTCGACGTGCTTGCCTCCAGCAGCTCATCACCTCTCGTCTGGACTACTACAAACCCTTTCTAATGTGCTAGTTCTAATCTGATAGGAGACCTACTGTTAAAAATTGTTTGAACTATGTTTAAAAAAAAAAAAGAAGTCCAGCAATGTGAAAGGTCACCAAGTCGCCCGCTCCGTTCATTCCCGGTCAGGACACATGCCTGGGTTGTGGGCCAGGTCCCTGATGGGGACATGTGAGACGCAACTGACCTATGTTTCTCTCAAACATCAATGTCGTCTCTCCCTCTCTTCCTTCCTCCCTTCCACTCTCTCTAAAAATAAATAAATAAAATCTTTTTAAAAAGTTACAACACAAATGAGTGAAAAGTATGCACTTTAGTGCATTAAATTGGGGGGTGTTTTGAAATAGTTTACTCTTATGGATTTTAACTTCCTATTTCTCTCTGGTATTCCAAATACAAAATCAAACAAACAAACAAACAAACAAAAAAAACCTCCCCTGAAAAACTGAGCTTCAGATATGAAAATACTATTTAACTAATTTTTCTAAATATAAGTTCTGAATAAGTGAAAAATTTTCATCTTCACACTCAGATTCAAATAAATGTTATACTTGAGCAGTAAACACAAAAATATGTAGTACATTGAAGCCTATTTAATTGTACTAAAGTTAAAAGTGTTTCCTCAAATTGTTAAAACATTACAACATTTACTTCTCTAATACTGTAATTGGTTTCAAATTCTAAGCTAATAGCATAATTAGGCTGTATATAGCCATATACCTACTATGATTTCACTACAACTACACTCTCACTGACATACAAAAGGTACTTCTTCATGCCAAAGTACATTCATTCTAATAGCATATGGTCAGGTAATCACAGGGTAAGAACCCAACTCTTAGATGAACTCACAGGCCCAATTCCCAAAGGGGATACATATATACTAAATTATAAAGACATTTTTATTTCAAAAATTAAGCTCTATCTTTCAGACTGCTTATTTATACTTCATCTACTTTCAACTGATTTTTTATCTTATTTTTTATTGTAATGCCTTTAAATGGACTTTTAAAAAATTTACCAAATCATAGTAAACCACAACCTATGGGTCATATATTCAAATCACTAATAATTAACTAAAATTTATCTGATATTTACTTCACACTCAAATATACTAGGATTGTGTGGTTTAGCGGGAAAAGAACATAAATTTTAATATAAACCTTAATATAAATATTGATGGCATTATAATTTTAATTCATTTACAATGACCATTTCCTACCAAAGGGGGGAAAAAGAGAGGCAGAAATGAGTTAAGAAACTACAAATTAATGTGATTTTTATTTTTACGTGATTTAAATCTATTACTATTATAGCAGGATAAGCATTGAGGCTCTTAAAAAACAAAGCAGCAATGAAATTTTGCAAGCTTTTCTGACAAAATAACTCCAGAAGGAATGTCCAAATTAAAACAGTAACAAAACAAGGAGTTTACCACACTAAATGTCACTTCTAAGAACATAAGTTATTACAGAAAGGTATTTCTAAGCTGTTAATTGCAATTTCCTTGCCCCCCAAAAAACATTTTAGTATTTTCGGAAGACAAATAAAAAGACAATAATAAATAAGATACATTTCACAGTTGTTAAATTTTATAAGATGCCCACAACAACACCTCTTTCTGATTTCTACTGGGGCCCTGAAACATGATCGCAATTCTTAAAGGACCAACTCTCCCTGCTCTGTGGAGGGCAGAACCATGGCACATTAGCAGCCAGAGAGGTTTATATTAGCTCTATAAGAAACAGTAAAGAACAACTCTTGATGATGGGAATGTTAAATACCAGGATAAGTTATTTAGAGCAGTTGTGAGATCTCAGTCTCTTTAATATTAGAATAGACTTTTAGCAGCCGTGGAGAGATTCTGAAGAAATGCTATTTAAAATCAAAACTAGATAGCTTCTTGAGGTTCCTTCCAGACTCAGAAACTAGGAATTACAAAGTCTAGTCCAGAAGGTATCCAGCCATATAATATAAAAAATAGGGACATTCATTGAAGAAGATACAAGATACAAGAAACAGTGTACATAGGACAATGACGCCTCAGTCTCCTTCAAAGTAGGCACCTTGGGACCTCACACAGTTCTCCCAGTTGCCATCAGCTGCCCCGTTCTATTTTCCTGAATCTCATCAATGGTCTAAAATCTCTTCCCTTTCAACGGTGACTTTAGCTTTGGGAAAAGGCAGAAGTTGCACGGTGCCAAGTCTGGGCTGCAGTGGGGCTGAGTCACCTGGGTGACGTGATGGGTCGCCAAAAGCCTCTGCACGAGACGTGATGCCTGAGCAAGGCAGTTGTGATAGAGTTGCCATTCACCAGCTGCCCACAGCTATATTGCCTGAATAGATTCCGTGGAGGAATGTTCAAGCTTGATGGAAAATTGGATGCAGATTCACTGCCCTACTCGCTCAGTCATTTTGCATGCGATGGCCACACAGTATACATGCTCACTCAAGGGCGTCTACTGCCCCCACTGACTAGTACAGTGAAGTCGTCATTGTTCATGTGCATTCTAGTCCACTGTTCCTTGGCTGCCAGGTTACATCATGTCACACAAACCATTTTCCTTATATTAACAATGGTTGGACTTTTTCCAGACAGACTTCATATAGGTACACCTACATCCAATAATACCAGTAACAGCCAAACACAACTTTCTGCAAAATAATACCTTTACTTAACGGGAAGATATTTAGAAGGTGGCTTTCTGTGCAGTTCTATGGGTGCTGCTAGATATCTGGGTCTTTTTTATCTGCATTCTCCTGGCTTCTACTGAACCAGAAGTTAACTGCTTTTACTTTCCAAATTTTAATTTTTAAACCAAATCCTAATTATATCATGAGCCCAAATTACTAAACTGATTTTCCTAACAAGTCACATGACTTTGGGAGGTCAATTCTTAAAAATGAGAGGCCTTGCCCTAGGATTCACTAGAATGTAACCTCCCTGTTCTGGTCACCACTGTACTCCCAGCCCGGGCACGTGGAAGGCATGTATTGTTTACTGAGTGAGAGGATCATTCCTGTCCCCAAACTAGAAATATAAAATAAATGTAATCATCTTTCTTTTTTAACAATTAGATTTTGATCTGTATATTCCCAAACATTTTTAAGAGGACACTGAAACTAAAATTTCCTATTCATCAAATAAAGCTTTATATAATTTAAAATAAGGTACTTTTAAAAAAATAAATAAAATGGGTAAATCATACAAGAACTGACAAACTTCACTTGGTTTGTTACACTTCCCTTTTCTTCATCCCCTTTAACCTGCAATTGTGTCTAGTCTCTTTCCTTAGAAAGAAATAAGACAGCTGGTAGGGAGAATATACACTAAATTTGTGGTGAGAAGGCCTGAGTTCTAGTCCCATTTCTTCTATTAACTGGATCTGTGGGGACAAGCCACTTCCTCTTTGGGGCCTGCAAGACTGCATATGTGAAACAAGGCAGCTGAACTGATTACTAATTTCTAAAGTCTTCTGCTTTAAAAAATCTATGATGCTCCTTTCATTCTACCCATTATTGTAATCTTAATGCCTTGATTCAGTGCTTGCCGCATCATTCCTACACTTGTACAGTAATCCCCAAATGTCTTTCCTTATTTATTTTTCCTTCTTATCCTAAAGTGAATACAACCCTAAAAGCATGAGTTAAGCAGAATGAAAAACAGTCTTTGAAGTTAGAGAGATCTGGTTTAAATTCAGACTCTGCTAACTAAGACTAACTAATCATATCTCTAAAATGGTTATGTTATTAACTACTCACTAAGGACTAAATCGACTGTATAAAGTAACCAATAGCACAGTGCCTGACATGGTGTAGATGCTCAAAAAAATTAGCATCTTTCTCCACTTCCCAAGATCAAAAGCTTCAGTTTCCCACTATAGCAAAGATTACCAACAAGCTGCACAGGTGGCACACAAAATTTAAAAAAGTACAGAGGCAAAAATTGGGTTAAACATTCTCTCCAGGTTCCTGTGTCTGCCTGCATTCCTGCCAAAATGCTTCTGGGTAAAGCAGCCTCAGATCACTAGCCTTGTAAAATCTCAGTATTAAATGCTGCAGTCTTCACGTCCCCTCCCCCCTCAAATAAGACGGGTCAAGAGGAAATAAAAGCTTGACACAACTCCTCAAAAAGATATAGATTCTCTGGATTTTACATGAAAGCATACTCCTCAGCCTATCATTATGTGAAAAGAAACCAGTCCCAATACTTTGTACTTATATGTACAGGCAGTACAGCGAATGTAAAGTACCATCAAGCATTATAATTTAATTTGATTTTTCAACCACAGGAAATTAAAATGTGACAAAAGGAAAAAAGAATAAAATTTCTCACAAAATGAGAATTACGCTGAGCTATGCAGAATTATTAACAAATGCCTTCAGCAAAAGCAACGGCTTTCTTCTTGATTTCAAAACTGGGTCAAAACTAGAAGGAACAGGAGAGGAGTAATGGGGGACTGCAAAGAGAAGCGCATTTCTTAAAGTGACTTAGGTACAGTTACTTAATGATACAGAATTTTTAAAAATTCTCTAACTGGGAAAAACAATCTTTACTTCCATACATTAGTCAATGATACAGCTGAGATAGTGGGTAACACAGGGCAACCAATCAAGTGCATGGAAGTCTGGAAACCAAGGAAATCTGGTGAAGAAGCCTGGTTTTCTGAAATGCCTTCTTTCCCAAGCTACTTCAGCCCAAGCAAATGCTGCAAAAGCATACAATTAAGACTGTAACACTATTTGATTAGGCCCACCTGCTCTAGTGGACCCTTCAAACCCACTAACCAACCAAACTGACCAAAATTCCTGCATTGAGCTGCCTTGTTGCTTATGGTTCATCATTTTTTAAACTGCAGTTTTTGACCTTATCCCCCCCCCCCCATGTTCTTTGCTCACGTCCCAAACCAAACAGTCCTAATATTCTCTACCCAGACTCGAGATTTATCATCGAAGCCATTCACCTTGTTGGCACTTTCTCCTTAACAGACTCCTCTACTCCCATTTATCTCCCACCCTGTCCCTCAGCACACAGTGCCTTTCCCAAGCTAGTTTTCTCTCATTCAAGACCTTATCTTTGACAAGTACTCCCCTTACCCGGACTTGGTCCCAGCTTCATCCCCCAATTCCAGTCCCCAACACTGTCTAGTCCCTCCCTCCTCTCATCTCTAACCTCTCTCAGTCCAATCCCTACCGTTTTGAATACCTGGGCTTATTACCGCCTGCCCCTCAACCCAGACCTTATTGCAGCTGTGCCCCTCCCCCACCTTATATCAAGCCCTGTCATTCCTAGCCCCTGCCCAGTCCCTTTTCAGTTTAGATCCTGTCCAATCTTCTCTCTTTCTGGTCCCTGACTAAATAAAACCCAAACCCCATTCCTAACCATTGCCATTCTCCTCTGCCCCTAGCAAAGGACCACAAATCTGGCTGGCCCATCCCACTTTTTCTCTTTTGACTCTGAATCTGGTGCTTCTCCTACTAATTCGCTGAAACCGGGTGACACGAAATCTGGGACCCTAACCTAGTCTTCTTGTACCCCATTTCTGACTCCCGAAACACGCGTCCTCGCACACGCTCCAGGCTCCTGTGTCCTCCGACGCTAGCCTCTGACTCCCCGGCCCATCCCTGACCTGGGCTCACTCCGTTGGCGGGCTTAGCCCGAAGCCTTGGGAGACCCCCTCCCCACCGTGCCGCGCCAACCTGCCCGGTACCCCCCAAGTCCCATTCAGCCTCTCCTCTACGGGCCCGTCTCCTCACTTGACCCCAGTGCGGTGACCTCCGTCCCCGACGACCCTGGTGCTCCAGTCCCTCTCTTCTGGGCCTCCCCCCGCACTCTACTACCTCCGCACTCCTAGCCCCGTGGGGTGTGTCCCCTCCAGCCCACTGGTTTCTCCCGCAGGGGGTCATAGTGGCCGCTCCTCACCTCGGCGTCCACCACCTCGTGGTAGGCGGGCGGGGGGTCGAAACCACCCCCGCCCCCGGTGCTCCCGCCGCGGGAAGGACCGCCACCGCCGTCACCCCCGCCGTCGCCCCGCGGGCCCCCGCCGGGCCCGGGGCTGGGGCCGCCGCCGTCCATGGGCTCGTAGCCGCCGTAGTCGAGGCCCGGCCGCTCGTTGGTGAGCAGCGCCACGGCCTCGTTGATGTCGTTCTTAGCCAGACGCAGGGCCTTGCGGATGGTGGCAGGGTCCGAGAAGCCCATGCACAGCAGCGTGGTCATGTGCTGCTCCTCCTCCGACTCCATGGCTTCGGCCTCCCGGCCGCGCCGGCCGGCGGGAGGCGAAGCTGCGAGTCCCCGGCCTGGCGGGCCGTGCGAGGCTGCCTCGGCGCCGTCCCCTCGCTCCGGCGGGCTCCTGCGCTCCTAGCCTGAGCCCTCCGCAGCCGCGGGCCAGGCTGGGTGCGGGCGTGGGCGCCGCGAGCCGAGCAAGGGCTGTAGGGCGCTCAGGCGCGGCGGCGGCCCGGCCCAGCCCTGCGCGCCGCCATGTTGGCCTCCGCCTCCGCCTCCTCCTCCGCGGCCTCCGCCACCGCCTCCTCCTCCTCCTCCCGCCACGGGACCGCGCCTCCGCTCCCGGAAGCGGCAGGAGCCGCCACCGGACTCCGGCTCGCTCGCGGCCGAAGGTTGGAGACCTGGGTTTTTCTTTTTTTTTCTTAAAGGAGGGGCCGTGCCGAAAGCGTCTCTACAGTAGAAGGACCGCCGAGAGGCCCCGGCGGAGGCGAGGGAGGGCCCTCCGTCGCGGCCGCCACCGCCCGCCCATTTCTCCAGCAACAGGTTCCCCTGGGAGCCGGAGGGGCCGGGAGCACAGTGCAGCTCGCGACACGGGCGTCCCCGAGTTCCTCAAGCCTTGGGTCCAGCGCAGCCCTGACCGCGACTCCTTCCGCCTCTCGTCCGAACTGTCTGAGTCCTCGGTAGACACCCCGTGCCGGACTCGCTCGCCCCAGCAAGGGCCGAAACGCAGCTCGTCCTGAAGGCAGCTCCCTGGCCGCGACCGTGTTCCACCTCCAGCCCCGCTTGAAATGCCCCGGGTCCAAAAGGAAAGTCACCTGCCACGCTGTCAGAAATACACCCCAACGTCGACATAATTCATCCCCAAAGCAGGCACATCGACCCACCCGAGCTGAAATTTATCCCCACGTACACTTGACCCAAGACCCTCCATCTCTCACTGAAATCACCCTAAACCCGTTGAGTTTAAGTGTTCCCCTCGCCCCTCGAGTTTTCCATCCAACGTTGAGTGGCCACCAAACTCTTAATCCCCTGAGAGTCTGAAATATATTCTACAACCCGAAGTCTAGACCCTTATGCTCTCTATGAAAACTTCCACAAAAAAAACAGTATGCATCACCTTCCTCAGCCACCGACTCTGCTCCCCACCTGATGCTGACCCACCCGCCACACTGCTGCAGTCCTTGTTGGGGGGCTCGGCCCCCCTGTTCATTTCTGTCTTTGAGCATTCCTTTTCCCGGTTAAGGCGTGCTTTATTTGCTTTCTCTTTCCACCTTTGGCGTTAGAGCTCAATGGGCTTATCTTCTGCAGTTCCCTTGACCCCACCACCTGAGCTCTGGACCTCCCCCCCTTCCCCCCTTTCAAAATCCTTTAATTCATACCAATCCTGGGTCCTTTTCTCACACTCTCCCAAAGTCACATGCCTTTTCCTTACCTCACCGAGTACTTGCTAACTTAGTTTATTTTCTAATACCCTCACTTGGGTTTCTTCCAGAACCCTGAAGGCCACCAAACTTTCTTTTCAATCCCATCAAACCCGTCCTATTGCCAGTTCAGCAGTCACTCACCCAAATTTTAAGTTAGTGGCGCTACTGAGAAAATTTCTCTGCTCCCTCCCTGTTAGCAGCTTTTCCTCTAGACCATGAATGTTTCTTGCTTGGTACTTGCTACCTATGTTTGTAAACACCAGCAGTTTGATTTACAGGGTGACTGTATCACTGTTGTTTACTTTTAAATGAAGTAACTGTTTTTGTTGTATTGATTAAAGTCTAGATTATAGACCAAAGACTAGGTTTAATAACCAAAGGAAGTAAAGTCTCTTAGTTTCTGAACAACAGAAAAGAACCTACTAATGACTAATAACTATAATTGGATCAGGTTGCAGCGTGTGTTTTTATTTTAATCCTCACCAGATTATATGTTTATTGATTTTAGAGCAAGAGGAATGTCGGGGCGGGGGGTAGAGAAAGAAAGGAGAGAGACATCGTTGTGAGAGAGAAACATTGATGGGTTTTCCTCCCCATCTATGCATGTGCTGGGTGGGAATGGAACCCACGACCTAGGCATGTGCTCTCACTGGGATTGAAGCTGCAACTTTTTGGTGCACGGGGTGTCACTCCGACCAGGTGAGCCACCAGGCCAGTGCACAGTGTATAAATTGAAATGAAATTTTATTAGGTGTTATGAAGTTTTAGGTACTCAGTAATGTTTTAAATATTTATCTGTAGCATATGAAGAACAAAGGTAATCTAAATCAGCCCAAGCAGCCTGTCGTAGAGTACGTGCCGGGATATTTAATGTATTCAACAAATATGTACTGATATGGATCAGGTGCCATGTAGGTACTGTTCATGGCAATGGGGATGCAACAGGAAGAAAAAGCATACAAAATTCGATGGTGGTAAAGTGGTGGCATTCAATTTTGTCAAATGAACAGTTAATTAAGTAGCCAAATTAAGAAATGAGTTGCAAGGGGAGGGAAAGTAACAAGTAAAGAAAAAATTGTTTGCCACTAAAATTCAAAATAGAACCCAAGAGATAATGAGACAGAGCCGACCAATTCAGATGGCACATAAAAAGACCCATCAACAGTGGCAGGTTTATAGAACATGACAGAGGAAGCTGTGCTGAACTGAGAAGAGGAAGCAGAGAAAAACAAACTCTGTGATAAAAATTGGAAAGGAGCCACCAAGGCTACAAAAAACAAAGAAGGCCATTTTTTGAACTGGATCCTGGAGTGACTGAAAAGCCAGAATGTCATTTGAGGATGCAAGCAGTATAATTACACTTTTTTGCATGTAAGAAAGCAAGTGAGCACTTTAAACTCTTGAATTGGGATAGCAGGGGAGGGGCCTATGGAATGAATATTCAAACTTTCTCTTAAATTTTTATTTTTTGCTTTGAATCTTTATTGCAGCAAATTCTTGAAAATGTTAAAAGGACAGAAAAATTAAGTAACATTCAATTCACATTTACTCTTCTAGAAGCTCCTAGAAGAAAAAGAGAAAATAACTAGGCTTGCAAGAGAAGTATGATAGACCGTCTTGAAGATAAGATGTGAGGGTTTTCTAATATTAATTAATAAGTAATTAAAAAGTACTCATCGAGTGCTTGTTTTGAGCCAGGCTGAGGACTAGTGAGATAGCTCTGAGCAAGACATGCATGGTTTCTGCCCTTTTGAAACTGTGACTGCTTCTACAAGGAGAGAGACAAATAACCAGTAATCATAAAGTGTGGTAGGTACTTTGATGAAGAAATCTCAGGATGTAAGGGGCAAATTTCTTGCCCTCTGTGGAGTAAATTACCTCATCTAGAAATTCTGGAAAGTTTCCAAGAGCAAATGATATTTTAACTATAATCTGACAGGAAGTAGGAAAGCCGGGAAAAGCAATGCGAGATCAGGGGAGACAGTTCCAAAGAATGGGAATAGCCTGCAAGAAGACCCTGCAGTGGGTGAGAGGAAAGCAAGTTAGAGGAATTCAAAGCCAGCGAAGTGTGGCTGGAGTGCAGAGTTCTAGAGGTACTAGTAAGAAAGGAATCTGGAAAGGCAGACACCAGATCTGAAAGGACCAGTTAAACTGGTAGGAAGTTTGAGCTATATTCTAAGGGAATAGGAAACCACTGAAACATTCATGTAGAAGAGAGAGATGTTATTACTTAAATTTTAGATGAACATAACTGCAGTGTGGAGAATGGTCTAGAAGGGAGGAAGAATAAGATGGAGAATCTACTTAGGAGACAAGACCAGTCAGCCTTCCTAGTTAACCACTTTGAAATGAAGAATTGAGTATTAAGTATCTTCTAAGTAAAATAAATCAGACAGAGAAAGGCATACTATATGAATTCACTTCTATGTGGAATCTAAAAAACAAATGAATAAACAAAATGGAAACAGACTCATAGATGTAGAGAATAAATTGATGATTGCCAAAGGGGCAGAGTGGGGGAGAGGAAAAAAAAAAAAGGAAATAAGCTTCTTTGTTTAAAGTATTTTATTTGGAAGTGATTCAGATAAATAGAAAAATATTATTAATAATATTTTTGTTTTATTTTCTTATCCAATCTGCAATCTTTGTCTTTTTTTCTTGGTTTCTAGCAGTTTTACTGTAATGTGTCCTGGAGTAGTTTTCTCTCTTTTTTTTTTCCCCCTTAGTTTCTGGCAGTTCTATAATGTGTCCAGGAGTGGTTTTCTTTTTATTTGTCTTTAATGGAAGTGGTAAAGTTCTTGACTATATGGCCTGAAATCTTTGATCAGCTTGGAAAATTCTTGGCCATCATTTCTTTCTACATTAATTCTATCATATTCGCTCTCCTCTCCATTTGGGACTTCGTTTATGTGAATGTGAGGTGCTTTTCACTGAGTCACATCTGACTTCTATGCTTGTTTATGTATTTTTTATTTTGTGTCTCTGTGTTGCGTTTTGGATTTTTTCTGTTCTCTCTTTACAGTTCACAAGTTCTCTTTTCATCTTACCTGTTGTTAAGTCTATCTTTGACTTCTTAACTTCAGTTATTGAATATTTAAGCTCCATAATTTCACTCTAATTCTTAGGACTTCCACAAGTGTGCTAAAACTCTTGTTATTTAATGTATTGAACATATCAATCAGTTATTTTATGTTTCTGAAAACTTCTATATCTGGATCTCTTTTGGTTATGTTTCTATTATCTGATTTTTCTCTTGACCACCATTCGATTCTTATATTTTCGTAAGGCATAGTTTTTAAAACTTTCTGGGCATTGTATTTTGTATATAGTTTAAAACTATATAGATGACCTGAAGTTCTAGATAATATTATCTTCCCAACAAGAGAATTTCACTTCTGGTAGGCAATTGGGAATAGGGATGATAAGCAACTTAATCCAATAACGGATTACGTTTCTTTTGAAACCAGACCTCAGCTTTGTAAATGTTAGGATTTTTTTTGGTTTACCCTTACTTCTAGTATTCTTTACTGAAGGCTTCAAACTGATTTTTTTTTTTGGTTGTATCTCAACCAAAACCACCCCAATAGATGTGGCTTAAAACAAAAATGATATATTATTTTTCATAATTCCCTAGGTTGATTGGACACTTCTGCTCTATTTGGTGTTGGCTGGGATCACTCATAAAGCCACATTCACCTGAGACCTTGGCTGGGGGTATTTTGGTACTCTTCCACATGGCCTCTCTCCACATAATATACCATTTTCCAGGGCTTCTCCTCATGACCGTTCTCTCCAGTGGGATAACCTGGACTTCCTTAAGCATTGAGGGTGGGTTCTAAGACGGATAATTCCCAAAGTACAAAGCCTTGTGGTTAAGCACTTATCAAATCTCTCTTTGTGTCACTTTTATTGATGGACTATTCATGAAAACAAGTCACATGGCCAACCCCAAAGCCAGTATGAAGAGTGACCACTGAAAGGCATGAATACTAAGAGCTATGGGTCATTGGTGGTGGTGGGGCACAGCCCTGTAACAGATTTCCATGTGAAATGAAAGCCTAGGGTGTTTACCGCTGCACTTCCTCTTTAGTGGCCTTTGATCTTCATTTTTTGTCATCTCAGTCTCAGTCTGGTAAGACTGCCCAAAGCTCTCCTTAGCCTCTTGCCTGCTTGGTTGCTGATTAAGAATCAACAAATGTATCAAAGGGAAAAAGCGGTGCTGAATGATGGGTTAACCTCTCTATACTTTTGTTCTCTTTCAAATATGGCCCTTCAAGTTCTTACTTGAAAACTTTCCAGTGCTTTTAAACAGATATTTATTCTGTTCTGACCAGCTTGTCTAGTTGTTCTCAGTAAGAAGGGATGGTCTTACACAAGTAGATCTGTCATTACTGGAATCAGAAATCCCATAGAGGGGAAGAAGATGGAGAGCACTTCAAGATAGGGGGTAAAAGGAACAGGCACTGACAGAGGAGATTTTTCAGGGCTGGGAAGAGGTTAGTATCTAGCGTGACTGCCCTGCTGCCTGACAGTGCCTCAGGAAACAGAACGAGCTTAAAGAGAAACGACTGCGACTGCCTGGGACCCTGTGTTTCCCGCTTTCACAAAATCCCGCAATCTCTAGCAGGACAGAGACGCAGCAGAATGACCTTTGCTCAAAGGACCTTAGCCTGTGTGGGCTTAGACTGTGACATTTTCAGTGCTGAACAGTATAGGCTAAGGACCAGAGGGCCCTTCCTAATGCTCTAGGCTGCAGAAGACCCCTGCAACTTGTATAAATCCCCCATTCTGCATCAGAGGGAACCCTAATTATAATGAAAATGTTCTAAAATTGACTGTGGCGACAGTTGCACATGTGAACATTCTAATTTAACATCTCAATATTTTGGCAAATGAGGGTTGAGGTGAGATTTAATTTGTTTCAAAAATTAAAGTAAAATGATATTTAATGTACTAGATTTTGATGGATGCAAATTCATACCCATTATATATGTTAGAAAATATTTTTTAAAAACCACCAGAAAATTGGCATCAACAGCCATACTTTAAATACTTGAGCTTTTTTTTTTTTTGCCTGGGGAAGATGGAGGGTAACATCTTTATTGAGATGTAATTCACATACCATACAGTTTACCAATTTAAAGTGTAGAATGGTTTTTAGTATATTCATAGACATGTGCGACTATCACCACAGTCATTTTTAGAACATTTTTATCATCTAAGAAAGAATACCCATACCTTTCAACTATCCTTCTTCTTCTCCTTCCCCATAGTGCTGAGCGAGCTACCACTAATGTACTTTCTGTAGATTTTCCTATTCTAGAAACTTCATGTAAATGGAATCTTATAATATGTGGTCTTTTCTTTGTCTGACTTCTTTCACTTACTATCTTGTTTTCAAGCTTTACCCATGTTGCCTAGAAAGTATTAGTACTTCATTCCATTTTATGGCTGAATAATATTTCATTATGTGTACATACCACATTTTGTTTATCCATTATTGATGGATACTTGAGTTGTTACTACCATTTGGGTATTGCAAATAATGCTACTATAACTATATTTATTTTGCTAAATTTATTCCTAAATATTTTACTCTTTTGATACTACTGTAAATGGAGTTGTTTTCTTAATTTCATATTTGAATCGTTTGCTTGAAAATGAATTTAATTTCAATAAAATTGAATTTTATACATTGATCTTGTAACATATAACCTGCTAAACTTATTTATTAAATCTAATATATTTATGTAAAGTTTTTTTGTGTGGGCACATGTTTTTGTTTCTCTTGGGTATTTCCTAAGAGTGGAGCTGTTGGGTGTAATGTCAACTCAATGTTTAATTTTTTGAGGAACTGCCAAATTGTTTTCAAAGTACTCTAACCATTTTACATTCCCATCAGCAGTGTATAGGTGCTCTGATTTCTCTACTTCTTCTCTAATACTTATGAGCTGATGTTTTGTTTATAGCCATCCTAGTGGGTGTGAAGTGATGTTTTGTGGTTTAGATTTTCTTTTCCCTGCTAATGATGTTGAGCATCTATTCATGTGCTGATTGGTCAATTGTATATCTCTCTGCGGAAATGTCTATTCAAGTCCTTTGCCCCTTTTTGAATTGGGCTATGCTTTTATTATTAAGTTGTAAGAGTTCTTTTATATTCTAGGTCCAAGTGCTTTAGCAGATGTATGATTTGCAAATATTTTCTTGCATTCTGTGGGTTGTATTTTCACTTCCTGATAGTGTCCTTTGAAGCACGAAAGTTTTTAATTTTGATGAAGACCAATTTATCTTTTTTCCCCCTTTTGTTACTAGTGCTTTTGGTCTTATATCAAAGGAATCATTGCCAAATCCAATGTCATGAAGTGTTTCACCTATGTTTTCTGCTAAGAGTTTTACTGTTCTAGTTCTTACATTTAGGTTTTTGATCCACTTAGAGTTAATTTTTGTGTATGATGTGAGGTAATTTCATTCTTTTGCATTTGGCTATCCAGTTGTCCCAGTACTATTTTTTAAAAAGACTATCCTCTATTGAGTGGCCTTGCACCCATGTTAAACAATCAAATTAAACATAAACACATGGGTTTACTTCTGGAATTTCAATTCTATTCCAATGATTTATATGTTTATCTTTATGCCTATACCACACTCTTGATTACTGTTCCTTTGTCATAAGTTTTAAAATCAAATGTTAGTCTTCCAACTTCGTTCTTGGTTTTCAAGATTGTTTTGGCCATTCTATATCCCTTGCAATTATATATGAATTTTAGAGTCAGCCTGTCAGTTTCTACAAGGAAGTCATCTGCGATTCTGATAGGGATTGCACTGAATCTGTAGACAAATTTGGGGAGTATTACCATCTTACCAATATTAAGTTTTTTGATCCATGAACATGGGATATCTTTCCATTTATTTAGATCTTTTTTAACTTGTTTCAGCAGTGTTTTGTACTTTTCAGAGTACAAGTCAGATGTTTATTTTGCTAAATTTATTCCTAAATATTTTACTCTTCTGATGCTGCTGTAAATGAAGTTGTTTTTCTTAATTTCATATTTGAATTGTTTGCTTGCAAATGAATTTTATTTCAGTACAATTGAATTTTATACATTGATATTGTAACCTATAACCTGCTAAACTTGTTTGTTTAATATATTTTTAGTGGATTTCTTAGAATTTTTTCTATACAACGTCATGTATCTGCGAATAGAGATTGTTTATCTTTTTTTCTTTCCAATATGGATGCCTTTTATTTATTTTTCTTGCCTAAATGCCCTAGAACCTCCAGTATAGTGTTGAATAGAGGTGGCAATAGCAGCCATCTTTGTTTCGTTCCTAATCTTAGGAGAAAAGCATCCAGTCTTTCACCATGAAGTATGATGATTGCTGTGGGTTTTTCATGTATGCTTTTATTATGTTGAGATAGTTCCATTTATTTCTAGTTTGTTGAGTGTTTTATCATGAAAGGGTGTCGGATTTTGTCAAATGATTTTTCCTCATCAATTAAGATGATCATGTGGTTTTTGTTTTTTATTCTTTTAATATGGTACAGTGCTTCAGTGGATTTTCAGATGTTAAACCAACTTGCATTCTGGGATAAATCACACTTGGTCATGGTACCTAATACTTTATACATGTTGCTAACTTCAGTTTGCTAATATTTTGTTTAAAAACATAGTGGTAATATTGGAGAAAGAAAGGAATTACCTATACAGGAATCTAGCTTCTAATTATTTACTGCCCCCCCCCCCAAATCAGTATATAACAAAGAGAAAGCTAGAAGAAAGAAGAGGAAAATATAATTTTTGAGTCCAAGTTTCCTCCCACCCCTTTTACTAAGAGAATATATTGCCAAGTGGAGAGTCATTTAAAAGTTAATGTGGTATCATCCTTCATTTAAGAAAATGATGCAAGTGACCTGTTGACAATCCAGGTATTTTGGGTATTTTTCCAGCAGCCACAGTAGGTTCTCCTGAGCCCCTGTGACTAATGGTCAGAGTTATCCCTTTGGCATGCCGATGGTTCCACTGCCCCCAGCAGGCCACAGCATAAAGGGACGTGTGCTATTGGATCGTCAAACAGAGAGGGACATGGGAGGGAAGGCCAAGGTTTTGACTGCCAAACTGGAGTTTTCTTTAATTTGTTAGGCAGTGGGTAGCCACTAAAGATTTTGAGTCAGTGAATGCATGATTGAAGATATGCTTTAAGATTAAGCTGGCATTAGTGTATTGAACATAAGAGATCAAAGGAGCAACTGTGGGGTGAGAGTGAAAAGTATGCAGAAGGAAGGTAGATCTTTAGGTTTTAGCAATTGGGTTTGATGATCAAGGACAAGGAAAGGCTCCCATTTTTCGAGGCTGGATGATCTGAAGTTAGGGTGTGACTAGAAAGGAAGATGGTGGCTTTGACCTTCGATGAGTTGACATTTAACTAGAAAAGTTTGTCTGCGGACTTCCCTAATCATATCATGTGCGTGCCCTTGGCAATAAAAACAGTTGAAGGTGGTAAGAATTTGCAAGGAAAGGATGCTGGGTCTATTTAATTTGGAAAGTGAAAAGAGTTTACAAGAAGAAGTAGATGAAAGGCCCCATTTATTTCTCTGATGACCTGGCCTTTAACTTACCACACTCATCTGTACATGACATTGCATGCCAGCTGTGGAAAGCAAAGCTCCTTCTGGGAGAAGTGCCCCCGAGTGCACACTCCCGTTTTTACCACAGTGCTCCTCATTTTCATCCCCTGTTCATGGGGAGCTAGCATGTTCCGTATTCAAGCTTTCCACATTGCCTTTAATCTGCTTGTGGCCTCTTGACTATACTAACATTCGATTCCCCTTCCCGCACGTTGGATGTGTTCATCCCTGGTATTTCAGATTTTGGCAATCTCACCGTTTCTGATAAAAGGCTTCCTCTGCCAGCTGAGATACGCAAGAACCCTTGTGCTCAGTCTGACTCCAGAATCTCTGCCAGGAGACAGAGATTTGGGTAATTTATTTTAATCCTATTAGCAGGCTTAATTTCTCCCAAACCACGTTTTATAAGGAGTATATACTCATAATGTAACAGCTTGTTAATCTCTGATTAACTGAAAATTCTAATAAAGAATGTTTATCTTGATAGCAATGTTGAAACTCAGTTGTTGAAAACAGAAAACTGGACTCCCCTATTTCTTGCTGAAAAACCAGGATTTGAGGCTTCTAGTTCCCTCTGACACCAGGAGGACCTGGCTCCCAGGCTTCCGCTGAATTCCCACATTATTGAGAAGTCTTGTTCATTTCCCTGATGTTGACTCACCAGGCTGGATTAATTTTCCAGGGTGTTGTGCTAATTATAGGCTAGCAGCGCTAATGGACTCAATCAAAATGGCAACAAGTGTAAAAGGAGCAGGACTGCTCTGGGTTCTGCTAGGCTGCAAAGCTATTTATAACTTCGCAACTGTATGATGACTATTAATTAGTAGGTATTGCAGTGACCCTCAATTTTCAAAGGTGCCGGCAATCATTTTCTAGTTAATCTTTCCCATCCACTACCGTATTTGTTTTATATGAGGGGAGGAGCCGATGAATTACTTGCCTGAAGCCATGTCTATAGAAAAGCCAAAATTACACTTTAAACGTGAATAATAATAGAAATGATATATTTGTAGAGTGCTTTGCAGTTTTCAAAGAAACCTCTCCTTTGTCATTTTATTTATACTTACTAAGGATCCCTGAGAGGGTTCCCTGTTGGTGGGCTGACGATAAGAAAAGAGAAGAGGATTTGGTTCCCACTGTCTTGCTCAAATCTGAAGTGACTAAGAAAGTAAAGAGCCCGGAGTTGTTCAGGAGTCAGAGTCTGGCTGGCATGGACTTCACCCACTGCCTACCTCTGTTAGGTTTTCTTGGCCTTCGAGGTTCCATGGGACAGGTGTGCAATCACAATAACCTCTTGTTTTATGAGGCTTTAGTTTTGTTCCATCTAAACCTAAAATGTACGAGTGCATGGAACCTAGTGGCATTAGAAACCTCAATTTAAAAAACTGAGGTAATGCAGAGATTGCTTATGCTAGAGTACTGGAATAAAACCTTTAAAAAGTGGAGCTGGCCCTGGCGACTGCTGTGACCCTTCCTCGCAGTACAGCAGGTCCTCTCACTTTTCCCGACTCGACGGCCTGGGCCTTTCCTGGTGTTCATAGGCCCCAAGTGTCCATGCACTCTACTTTCAATCCTCCCAGAGCCTTTTATAATCCTATAAACACAGGCTTGTACAGTTGGGTGGGTTTTTAAAGGTCATGAATTCTAACATCTTCAAATTATAGATGAAGAAGCTGAGACTAGGAGATTTAAGTGATTTTCCAAGTCCCATAGCTAGTAATTGTCAGAACTGGGGTGAAAATCTGCTGGAATTTGGCTCAACGTCGAAAAGGAACTGGGAGATGACCGTCAAACTCTCAGTGAAGCAGCATTTGCAACAGCACAATTACTGAATTAGCCGCACAGAGAGCAGTTCCCAAGATGTGTGCAGAGGTGCTCCTAGACATAGGGTTATATCACTTGGTCTAGTAGTAAATGCATGAGGCCAATTAGGAGATTGGAGAATGAAAAGTCCCTTGGGGAAGAATTTTTTTTAACCAAGCATTTCTCAAATTATTTCATCATTTTTTTTCAACTCAAAGAAAACTTAGTAATAGCCTGTATAATTAGTGTACCTTGGAACGCACCGAAGAACAAACAAAACGTACCTGTTGAAATGGGGCAGTCATAGCAGGGTGAAAGCTTACTGCTAGGTTCTTTGGTACATGCTATTTTATCTTCACAAAACCTTAGGAATAAGTATTACTGTCCTTACTTACAGATGAGCTCAAGACTCTGGTTTCATGTGACATATTTAATTCAAACTTGCTTAAGTGTAAAAGGGTGTTTATCAGTTCACATAACTGAGAAGCTTGGAATATTGAAATCAGTAAGGTTCTCTTTCTCCTATCTCTGCTTCCCTCCGTTTGCCAAGTCTAGTCATTCATTTCACAGACAGATGTCTTCACATGAATGGAGACATAACTATGCAGCTTAGGTTCATTCCCTGACCATTCTACAGCCAGAAAGGAACAGGTTTTTCCTCTCTGCCAGCGTAACACAGCAAGATCCTGGAGAGGAAGCCTATTGGACAGCAGGGGTCATGCGCCCTTCTGCTGTCTATCTCCTAGGCTAGGAAATGGTACTGCAATTGGTGTAGACTGAGTCTCATGCCCTCTACTACGGACAAGGAAGATATGTTTTCAGAATAAGATCAGAAAGGGACTTAGACAAAACAAGTCATTCTGGAAGTTAACTTGTCTCAGCTCACATAGCCAGTAAGTGGCAGAACTGGGATTTGAAGCCAGGTCTGTCCAACCGAAAGTATATATATTTCTTCTTCTATATCATGTTGTTTCAATAAGATACTATCTGCACTCTTAAGAAAGAAATAGCCTGGTTGGAAAGATGCACAACCCTGTAGTAAGAGTGGTGAAAGGTACATGTGCAGTGGGCTTTCAAAGGATGATATGATCTCTCCATCATATCATGATTGTACTATAAACCTCAGAGCAGGGCTCCTAATTTTGGGGGGATTCTGGACACCTTTGAAGATCTATAAACCCTGTGAATTCTTTATTCCCCAAATACACACACACACAGACACATGCTAAATTTTGCATGCTTTTTAAAAAAATTGCGTACATGTTAATGGTGTTCATGGTTTTCCAAGGTACTTAAAAATTTGAGTTAACAATTACTGCTTTAAACCCTGGCTGGTATAGCTCAGTTGGTTGGATATCATCCTGCAAAATGAAAGGTCTCCAGTTCGATGCCTGGTTAAGGCACATGCCTGGATGGCAGGTTCTGTCCCCAGTGAGAGGCAACTGATTGATGCTTCTCTCTCATGTTGAAGTTTCTCTACCTCTCTGTCTCCCTCCCTTCCCCTTTCTCTAAAAATAAATAAATAAAATCTTTAAAAAAATAAAAGGAATTATTGATTCGAAAATGTACTTATCTAGAAGATTCAGTTCAAAAGACCTAGCCTTGCTGTGAAATATTGGTATTGCCAGCAGCAAACGGATCAACCTCAGGTTTGGGCCTTTCAGCATTAGCAAGGAAGGCTGAGGAAACCGAAATCAGAGCCACGTAGACAGAGAAAAGGCTCAGAAAATAGTGTGTTCCTTGGAACAAACTTTGGAGCACACGAGTAAACAAGCGGTACTAGTTAAAATGGGGCAATTGCAAGCAGAGGTGGAAGCTGTTCTAAGCTAACATTACCATTTTTAGTGTAAATAATGAAATTATAATCGTCTAGTTTGACAAAAAAAAACATGGAGAGGGTGGAGAGATTTACCCAAAGACATACAACGGACGAACATCTGTAACCAAGCTAACCAGGACTCACTTGCCCCTTTTGTCCAATGCTCTGTCTCCATTCCCTGTCACCACATAATAACACACTAAATAGGGGAGAGGGCGAATATGAACAGTAGCGTTCATGTATTGTAAGACTCACCTCGCTTCATTATGACTTGTTTGAACTGTCTTATTTTTTCTCTATTAGACTGTAAACTCCACGAGAACAGAACCTATGTCTGCTTAACACATCACTGGTACACCCCAGGACCTTGCTCGTAGTAGACACTTGATAACACCTCCCTCCTCGGAATGACTGAACAATGACTGAACAGCAGGACTTCCCCTGCTCGAGAGAGAATATACCCTTTGCTGTTTACATAATTTCCGATGTGGCTGCTGACATCCTGCCCTTGCTTTTCTCCCTTGGCACCATCCACAGCCTACCAGTGATCCTGACTCATGCCAGGGAAATCTCCACTTTCCATACATAATGAAGGTCCAGAGACTTCTAGCTCCTGGTTGCTCAGCTGATTGAGCCCTGGGAGTGCAGCTCTTTCCTCCATTTCCCTCTGGCTTCTTACTGGGAGAGTTCTAGACCCCTGGGAAACACAGGCTTCTGGCCTGCCGAAGAGATGATCTGCACACACCATAGAAATCACCATTTCCTCCTCCTCCATAGTGGATGCCACCACCCAGCCCCAAGGAAGATAAATCTTTTCTTAATCTCTTTGAAACCTAGGCCAACTTGGATAAAAGGGAGTATTCCTGGTGTTTGTTAATCAAACAAAGTATCCTTATTCCCTTGGCAGGAGGTAGAGACGGATGCTATGCTATATCTGGTAGGTATAGTTAGTAGGCAATTTGTGTCTAATTTACCCAGGAGAAATGTCTATACGATGTACTTTTAATTTACTAAATGAGGACAAGTGTTCAAACTTTTGCAAATTTACACTGAAATTAAATTTTCAAGGTCCACATAGCTGCAGCTCTGTCAAATCTTCCTTTAAAACATAAAGTATGACTAGCCATGATAAATTATACATTTTTATAAATGTCATCTCTCATAGTGTTGTTATGAAACCTAAAGATAATGAAGTGTGGAAACCACCCAGCACCATGCTTGGCATATCAGTTGCCTTTACTCTTATTCCCTTTCCAGCTGTTAGGGTAATGGAAGCCAGAACAGATGAAATTCCTGTGGGATAGGACTGATTTTGGCTGTAAATAACAGAGCATTAAACATAAGAGCTTAAGGAAATAGCCTTTTCCCTCACACAACATTAAGTCTAACAGAATCTGCTGGTTTGGTTTTAGTCTGAGAGCCTGTTAAACCCATGGCAATAGCTCTTCAATTTCCTTCGCCTTTTCCTCATGCATATTGCCCCCAAAATGGCTGCTGCAGCTCCAGACATCATATTCATATCTGAGATTGGAAGGAAGGGTAAGAGACCCATCTCATCCTTTTATCAGGAAAGCAAAAAGCTCTTCCAGGCCACTATCTATTCCCAGCAGTTCTCATGTCTCACTGGGCTCTCACCCTCATGTGAAGTCGTGAAAACGAGTGCTTAGCTTCTCCAGCATTTACAGCAGAAACCCTATGGAATGAGGTGGGCAAGAAGGTGTCTTTGGTCAGCCAACTTCAAGTATTGCCACATGGATGCTTTCAGTATGACCCTCAGCTGTTCTTCAGTCCTGGAAAAGGGAGTTTGGTGTCAGTTAGCAAGATTCAACTTTGCTTTCTCCCCTTTGTCTAACTAGAGACCCGATTTAACATAGTTGGATCCCATCTGGAACATATATGGATCTATTAAGCTACATAGTCAGTGGGGTGCTGGAGCTGGCTTCTACCACCTCCCGAGAGCCAATTGTTAATTTTTTAGGAGTATTGTGAGCCAGCTGATAAATGTAGTCATTATTAAAAGTTGAATTATATGAATTTATGTTTAAATAAATTACATTGAAAAAGGTAATACTTAAAACTTGGTACTTCCTAATATTTTATTACTATTCTCTTGAGTTTACTTATGTCTACTGTATCTATCCATGGCATTTTAAAAATGTGCTACTGCGCATTTCTTCCCATCTATGTGTTTAGTAACAGCATGTTGATAACTTTAAATTGCTATGGTGGGAGTATTGGCAAATGCTACTTTTTTTTTTTTGAGAGTCAGTTGTTAAATATTTACCAGCACACCACTATGCAGAGAAGATTGAGAGAGGGTGGAAATGCATGTACATTTGAGTCAAGTAGGCAGGCATTTCAAAAACAATTTTCAGAGCCCTTTCAGAGATAAAACACACAAGGAGATGTTTTCCTGTGTTTTAAACCAACATAAGAATGGATTCTATAGGTTGCTTTCTTTTTGTAGGAACGCAAAGAAAGTGTAATTTGCTCAGCTTCTGGTACTTAAAAGTCATTCTCAGACAATACTGTTCTCTTTCGTTGCCACTATCATCATTAGTAAACACCCACTGCATACCTACTAAGGGCTAGATTCTGAGTTTCACCAGGCAACATCAAATATGGTCTCTATTTTCAAGGAGTTTATGATTACACTGGAAAATCCTCGGAAAGAAATAAGTGAGAGAGCAAGCCATTCTGAATGTCCTGTACATTCTCTCCATTGCACTCACCTTGATTCCTCTGTTCTCTTCCCCCCCATAGATATGCATGTATATATAATGTATAGATGCAATATGTATGTATATTATGTGTATATGTACAAATACATATACTACATACACACAAATACATATTCCTGTCTGAACCCTTGTTTAATAATGTGCCCTCCACTAGGCTACAAGCTCCATTAGGAAAGGCGACTGCATTTCTTTTGTTCCCAGCTGCATCCCTGTATCTGCACAGTGCCCGGAAGATAGCAGGCACTCAGCTAATGCTTGCTGAATGCATAGATGAATGAAAAAAATGAAAGGAGTAGAATGGACAATAAGAGCTACATGCGGTGAGATGAAGGAACACTTATCAACGACTGTAATGGTTAGAAAGGCTTTAAGGAGGTGCTAGGACTTGAGCAGAATTTTGAAGAAAGGGCAGGATACAAATAAGGTATGGCTCGCTAACAATTGCTGGTGTAAATGTCCTCCAGAAAATAGCAGTTCCTTTTAAAACTAAAAAACACACTTACCATGCAATGCAGCCATTGTACTCCTGAGCATTTATCCCAGAGAAATGAAAACTTCTGTTTATGTAAAAACCTGCACACATAATGTATTATGAATACATATTCATAGGAATAAACTACTGACACAAGCAACAGGTTTAGAATTATACTGGGTGAAAATAACTGATTTCAAATGATACATACTATATTATTCCACTTATATAATATTCTTGAAATGTTGTAATTAAAGAGATGGAAAACAGATTAGTGGTTGCCAGGGGTTAGGGCTTGGGAGGAGGGAGGAGGATTGGCTATGAAGAGGAAACATGACAGAACAGGTCTGCATCTTCATTGTGGTGGTGGTTATGCAAAGGCACACGTGTTATAAATTTGCCTAGAACTATAGACACACACACACACACACACACACACACACACAAAAGTGAGTACATGTATAACTGGTGCACCCTGGGTAAGCTTTGGGGATGGTAGCAATGTCAACGGTGTGGTGCTGATATGGTGCTATAGTAATGTAAGATGTTAACATTGAGTGAGGTGGAGTGAAGGGTGTGTGAGACCTGTCTGTACATTTTTGTGTGACTTCCTGTGAATATATAATTATTTAGAAATGCAAACATTTTAAATGCATAAATGAAATCTCTTGTTTAAAATTATTAGACTTCCTATTGTAATTAGAAGAAAATCCAAATACCTTTATGTCATTTGTTCCTTGCCTGTTTCTCTGACCTCATCCCTCTCTTCATCTGATTAAGCTGAAAGCACACAAATCTTCCCTTGTACATAATTGTATTCTTTGTGTTCTTTCTTACCTCTGAGATGTGTCACTTGCTCTTTCCTTCTTGAAAAGCTCCTCACAAATCTCATCCACGTCTCTTAGTCATTCAGCCTCATTTCAATGTCAGCTCCTCAGAGAAGTTTCCCCTTACCACACCCCTCCATCTAAAGCATTCGTTCCCCTCTACTCTGTTACTCTTCATGCCATCACACAGTTCATTTTCTTCCTAACACCAGCCAACATCTGAATTTGCTTTTCGTCTTTGTTCATCAACTGTCTTCCTCCTTAGAATGTAAAGTCCATTACATTATATCTGTGCTATCTTATTCATAGCATTATTTCTAGTGGTTTAAACAGTGTCTGGTGCTCCACTCCAAGGGAACTCCGCCCCTCTCCACTCACTCATAGTAAGTAGCACCTCCCTTTCCCCTTTACGTTCTGAACAATTTCAAGAAATATAATAGAAGGGTAAAGACAGAGTGAAACTAGCCCCTTTATTACTGATAGGGGCTAACTTGGAAGCATAGTTCAGGCAGTGGAATTCTCACTGCTTATGGACTTGGGCAGCTTGCCTATTGGGTCTTAGTCAGCTCTGCACTGGATTAGCCCCTCCTTCTCCAACACCTGGAACCTAGGGACATGCTAAATATTTTGTGAATTAAAGAGGGAAGACATAAAGGCTGTGATGAATTTCCGAGTCTTCCCTCATAGTCGGTTTGGGAAGAAGGCGCAGAGGGAGGCCTGCTGATCTAAGGGTGTGGGACTCAGATGGAAAACATGGTTAGGAAGGTTAGAGACACAGGGAGGAGAGAGCCTGCAGAAAATCTCAAATACCAGGCCAAGGCATTGGGAAGCTGTTCAAGGTGAAGTTTATCTACCTCCATCTGCTCATTTACCAAGGTGCTATTTTCGTTATTTGGGAGAAGTATGAATGATGGCTTTTTCTATGACTAAGCTCACTTGGGTACTCAACACAGGTTCAGTATGAAGCAATCTGTCAGCCTTAATAGAGTTTTTGTCTTTACCACAACTCTTTTGTTTCAAAAATAATAAAAGCACACCTAACACGCCTGCTTGTCAGCTACTGTAAGGTGCCACATTAATCAGAAGTGGAATTGAAAAAATAAAAGAAAATCTATGAGTTACAAACCACTCCAACATTTCCTTTAATGGAAAATGAATTTTTGGGAGACAAATAGATATATCACCTGGAGCAACTTGGCTATTGCTATGAATAAAAAACAACAAAAAAAGGCACTTGTCAGCAGGATCAGAGGAAAGGAATACGGGTTAGGTGGAATATGAGATATACATAAGCATGGGGGATAAAGAGTAGCCCTAACTCTAGCAACCTTAACAAAGAAAACCTTTAAGCTGGAATGATGTCCCTTTTCTGAACCAAATGACCGTATTTACCCAATCTTGCTGGACACATATATCCAGCTTTCTCTTGATTGTTTTCCTATTATCTCTCTCTCTCTGTCCATATTTTATATATGCATATGTGTGTGTATGTATATATCTGTCTAGAGGGCATCCAGCCATGCAATATGAAAAATAGAGACATTTATTGAAAAAGATACAAAATACAAGAAACACTGTACATAGGACAACGACACCTCAGTCTCCTTCAAAGTAGGCACCTTGGGACCTCACACAGTTCTCCCAATCACCATCAGCTGCCCTGTCATATTTTCCTGAATCTCATCGATGGTCTGAAATCTCTTCCCTTTTGAAGGTGATTTTAGTTTTAGGAAAAGCCAGAAGTCACAGAGTACCAAATCTGGGCTGTAGGGAGGCTGAGTCACTTGGGTGATTCGATGTTTCACCAAAAACCTCTGCATGAGATATGATGCCTGAGTGGGTGTGTTGTCATGATGGAGTTGCCAATCACCAGTTGCCCATAGCTGCAGCCTTCTGAATCATCTGAATAGTTTCCATGGAGGAATACTCAAGCTTGATGCAAAACTGGATGCAGATTGATTGCTCTACTTGCTCATTTTGAGTGCAATGGCCACACAGCACACATGCTCACTCAATGGCATCTACTGCTGGTACTGACAAGTACAGTGAAGTCTTTATTGTTCACACATGTGTATTCCAGTCCACTCTCATGCAAACCACTCTCATTATATTAACAATGGATGGACTTTTTCCAGATAGACTATTATATATATGAGATATATATATATGTCATATATATATCATATATATGATATATATATGATATATATATGATTATTTTTAGTCTCTCTGGTTTGGCCTGTGCCCACTGGGCAAGGTTAAGCCCACCTGTTGCAGTGTGCGTGTGCGTGTGTGTGTGTGTGTGTGTGTGAGAGAGAGAGACAGAGAGAGGGATGGAGAGAGGCTGAGGGAGAAAGAGACACTGAGAGTTTGCTATATGAAATAAAACACTGTTTTGGCATCATTTTGGGATTCTGAAGAGCTGTCACAAGTCACCAACAGCTTGGGGTACTAGCTTTTCTCCTTGCCGTTCTATGGAAGAGCCCCAGGACCCCAGAGTAGCACAAAGGGAGGGAAAGAAAAGGCAACCATAGATTTTTACTTACTTCAGAATTTTACTTAATGCCTATTTATAGAAACCAATTCATTGAAAATTTCCTAACTGCTCCGTGTTAGTCAACATTGCTTAGTGTTGCAGGAGAAAAAGCAAAACAAAACAACAACAACAAAAAACTAAAACTAAATCAGCAAACATTTGAAAACATCTTTTAGTCAGAAACTTACCCACATTGGTGAAAAACACAAGTGACACCCTATAGCCAAAAAGAAAATATTTTTGAGGCAGATTTTGGGAATCCACTTCCTTAAGGTAGGAAGATGAAACACCCAGTTGACAGGTGTTTAATCTTTTCTCATGTATTTTTTTATTGTTGGGCTCATATTGCCATGTAACTTTTAAACCGTTTAGCCCCTTTCCCCCTTTTCATTAAGGGTCCAATGTCTGTCAGAGTCCTGGAAGGGAGCAGAAGAACACTCGGAATTCAGAAGAGAATTGGGCAAAGGAACGATTTACAGAGGAAGGGTATGTTAAGGAAAACACAAGGGCTGCAGGGGTCTCCCAGGAGTAGTTATAGGGGGAAGCCTCTGCCATCCGTGAGGCCACCTGGGAGCTGCAGTTGTGAAGAAGGACCCCTGAGGGAAAGCTGAGGTCGTGGAGGGACACAAACATTACTAGAACCATGTGTGGAGCTTTCAGTCTCCCTCCAGTGTCTCTCATTAGCCAAACCCAAAGAACCCAGGGCGAGAGAGCCCAAGGGATAGGGCCCATAGCAGCTAGCTCCTGGTACACAGAGCCTCCAGGAGGGTGGCAAGCATACCTGGGGGGGGGGACAAAATGAGGGAAACCTGCCAATTAACATCAGTACCCTTAGTATTCCCGGTGAGAGGAAAATTTGACTTAGCAGATTCCATCTGGATAGCACCATTCAGGAGGGCATTTTTAAAAAATAAGATTTGGAATTGAACCCCAACTGGTGTAGCGCAGTGGACTGAGCATTGACCTGTGTACCAAGGGGTTGCTGGTTCCGTTCCCCAGTCAGGGTACATGCCTGGGTTGAAGGCCAGGTCCCCAGTAGGGGGCGTGCCAGAGGCAACCACACATTGATGTTTCTTTCCCTCTCTTTCTCCCTCCCTTCCCCTCTGTCTAAAAGTAAAATAAATAAAATATAAAAATAAAAGATTTGGAGTCAATTTAAAGATTTTTTTTCATGCAAACACATTTTAGATTAAGATTTAAACATGTAAAATATTGTCGCAAGATAATACATCGTATTTTCTGCATTGTGTGAAATAATTTTTTATTGAAAAATAAAGTGACATTTCACAAGTTCTATAACAATTGTGTTTCCTGCTTAGAGTAAAAAAATTCCAAGAGTTTAGTTTAGAAAATGTAATCTTTAAATTTCAGACTGATACTCCCAATATTTTCATAATCTCACATTTTGATAAAATACTGATTACCACCTTATATCCACAAAGTCAAATAACTAATATATAAAAATAGAATATTCTTCAGTAATTATTTTAAATACTTGTACTCTTTAAAAAGTGGATGAAAAATTTTGTGTGTTGTTTTTTCTTATAAAGAGCAATTAAATTGTCCAGACCTGGGCTATGCAAGGAATGAAAGAGGAAAAGAATATGACACGCTATAGACTGACCTCCAAGGGCAGCAGGTGGTCCAGATTTGAAGAAATTGGATCAAGCTTGGGGGAACTTCTGGGCTGCTCCTGCCAAAACATTGCTCCATTTTGCAAGGAATTCAGGTAAAGAAGCATAGGTTCCCTGAGAAATTGTCTTGGCCAAAGAAGAGCTGACTTAGTTCACACATTGTCCATCCTTGAGGACAAGCCTTTTGGCATCCTTTTCCTGGGTCCCCCTGGCAGAGCCTGACAAGCACACATTATGGTAATTTGTGTTAAACAGAAGTTATACTGCTTAGAGTAAAGGCTGGAATAATCTTGCTATTAGGGCTAGCTGTAAGGATGAAGTTGCGGTTGATCTGGGTGGGAGAGATTACATGGAAGGTGAAAAGTACCTTCTGAACTCCAGTATTCTCGTTCATAGGTCTTATTTGTATCTTGTTTTTGTTGTTATGTACTCATTCATTCATTCACTAAATATTTATTGGATGCAGTGGGTCAGGCAGGGCCACCATATCACTCAATCCTAGCATATCCTGATGTATGCAACGTCATGGCCCTATTAGCCTCTTACTTGGACCAGGGGTATAAAGATGAATAAAATGCAGAACTTACAATGTACAAAGTACAAAATTAGAAATATACAATGAGTGGAAAACACAGACAATAAATCACATTGCCACATTGGGAGGATTGCAACAGACACAAATCAAGTGTTGGTGACAGAGGATAACAGCTGTTAACTTTGCTTGGGGCAGTGTGATGACACTTGGAAATCCCACATCATCTATTGCTTGAATTAAGTCACCAAACACCCATATAAAAGCAACAATATTTCCCAGGAGCTGGGCGATATTAACTTTACCCATTCACAATTTTCAGATCAATTTTATAGATGATAGTTGACCTCTTTCTTCCTGTGTATGCTTGTCTTCAGCATGTAATTAAACTCAAGCCCACACATCCTAAAGAATTCTCCCTTGAGCCCACTTCCCCCACCACTCCATCCCTCCCCTTTCCTTGCATAGTAAAGCTTCCCAGAAGAATTGTCTTCTTCCTCCCCGCCATAACTTTCCCATCTCTCGGCACACTTTATCCTTGCTCCCGCTCCTGTCATGCCATCAAAATGTTTCTCACTAAAATTAATGATGGCCTCTGTGTTGCTTGAGCCACTTGGCAATGTTTCAATCCGCAGTTTACTCAGCCTCTCAGCAACGTTTGGTGCTGTGGACACCTGCTCCCCTCCTAGCTTGGTGTTTGTGAAACAGTCTCTTGGTTTTCCTCCTCCTTCTTCAGTTACTTCTTCTTACTAAGGCTGCTGGATTACCCTCCTCTATCTGATCTTTAAGTGTCATAATTTCTAAAGGCTCTTTCCTAAGCCTCTTTCTCTTGTCCCTTTGTACTCTCTCCCCAAATGAGCTCACCTGTACTCAGGGCTTCAACGATCAACTCTGCAATAATAACACTCACAATTATATCTTCAGTCCAATCTTCTCCCCTGAGACTCAGATCCATACATTTTGACAGTTCCATTGGAATATCTAAAAGGCATCTGAAACTCAATTTATTTAAAGCCAGATGCGTGGTGTCCCATCTCAAATCTGGCCTTCCTATTGTGTCTACTGTGGAGAATAACTCTACTATCTATTCAGATATGTAGCATCATTCTTAACATTTTCTCTTCAATCTTCCAAACACTAAGTCCTGTTGATTATACCAGTGTATCTCTTCAGTTTGATCATGTTTCTCCTTCTCCAATGCAACATCCTAACTCTAAGTTGTCATCACTTCTCCCTTGAATTACTGCTAATTTACTTGCAGACATTCACTCTTGTCTCTTCTTCATTTTTCATAGGGAGCCACAGCCATCTTTTCAAAATACAGCTGACCATGTCACTGCTCTGCTTTTAATCATTCAGTGGCTGTCTGCTTCCCTGAGCAAAATCCTTAACAAGGTCGATGGGCCCTGAATGACCCAGCTCTGCCCTCCCACATATTAGCCCAGTTCTCTTCATTCTTCCCCTGGCTCACTTTGACTTGCTTTCAGTTGTTCCTACTTTTGTGATTCTGCTTCAGGACCTAGAATTCTTCATTCCTGCTTTTCACCAAATTAGTTTAACTGACTTTTAGGTCACAGCTTAAATGTTACTTCCTCAGGGTGTCATTCTTGAACCCTAGATAAGTTCCATGCTGTTCTAACTGCCTATACTTTTTTTTTTTAAGCTACTGTCAGTTTGTAATTATATGCTTGCATGATTATTTTATTCGTGTCTGGTTTCCCCTCAGTCCTGTCATATTCATGTATACAAGTCCATTTCTGTTTTCCTCACCGTAGGATGCCTCATGCTTGGTGTAGCATCAGGCAGGCCGTAGGTACAGAGGGAGTGGGGGATGGGTGAAAAAGGTGGAGGGATTAAGAAGCTACAACATAGTCACAGGGATGTAAAGTGCAGCATAGGGAATAAAGTTAATAATATTGTAATAACTATGTTTGGTACCAGGTGAGGATCACTGATAATTGTCTAGCCACCATTCTGCGTACCTGAAACAAATAAGAAATAATATGAATGTCAACTGTAACTGAAAAAATTAAAACAAATTTACATCTAAAAAAATTTTTTTTTGGAAGTAAGAAGCATAAAGAGACTTTGTAACCTGGAACTGTCCAGAGGGAAAGTGACCGAAGGTTGGTAGGTTATGATATTTGGAATGACTTGGAAAAAATGTAGACAATTTGGTGGGGGGGCCACAACAGTGGTGACCCCTGGGCAGGAGAGAACAGGAAGGGCACGTTAAGGACAGAGGCCACAGGCACCCTCCCTATGCTTGTATAAGGTGGTTCCATGGCGGGAAGAGAGCACTAAACTGTGTCGTGCACCTGCTTTCGAGGCCTAGCTTTGCTATTAATGAGCTGTGTGTTTTTTCCTCTCATTTTAAATTTCATCTGTAAAATAACAGGGTTGAATTATTTTAGTAGTGAGAGTTCTTAGTTGCAAAAAACAAATATCGCCTCTGGGCAGTTTAAACAGAAATGAACTGATTGAAAGGGCGTTGGCTGGCTCCCAGGACCACCAGGAAGCCTGAAGAGCCAGACGTCGAGAACTGGTAAGAACAAGGAAGATGATGCAGGTAAGGCCCAGGCTGGCACCTCCGTGTGGGGCCAGACTCCCACGAGGTCAGCGTAGCCATAGCGCCATTGAACTCTGAGTGTCACAGCGCCTGACCCTGCCAGGAGCAGGGCAGTGGACGCACCTGTTCGCACCGCTGGCTCTGCTGCCCTTGAGGACTGGATGTTGCTGCCTTTGCTGCTGCCTTTGGAAAGAATTCTCCACTCTCCCTGCTTCTCCATGCCGCTCACTTCTGACTCAAAAACCCAGGCAGGCGCATCTGCCACCCCGGCTCTGTCGTATGTGAGAGCCCTCGGTGCCAGGGGGACTGGAAAACCAGAGCTCCCTCGAGAGGGAGGCAGGCTCTGCTGACCATCAATGCCCCTCAGACGGAGAGTTTCCGCACCGTAGGAATCACAGGGATTAGATCCTGGGCAGCCGATCAACTTCAAATGTCAGTACCAGGCAGTCTCTAAGGTCCCTTTGATGCCAGCAATCCATGTGTCCACCAGCAAAACGAGAATGGATACAGTTATCGTCTCAACCCCCTTTCCATGAACCTCAGCACTTTACAAAAGCTACATCATTGTTTTGCCACAGAAACTGTTCCGTATTACAAGTCCTTCTTTCCAGGTACTTTGCAGACATACTCACGTGTCCTTGTATTACAAGTTAATTTGAGCCACTGAAGCCAGCCTGTTTTTCCTAGCGCCACAGCCCTAAAAATAGGGCATTATTGAAGAGCCTAACAACCTGGTCAGAGCCCTCAGAGTGCAACAGGCCCCTGTGTTGATTCATATTTTCAGCAGGCAGATGCGCTTTCTGTTGAAATATCTATTTTTAAACTTGCGAAATGTCAATTCTCTCTCAACTGCCAATTCTCATTCTCAAAGACATGCTGGTGTATTTATTTTGTTTTTTCCTGGCAGAATTCACTCTGCAATGTAAAAGGCACACTTCAGTCATTAATGGGCCTTTTTAGACAGAAGTAATATTGATTTTCTTGCCCATACTTTCTTCTTTTTATTTGACTGAGAACTAAGAGCATTGATGAGAAAGGAATTCTAGAAGTAAAGGATCCAGGATCTTGGAGTAATTAGCACAGTTTCCACCATATCTGCTTCCTTAGGCAAGCAGCTTGCATTTAAAGTAGCCAAGCTGTGAGAGCGAAGCTTTATAAAATCATTCAGTGTGAGTAGCTAATTCCAGCTTAATTGGCTACTACTCCGAGTTAACACGGAGGTATGAATATAAAGTAATGTGACTGATACTTTAAAAACCACCCGAGGTCACACACATCCGAATGAATGTGGAACTCCTCAAAGAGCGATGCACTTGATCTGACAATACCTTTTCGCTCAAAGTATTTTTTGAAACACCTTTTTCAGAACTACCTTCCCAGGTGTGGATCAGCCCTATGTGCTTGGGGAGCGTGGAGCGTTATCTCAGGAGAAGACGCTGACCCACTCTGATGGTGGGTGTGGGGAGCTGGAAACGTGGTCACAGTGAGCTGACTTGAGTTTTGGAGTAAGATGACTTGGGTTCAGATCCCCTCTCTCCCACTCGCAAGCTCGACCAGGCTCCTCATTGCCGCAGAGCAGCAGACTCCTGGGTGTCTGTAAAATGTAGGCAATCCTACCTGCCCCTTGTGGTGGTGTCGTGAAGATTAAATGTATTTAATGTGTGCCAAGTTCTGGCACCTGGTAAAAATTCAAAAAGTGCTAATACCCATCTCTACTCCACAATTCTTCTAACACGCTCTGTCCCAGCCAAATGAAGCCGCTTTATTTTACTTTTAAGCCCTCTGCATCTTTACTGATGTTCTTGCTCCTGTTATCCCCTTCCCCCCATCTTTGTTCACCCTTCACCCATCTCTGTATGTCCAAATCCTATTTCTCCTTTAAGGTCTGGATCAAATAAAAATAATAGTAGTGAGCAGAGAGTTTAGGCAGTTTGCTCAAGGTCTCATAGCTCTCATGTACACGGCAGAAGCAGGCTTTGGGCCCAGGCCATCAGGGGCTAGCATCTACACTCTGCAGTGCCTACGCTACAACACTAGGCTACATTATACCTACATGTATAAAAGCTTCTTCCCCTACCGGCTGGTGTGGCACAGTGGATTGAGTTCCAGCCTGCGAACGACAGGGTCTCCGGTTCAATTCCCAGTCAGGGCACATGCCTGGATGGCGGGCCAGCTCCCCAACCACACATTGATATTTCTCTCCCTTTCTTTCTCCCTCCTTGCACCTCTCTCTAAAAATAAATAAGTAAAATCTTTTTTAAAAAAGCTTTTTCCACCTTCATGCAGCTTTGCAGATCTCTCACTTAGAAATACCCTCTCTGCTTTCGAATTTCATATACTCCATTTACAAAGCTTTTCTAATGACACCTTATCTTTCTACATGATATTATGATTATTGGGTTAGTCGTCTTATTGCTTTGCTAAACTGAGCACTCAGTGAGTGTCATTTTTTCCATTATTACTCTTCTTAGTCTGTTGCATATTTTTTGTAGGTGCTTAAGAATATTTGTGGAGTGAATTGTTTAAAAATGCAAATCTGATCACGACTCTCCTTTGCTTAAAATGTTCCATTTACTTAGGATAAAAACCAAAATCCCAAATACAGTCAGAAGTTCCCATGCGAGGAATCCCTCACGGCACTAGTCCTTCCTGGTATCAGTCTCCTCTGAGCTCTTCGCTGTCCAGTTAATAGAGATTTCTGTCCATTCTTCTATCCACCTGACTCCCTCTGGACCTTTTCACTTGCTTTTCCTCTACCTGAAAGGCTGGGCTCTGGTGCCCCACCTTGACCCTGGCTCTGGTCATGGCTGTTCTGCTGAACTACCCTGTTACATTGCCTCGGGGTACATGGGGGAACCTCTCCTCTGCCCTGATTGGGAATGGGTGTTACACGCTGGCCAGGCCCGCCCAGCCTGACAGGGTGCTCACCTGGCGGCCCTGGCTCAGCCCTCCCCCTCTTCTGTAGAAAAGCCGGGCTTGTTGACACTCAGGGATTTAGACCTGACCTCTGCAGGGGCCTCTTGGGCAACAAAAGCTGCTTGTCCAGCCCAGCTCATCCTGTCACGGAGGAGACAAGCTCTGACTTCAGGCCAGGGATTGATCCTGGCAGCGGCATTTCCTGAAGGGAATTGTACCCTTCATCTCCCCTTGGTTCATACATTCTGACTGCCAGCAGACCTGGCTCAAAGCCATCTTGGCAAAGAGGAGTTTTTGTAGCCTGATTGGTTTAATTATGTTTTCTTTTCAAATTCCTATCCTTGGGCAGAAATAGTCTCCAAACAGCTTTTGGACCATGGGGGATAGGAGGGGGACACCACGCAGGGGAGGGGAAGCTGAGCGCAAGGGCACCGAAGCTGGGAATGGGCTGTTCCTCATTTTATAATCATGGCGTCTTGTAATAATAGCTCACATATTAAACATTTACCAAGGCCCAGCTACTGTCTTAGGAAATTGTACATATATTAGCTCATTTAACTTTCTTAATTATAGCACTTTGAGTTAGGTTCTTTTATTATTCTCACTTTCTGGTTTAGAAAGCTGAGGCTTGAGGAGGTTAAGAGACTTGCCCAAAGTCAATAAATAGCAGAGATGGTCTTACAGCTGAAGATAGGGGAGCCCTTGCTGAAATTTTTGCCTTGGAAATGAGACGATCAAATCACACTACGGTTTCCAGTGCAGGGATCCAGTAAAGAGTAATTGTCCAAATTGCAGAGCCTATAGAAATCCAAGCGTGATCCAGTATATCCTCCAAGTGTCCACATGCCAATGAGGACTTTGCAGATGTTTATTCCAGTTCACTGGGGTGCAGTCTAGTACCAAAGAGACAGCAAGAGCTTTGGAGTCACAGAGACCTGGTTTTGAAACTGAACTCAGCCTCTTCTTTCCGTACAGTCCAACACAGCTTATATAACCACACTGTGACTCAGTTTTCTCATCATTAAAATGGTGGTTGTGACTCAGAAATTATATGGTTGTGAATATTAAGTCAGAAAACATAATCAATCTTCTTGTGCCTGGCATGTAGATAGTGACAGATAAATGGTACCTATTAATATGTCACACATGTAAAGGGGAGCCCCAAATACTATTGTTAGCCCCCTATTTTATTATTAGCTGTTAAAGCCCATTGTTAACATTTGAGCTAAGGCATATTATCTGGAAGGCCCAATTAAAAAGAAAATATCTTAAAGGGAAAACACATGAAACTATCATCAACCTAAATTATTAAGTCTTAATCAATCATTAAGCTATTTATTGTGCAAGCTGGAAAGTAAGATGGTAACTTGCAAAAAAAGAAAAGCCTTAAATTAGTAACATTCACAACAGCTGCCTCCATTTAGTTAGGATCTATTATGGGTTTAATGTCTTTTATTTTATTGTTAATCCTGGTGACTACAATGTGGGGATGATATTATTATCACTTGATTTATGAGGCTTAGGAAGAGATTAAGCGACATGTCTGAGGACACCAGAGAGTAAGTGGTTGGGAAAAGAATTCAAGCACAGCCTAACTCAATAGCCATACTTTCCCCTTTAGGCCTTTCTACACTTTGAGCCTGGCAGTCCCACTTATGGGAAAATGTCCTAAGTCAATAAAGAAAAGAAAGTCAATTGTTAAAACAAAAACAAACAAAAAAATTATAGCTTATATTTCACACATGGCCATATGATCCCAAATTGGAAGGTGGAGAGGTGCCACACGCGAACAATGTACCAGGCTCCAGAAGATGAACACGTGAATGACGTCATAGAGGACGTCTGACACTGTATTTAGTAAAAAGGGTGGAATGCAAAATAGTACCACAAAGAGTAGGTACATGCTTCTCAAATTTAGAGTAAATTCATACATATCTACCAATAAGGACCAGAAGTGTTTAGAGTCATGCAAATGATTCGTATACGAAGCTTCTCTGTATTTTTTGGGCAGAGTCGTTTAAATATTATATTCATTTAAAAAGAAAGAAAGAATTTTGAACCAAGTTTTTAACAAAAGGTGATAGATTTTAAAAACAACAACAACAACAACAACAACAACAACTAGTTTTAAATGTTAAAACCATTGCTGGGCATTTGTTTAGTCCTGCCCAAAATGTCCACCGAGACATTTGGTCCACCCTGAAATGTTCTGTCCAAGGTGTTTGGACTGGACCAAATGTCTGCTAATCAGTAAAACTAACCCCTGGAAAACAATGAAACAAAAAATAGTTACTATCTCGAGAGAGATGTTATGACTGTGTTTCCTCACCTGGAATCTGAGGACTCGTACGGGGTCGCGATAGAGGAGCTCCAAATCTGTGCTACAATTCACAAAACGTAATGGAAATGGTGCATTTTAACTGTGCGTTAATCAACTTGGCAATAGTTAAGGTTATAAGAACCTGGGCTCTGTCATTAGATCACCTGGGGTTGAATCCCAGCTTTGTGACCTACTTGCTAAGTGATGCTGGGCAAGCTAATTTCTTCTGTTTCCTTGTCCGTAAGATGTGGTTAACAATAGCGCCTGTCTCAGTGGGTTGTTGCCAGGCACACGGGGGAATTTCTATACACATTAGCTATTATTAAACTATAAAACCCCTTTGCTTTGACCCAAAGTTGTATCAGCTTAGCAGTAGTTTTGTTATCTCAAGCAACTCTGAGGTGTAGACTGGCAATTGTACAAGCTTCTGATTACCCAAGTATGGGAAAATGGGTGAACCGGAAGTAAATGCAGCTTGGTCTATAAAATCTTTCAAAATATGGGTGAGAAGAGGGTGAGAGGGAAGGAGAAGGGACAAGGATATTTGGTGATGAAAAACCTGTTCAAGGTCAAAAATCAAAAAGCTAGTTAGTGGGGGTGCTCGGGCAAACATCTCTAGCTAAAGATGCTCTTTGAAATGTGTTTTATAACAGCAAAACATCAGAAACACCTGAAGTAGGAGGCCGATAGATAGGTAAGATACACTAGTAAAACTGAATTTGTATTCAATTTGTCCCCTGCCCCCATCCCAAGAAAAAGATACTACTTTCCTCTCTTTCTCTCCCCCGTGCAGAGGCTGTGGCTTTGCCAGTTTCATCCTTTTAGGCCACTGTGATGTCAGAAGGACACGAAAGTGAGAGTAAAGGGGGGGGTGGTATCGAAGACATTAGTGTGGTAGCAGCTGTGATGTATCAGGAAAATGGAAGAGAGAAAAAGGGAAGCTTTTTAAAGACATTCTCACCGCACGGATTGCCTCCCTGGCGTTAGAAAACACAAAAGGCTTGAGTTCCTTAGAAATCACTTTCTGGTGGCTGAGCTCAATGTTTATGACAGTGGTAGCCCTTTGGAGCAGGGATGGGGTAATGGTTTCACTTTCACTGCCACAGCATTGTCACAGCATCAGGGGGTGACAGAAGCAAAGCAGAGGGGCCCTAGAAACTACTTTAAAGGGGAGAAGGGCAAGGAGAAAACCACTTACTGAGAACGGACCATGTACCATATGCCAGAACCCTATTCAAACAGGGCTAAATCACAGCCCTGGCCTACCCGGGCCTTCTAACTTAGTGGAAGAGAGACACAAATGAAGTTTGGCTAAAATGCAGTAAGTGGGTGGGTGGTGGCCTATACAGTAGAATGCTTGGGCAGGGAGGAACTCCACTTAGCTTGACAGTTGAAGGACGTAGGCTGTCAAACAAGGCTTGCTGGAGGAAAAGACAGCTGAACCAAGAGGGAAGGCAGGAGAGGAAAGATGTTCCAGAAAAAGACGTCTGTATTGGCAAGGACGGTGTGGCAAGACATGGCCTAGTGTTCACCGGGAACTAAAAGCGAGCCAATGGGACCAGAAGAGCAAGTGTGAGGTGCAGCATGGGAGCTGATGAGGCTGAGGAGGAGATGGGGACTAGGTCAGAGCCACTCTGACCTGATCAGGCCTCCGGGCCACTGACTTTGAGTGAAGGTTTTTTTTTTTTAATTTAATTTAATTTTTTTATTTTTTAACAAGGGTGCATTTCGTTGTTTGGTTTGTTTTTAGGATGGGAGGAGCTTGAGCAAGTTTATAGGCTTATTGAAAAGAGAGGTGAGACGACAAAGAGACGATTTGGTGTATTTCACGGGGTTGGGCCTCCAGGGAATAGGGGCCGATGGGGTAACAAGGAAAAGGGCCAAGGAAAGATGAAGTATCTGGGTGCGGATGGAAATTCTCTTGCAACAGGAGGAAGCGCAGGGGTGCACACACTGTTGCCTCTGTTTTTTTCAAAGAAGTTGTTGAGAGTGTATGTGTTAGGGGGTAAGGCAACGGTGGGAATAAGAGGGAGAGCCAACTACAAATTAGCAAAAGGCCGTCAAACTCCAGGTCAGCTGAGGGGAGCCCATGAAGCAGCCTGTCCATACATTTCTCCAGCAGAGCTCAGGAGCTGGGGATAGGAACCAAGAAGATCAATTGAGCGAGACAAGGGAGGAGTGCAAGGTTGGTGAAAAGGTAGAAAAGAGTCTCCTTCAGGCCAACCAACCATGGGTTGAGCTTAGGTAGCAAGGAACGGATAGAAAGGGGGCTGTTAGACTAGGAGATTGTGGGGGCATTAATGGCAAAGAACTTATGGTTAGATCCACATTTCTCCCCTGGCCAGAATGACCTGCAATGGCATTACTAGCATAAGTAATCTTCCCTTCCTGGGCCTCAGATCTCCCATCTGTACAGTTACATAATTACTATTCTCCAGTTCTAACTGTGTAAAATTGTGCAAACAAGTATTTCCCAACCTCTTTGGCCTGTGGGTGAGACATTTTCAGTACCTTCTGTATTAGAGCTGCTACGTTAGTATAAATCATTTTCTTCTCAGAGGGAGCTAATCGTGGGGTTGGAAATGAGATGTGAGATTTCAGTGCATCAGGGCCAGGGTTCCAGCTGCCAATGGCCCAAAATTCCCATTCAGGTTACTTTGCCTCAAGAGTGTCAGTAAATATTAACCAACATACTGGATGCCCTTGGACAAGCTACTGAAACCGCCCACCTCTTGGTTTACTCAATCACCAAGGAAAAGCAAGTAATTACATACTCAGAGTGACCACAAAAAAAGCATGACTCAGGATGGTTGGGGAGAAATGTTTATTCCTTGAAAAAGCTGATGCCTTAGGTTGGGTACCCTGGAAGCAGAGCCTGAGGCCAGGAGAAGGGGAGAGAGGGAAGTGGCACAGGGCAGAGGAGGAAAACTAAGCAGGAACATGGGCTTCAATCCGCTCCTGGGGGAAGCTCTGGAGCACAAATGGTGCCATAGGGTTTGTCTCATCTTAGTGAGGGAGTGGGTCTGTTGTGCCCAAATGCCAGTCATTTATTGGCTGAGGTGTGCTGAACAGGTAGGGTGGAGGAGGGAGTGATGTCACCTCTAACGAGGGCGTTCTTGTTTGGTCCAGGACCATTCTGTCTAGAAGAGGGAGGCAGAATTTTGCCAGCAATACTCATATTTACTGGGTAGGAAAAGGGGCCCCAGCAGGACCCACTACAACCACGCGAGGCCTAATTAACAGGAGTTGTATCCTCAGGCCTATGAAGGATGGAAAATGATGTATAGGTAGTTGAAAGGAAAGAAGGAAAGAAGGAAAGAAGGAAAGAAGGAAAGAAAGAAAGAAAGAAAGAAAGAAAGAAAGAAAGAAAGAAAGAAAAGAAGGAAGGAAGGAAGGAAGGAAGGAAGGAAGGAAGGAAGGAAGGAAGGAAGGGAGAAAGGAAATGGTAACCCTACCACCCATAAAGAATGAAAAGACTTGTAGGTCACATATATCAACTCATAAATGTTACTCACCATTCCACTGACAAAACAATAGAACTTCTCTCATAATTTCCAAGCATATTTATTAAATTTCACACTGCTGACAAAGAATGAATACCCTTAATATATAAGGAGCTCCTACAAATCAATAAAAGTCAAGAGCCCGATAGTTATATAGGTAGAGGGTATTAACCAATAATCCACTGACAGGGAGATATAAACAGCTAACAGACATATAAAAAAAATCATTCAATCTTGCTGATCATCAAAGAGACACAAAGGAAAGGAATATATAAATTTTTATCTATTAAACTATAAAGATTTTAAAATAAGAGCACACAAAGCTGGCAAAAATAAGGAGAGATGGGTACTCTCTACATGGCTGGTGGGAATGTAGATTATTAGCCCAGCTATTCTAAGAAAATAATTTTATGGCATTATTCATGAGATTTAAAAATGTTTGCACTGTTTGATTTGTACTTTTAACTTCAAGAATTATCCTAAGGAAATAATCCAAATATATCACTATTACCATGTAAAGAACAGAGAAATTGTTATGTACTTTGTGCTGAGTATATTAATATGCATTCATTTAATCCATACAATGACCTTATTAGGTGGGTACTTTCATTAAGTTTCTTTTACAAGAGATGAAACTGAGGCTTAAAGAAGTTAAGGTTACTTACTGTGAAGATGTGGGGAAACTGGGATTATCTGACGCTGGTGTGTGGGCCCTTAATAACTGTACTTATTCTATGGACTCGCTAAACGCGGGTCCAAGAAGAAGGTGAAAAGCTAGCTATTTTACAAAATAATTAAATTGCGCGAACTGTTTCTTGCTTCGCTGATCAGATACCCTCACCGCATTCGGATTTCTAATTAAGTCCGATGAATTTAATTAAGGTTCCTGGGGCTACCACCTCATCCTTTGGAAAGTTTTGTGATGAGTTTTACATAAAAATATGAAACAATCCTAGGGTCCTCTGTTCAAAATGGTGAAGTCAGAGACTGAGTTTGGTACCTTTCTGGGTTGGGCTAGCGGTTATAAACAGGGGTTTATAACAACAAGCCATTACCGAAGCAGTCAATTGTACATATTTGTCTTTCTCTCCCCACAAACTGTGATTCTATAATAGCAGGGATTATGTCTGTCTCATTCATTAAAATAACCTTAGAAGGTGAGAATGGATTGTGGGCAGGCATCCAGCAGTGCCTGCCAAGCTCTCCTGTGTGTACAGGGAGATCTGTCATGTGAATGGTCATTATTTTGGCATTGTTGGTATTTGTAAAGTATTTGGAATGACATCTGAGTTCTTCTAATTTTTGACTCTTGCAAGTAAAGCTGCACGAAAACTTTTGTGTACAGGTTTTTACAGCAACACAAATTTTCATTTTTCTGGAATAAATGCTTGGGCATGCCATTCCTGGTTCATATGGTAGTTTCATGTTTAATTTTAAAGAAACTGCTAAACTGTATTCCAGAGTGGATGTACTATTTTACATTCTGACCAACAATGTGTGAAGTGATCCAAGTTCAGTGTGTGAAGTTTCTCCAAGTTCTTACCAGCATTTGGTGTTGTCACTCTTTTTTTATTTTAGCCATTCGACTAGTTTTGTAGGAATCACTCACTGTGCTTTTAATTTGCATCTCCCCAAGGGCAAACAATGTTAAGTGTCTTTTCATATGCTTATTTACCATCTGTGTATCATCCTCTTCAGTGAAATATGTCCACAAATCTTTTTGCCACTTCCTAATTGAATTGTTTATTTTAACTGTTGAATTTTTGAACAATGTTTATATATTCTAGCCCTTTGTGAGATACGTGGTTCAAACATTTTCTCATAGTCTGTAGTTTGTCTTTTCATTTTCTTCACAGGGTCTTTCACAAAACAAAAGTTTTTAATGTTGATAAAGTACATTTAATCCATTTTTTCTTTTATGGATCTTGAAGATTTTCTCCTGTGTTTCACCCTCCTCCCAAGTTTTATAGCTTAATGCTTTACATTAAAATCTGTGATCAATTTTGAGATAATTTTTGTATAGTTATGAGACTTGGGTCGAGGTTCATTTTTCCCCTCCTTTGGATGTTCAATTACTCCAGCACCATTTGTTGAAAAGGTTATCTTTCCTCCTTTGGATAACTTTGGCATTTGGGTGTATTTATGTGGGCGTATTTCTGGGCTCTCTGTTCCATTGCATTGGTCTATGTGTCTATTCCTCTGCCAATAATTACCCCAGTCCTGGTTACTGTAGCTACAGAATAAGTCTCAGAGCAGGTAGTCTGATTCCTCCCATATTATTCTTTTAAAAATTGTGTTAGCTTTTCTAGTTCATTTGCTTTTCCATAGAAATTTTTGAATTAAGCTTCTCTAAATTTACAAAAAGTCTTTGATAAGGATCACAGTAAATCTATAGATCAATTTGTGAAGAACTGACATCTTTATGGCTTTCAGTCCATGAAAACTGCATGTCTCTCATTTGTCATGTTTGATTTCTTTCATCATCATTTTGTAGTTATCAGCATACAAGTCTTATACATGTTTTGTTAGATTTATTCCTAGGTGTTTCATTTCTTTGAGTGATTGTAAATGGAAAGGTATTTAAAGCTTTTTAGTTTATACAAATAGAAATGATTTTTGTATGTTTTCTTATGTTTTATGACCTTCTTGAACCAGTTTTTTAGTTCTAAGAGTTAAACATTTTTTTTTTTTTGTCAATTCCTTGAGATTTTCTACTTAGTCAGTTATGGCATCTGTGAATGGGGACAGTTTTACATCTTGCTTGTCTATTTATATACCCTTTATTTCCTTTTTTTTTTCTTGATTGCACTGGCTAAAACTTCCAGCATGGTGTTGAATAAGGATGGTAAGATGTCCACCCTTTCACTGTTAAGTATAATGTTAGTTGTAGGGTTTTTTTGTAGTTGCTCTTATTGAGAAGTTTTCTTCTGTTCTTTGTTTTCTGAGAGGTTATCTTTTTAATATATCATAAATACTGAATTTTGTAAAAAAAATTTTTTTATTGATTGATATGACCATGTGATTTTTCTTCTTTAGTCTGTTAACAAAGTAGATTTTTGAGTGAAAAAACAAACTTGCATCCCTGGAATAAATTTTACTTGGTCATGGTATATAATTCTTTTTTTATATGTTACTAAATTATATTTGCTAATAATTTGTTAAGGATTTTTGCATCTGTATTTATGATGAATATTGGTCTGTAGTTTTCTTCCTTTCCTTTTGGTATCATCTTTGTCTGGTTTTGATATCTGGGTAATATTTGCTTCATAAAATGAACTGAAAGGTGATCCCTTCCCCATTTTCCATTTTACAGAAGAGACCATGCAGTTTAATTCTTCTTTAAACATTTGGTAGAATTATCCAGTGAACACATTTGGATCTGGATATTTGCTTTTGGGGAGTTTAAATAAATTCAATTTCATTAGTAGACAAAATTATGGAGACAGTAAAAATATTGGCGGTTGTTAAAGTTTCAGTGGGAGGAAGGGAGGGGCACATAAGTAGAGCACAGGGATTTAGAGCAACGAAACTATTCTGCCTGATACTGTAATGGAGACTACATGTCACTACACATTTGGCAAAATCAATAGCGTGTACACCACCGGAAGTGAATCTTCACATAAACTACAGGTTTTGGGTCATGATGATGGGTCAGTGTGGGTTCATCAGTTACAACATATGTACCACAAAGATGGGGGATGTTGATGAGAGGGATGGGATAGGCTGTGGTGGGGGGCAGGGGCATATGGAACTCTGTCCTTTCTGCTAAATATTGCTGTGAACCTATAACCGCTCTAAAAAAATGGTCTATTAATTAAAAAAACAAACTGATAGACTTGAGCAGCAACCTCTCTAAGCCTCATCTTCCTTTCTGTACAAAAAGGGAAATACCGTAAGATTATGACATAAGATACCCAGGGTGCTGCCTGGCACAAGCTAGGATGTTTTTCCTTGTCCTTCTTCCTTGTTGCTTAGAGTGGTCAAGTGGAAAGGCAGCCCTTTCTGGGTAAGAAGTAAGGGAAAGTGGTGAGTGATGACCCCTGGTGACCTGCGCACAGTGGCCAGGCTAGCCAGTGCCCTTTCCAGTGACCGATGTGCATCTCAAGGCATGTTTGTTTCTGGGTCTCCTCGAGGGTGGGGATGGGAGCAGGAAGCCCACGGAGGGGAGGAATGTTGTTTTTCAGCCGGCACTAGTGACTTCGTTTCCGATTCTCACAGGCGACCTGAATGCCCGTCGCATCAGGCAGGGAGAGCTGCCCAGATCTGACACTAACCCCTTGTAGAAGTGGCTGGCAGGCCCACAGGCTGAGAGGGGATGCCTGCAGGCCAGTGGGGGCTGGATGAATTTAGTGCCTGTGAATGAGGAGGGATTGGCAGTCCTTGAGACAAACTCCCTCTTTGTCCCTGAGGGGTACCTCCCAGACAAGGCCAGTGCCAGCTTTCTTCACTTCATCCCGTCCGCAGCCTCTGGCCCGACTCAGCTGTGAGGAGAGGCACAGAGGCTCCCATGTTCTAAGCCCTAAAAAGGGTCAGTTAGTTTGTGTCTTGAAGACCCACATACAAGCAACCTGCGGCCTCTGTGTCTGGAGTCATAGAGCTGACAGTTGCCAAGGCAGCAGTTTTCAAACATTTTTGACTGTAGCCTGTGTGAGAAAAAAGTTTCGCATCATGATCTAGTGACACACACAGACACACTCATGTATGCTCTTAAACAGAATTCACACATTTGAAAAAGGAAATAAAATGGACTAGACAGCTTCAGAGTGCAGTGACAGTGAATAGTGTTTTGTGAAACATTTGTTTCTGTGTGTGTGCATTCGCACACTTGTGTGTGTGTTGGGCCATGATATGAATTGTACTTCTGACTGTGGATTTGGTAACACAGATTGAGAAATACTTGTCTAGATTACTGTTTTCCCAGCCATGTAGTAAGTCTCCAGGTTGGAAAATGACAAAACGTTAATGCTTTGAAGACCCTGAAAATTTCTGCAGTAAAAGAATCGGTTGAACTTTGCTGGTTCCACTAAATGCTTATACTACTATGTCATGGAACTGATTTCACAGAACACAGACCTGGATGGACTTTGAAAAACCCTCCAGAATTTCCAGAGGGGTTTCAGCAACGGTGCAAGGAGGTATTGCTTTAAATAAAAAGAGCTACTAAATCTATTATTATATCATTCATTGTCATGTAAGATTTATTTGGGAAAAGTTTTCCTTCTAAAAATGTTGAAAACTATAGTTCTAGTCCAACTCCCTCATTTAGGATTAGGAAACTGAAGCCCAAAGAGGGAAGTGACTGACCCAAGTTCACCCATTGAGGTCATGGTAGAGCTGGAACTCAGTTTTGCTGAGCCCTTAACTGTAATCCCCTGACACCACCTCCAGAACCAGATAAACACGCCAGTGCGGAGGGTTTTGGGGGGTCTGGGGTCTGGCATCAAAGAGCCTGGCCTTGTTCCTTGTTTCCTGGTCCACTGTTGACCTTTTGACAATGGTCTGACTTCTCTGTATTTGTGCTTTCTTACATATGAGATGTTAAGTAAAGGATACTATCTTAAAACTGACATAAGATATGATGCTTCTTTGAAAAGGCAGATATTGTATAATAAATATGAGAAATTAATCTTTTTTCTAAGCCTCAAAAAGGAGATTCTATAGTTTCAGCTGCAAAGTTACCAATCCCATTGTATTGTAATTTAATGAAAACCTCTCTTGTTCAATTCTAAGAAAGTTGCTGATTGCTGTATATTTTTTTTAAAGAGAGAAGTAAGACTTGAGGAGTTCCTGTTTTTTTCCAACTAAAACCTTATTATTGTTTTCCTAGAAATGACACGCCTAGATTGTATTCAAACCAGCAAAGAATTTCTATTTCTCATTCACAGAGATTTAAAGTCAAGGTGTTTTACATCCGACAGTGTAATTACATCTGCATATAATACTGCTCATTTAGCTTCTGTTGAACAGACAATTGCTTGAATGGTGTGTGATTCCTCGGACCCCCAGATCTACTCTCCATTCCAGATGCTGACTTCTAGAACTCTCTCAGTGGCTTCCTTGCCTTTAGGCTTCGGGTTGAGTTTGACCCAAGGAGAGGCACTGGAAGGAGCTCATAGGGGAGTGGGTCTACAGTGTTTACTCCCTTGGCGGCCTCCCTTTGAGAGCAGCAGCTAGAGCCATGGGGCTCGTCCCCGTGGCCTGCCCTGTCTCTAGGCTCTGATAACCACTCTGTCCTCTGGCTTTGGCCTGGCGTAAATGTCCCCACAAGTGCTGATCCACTGTTCTTTGTGGTTTCTCTCCTCCCTGATTCCTTTATTAACTCTCCCCAAGTTACCCAGTTTGAGGGAGGCATCTGTTTTCTGCTGGGACCTTGACTGTTATGCTGTTTCATATACATTGCCTCATCATGTCACATATTTTCCTGTCTTTTTTCCGTTTTGTGTCACGACACCTGTTGAACTCCCGAAGGCTCACGTTTTTCTTTCTTTTGCATTCCTTGTGTTGAGAGGCAGCAATAGGCAGGGCTTCTTCACCCGAGGGGACTTTAAAAACTACTGATGTCTGAGCCCCACCTGGAGAATCTGATCACTGGGCCTGGCTGGGACCCAGCGTTGCATTACCAGAAACTCCACATGGGAACCACTAATGCAGGGAAGCAGGCCTGGCTCTGTAATTTGTTTCTGTGAGAACATAGGTGAGTCCTCCTTGAGCTCAGTGCCCCATCTGTAACTTGTGTGTACATGCACACATGTGTATGTGTGTAAGTATATTTAGATGCACCCATGCATGTCTGCATACACATGTATATGCACACACATATGTATAGGTATGTGTACATGTGTATGAGTGTACACATGTGTATATGTGTGGGTGCACACACACATATGCATATATATCCATATATACACCTGTGCATATGTGTCTGGTGTAGACAGACCCCTGTCTCCATGACTCTGGATCTTAAAATTGCTGTCCCTGATGGGGGTGTTAGCCTGAGGACTTTGGCTCTGCCCATATGCACCACTGCCCTCTTGTGGACATGAGCACAGCTGTGACCATGGCTGAAGTGTCACTTTATGGTCCCTGTGGCATGTTCTTATTTGTCATCCACTGTCAGGACTGAATGAGGCTTCAAGAGGTGGCTTAATCAATTGTAGGCAGGGCTACACTGACCATTTGCAGAAAATGGCCACCCCCTTTTCCCTGACATCCCTCTGCAGAGACCTCCTCTTAGTTCCTGTGCATTCTTATTTTGAGGTCATTAATTTGTTTATATGATGAGGGGAGGTGTGGATTAATTGCTTTGCAGAATAACCATAATTAAAAATATGGCAGAGCATTTAGGAAAAAATGTTAAAGGCCACAAATTAGCCCCTAGGAATCAGAGCCGCAGAGCAGAGTGGCCGGGCCCTGGAGACAAGGGAGTCAAGTTTCTGTGCCCAGCTGAGCTCATGCGAGTGCCTCACCTGCCTTCCCCTTAGACAACCTCCCCAAACCCCTTCTAATCCGTCACCTGCTAATACCCGCCCCCCCACCTGTAGCCCCCTTTTGCCCCATCTCTGAGCCTTCGCTCAGGTCCTTCCTGTGAGCTGCCTCCTGGCCTTTCTTCTACCAGACGCCCGCTCCTCTGGTCCCTTTCATTCAGCAGACTTTCACTGGTCCTTTCACACAAAAGATGGTAGTGATGCGTAAGCTGTTTTTCATCAGTGAATGTGATCTGTTGTGCATTAATTATATGTAGATATCATATTATTATTGTTGTCAGGGGTGATGTGAAAGGGAGAGTATTGTGTTTTATCAGTGTACGTTATACTGAACAACTTTTATGATTTTGGTAGGGAAGATATAAGAAAAAAGGACAATGTTGTTCCTAAAAACGTAGATGTAATTTTGACCTTTAAATTTACACAAAACAATTTTTTGTGCCATATTTGGGCACCTTTTAACAGGGATTTCAGGTCATGTGTGATCTCTACCACTGTTCCTGGGCTCCCGTGATCTGGTCAATAGGAATCCATTCACTTGGTCAATGGTGGTTTTTGTTTGAGCACCTACTCTGTGTCAGGCAATTTTTGAGGCTCTGGAGAGACAGCAAGGAAAAAAACTGTCTCATTTCTCATCAAGTCCAACTTCTATCAGGAGGTGAATGTATAGGTAGAGTCCGATAGGTGGGATCTTTATTTGCATCAACAGTTCCTCCTCGAGGCTGGGAACTGGAAACCAGCCCCCAGAGTCCTGTCTTGCACTAACTCCAACAGGTGATCTCTTTCAGATCAATTTTTGGGAATACTTTGTTATTTAACAACAACAGCTTCTGATGACTGAGTTCAGTTAGCCACTCACAACCTGGTAACTTTTCTAGTAGTTGAAGGCATGGCAAGATGAGGAGGAAAGGAGGCCACTTTCCAGGCCTGCACTAGTGCTCAGCGGGCCGCTGAACAAAGCGGTGAGTGTAAGTCACGCCGCATCACTCGGCACTGAGGCCATACAGCTGGCGGTCCACAGCTGGGGCTCCCGGCCTGACTAAAGTTCTGGTTGGCGGCACTTGTATCTGCACGACTTTGGGCTGGTCACTTAACTTCTTGGAGGCTCATTCTTGGCTGACTCCCACCACTGCCTCCCATAGAATGAGGTGATGATAATCACTTCAGAGGTTTGGCGTAATCCTTCCATGAGATTATATTCTGTGATGTATGTGTGTCTACATATGTAGTGGTTAGTACACTGAGTGCTGGGCACGAAGTTCAATAAGCGGCAGCTGTTATAACTAAGTATAATTTAGTGTTTCTTCCCTGCCTCCCAGTTTTATTGAGGGATCATTGAAAGGTAAAAATTGTATATATTTTAGGTGTACAACATGATGTTTGGATACATGTATACATTGTGAAATGATGGCTAAATTAAGCTAATTAGCATATCTGTTACCTCACACAGCTGCCATGTGTGTGCTTGCGCGCGAGCCTGTTTGTGGTGAGAACACTTTAGAGTTACCTTCTTGGCAAATTTCAAGTGTTCAATACAGTATTATTAGCTATAGTCACCATGCTGTACATTAGGTCTCCAGAATGTATTCATCTTTTAACTGAAAAACTGCTCTTTGATTAACATCTCCCTGTTTTCCCTACAACCCCACCCTTGGTAACCACCATCCTACTCTCTGTTATCATGAGTTTGACCATTTTAGATTCCACATATAAGTGAGATCATGCAATATTTGTCAGTTTCTTAATTTTCACATATTATGTGTGCTTATAATAACTAGATGAATTGCACTGAAATCAGACAATGTATTCCAAATAGTTCGACAATTGTTGAGACAAGGGAAATACGGGTTGATACTGGTGCATACAGCGGAGACACCTGACAGTCTAGGCAGGCTGCCTGGAGGAGGAGTGACTTATAAGCATAAAATTGAAAGATGAATAGGTTACAGGTAGAGTAGGTGTGTATGCCATGCATGTGTGTGTGCCACATGGCTAAAGGATCTCGGTCTTATGGGGGAGACCCTTAAGTGGACAGGACAAATTCAATGTAATGTAGTAAATGTCATGGTGGAGGGGGAAGCCTTGAGACTTGAGGAGCATGACAAAATTTAATGAATTTCCTTCATGAAGTTATGGATACATAAAGCTAAAAGGTATGCAGCAATGATTAAGCTCTGTGGTATCAGCCCTGGGTTTGAATCCTCTTTTGCCTTATAATAATTTTAGCTTGGTCTAAACACTAAACTTCTTTAAGCTTCAGTTTGTTTTTCTTTTAAATCTATACCAGGGGGATAAGAAGACCCCTGCCTGGGAGGATCAATGTGAAGTTGTCTGAGATACATCAGATACAACCAAGCAATTAGCAAAAGGCAGGTGTCAGGGCTCTGTTAGTGGGAGTGTGGTTTCGATCCCTGGGTGTGAGTTCGTAGATGTCAACATTGGGTGTCTGGCCCACAGAGGGACCCTGAGGTTATAACACCCAGGAGGCAGCAGGTGGAGAGGACTAGAACAGCCAGGAGCCCCGACCAGAAGGACCCTGCCGGTATAGCGCGCTGCAGCTGAGGCAGAACCCAGCAGGAGAGCTGGCGAGAGCCGAAAAGCCACAGGCGCAGAGCGGCTCGCCTGGATAATCTGGACCCTCCTCTCAGCCCTGCATAGGCTCAGCCGATGAACCTGACCTTCCCCGGCCTCTGTTTCCTTGAGAGAAAAATGCAGAGGGAGTTTGCATGGCAGACTGGATCTCCACCTCCCCCAGCCCTCTTCCCTGGAGAAGCAGATGGAGAAGAATTCGGGAACTTTGTCCAGCTTCAGTAGGAAAGGGCATAGAGACCAGTGGTTTCTGCCCTGATTAATAGGAGAGTGACAGCATATGCGTCACGGATTTTCTATCCTTGGAACTTGCTAGGAACCCCTAACACTTGTGTGCTTATGTTGTGTCAGATGCCCTACTAAGTGCTTTATTTGAATTATATCATGTGACTCTCTTAACAACCCTGTAGGGCAGGCTCTCACCTTCATTTCACAGATGAGGGACCTGGCACAGAGAGGTTAAGTAATTCGCTTTACGTCACGGTTTGTTGTGGCCAGGGTCTCTTCCAGCTCTCCTAGTCTATCTAGACTGAAAACTATTTGAGAGGGGGAAGGAGCCTTATCGTATTTATTTTTGAAGACCCAGGGCTTGGCAGCCTTTCAGGCCGTATTTATCGCTATGTTGAACTCAGGGGCTCCAGCTGAACATACAATTACTTGGTGGAGGTGGGGGGCTTGTTAAGCGGCTCATGCCTTGGCCTTAGATCATTTGCCTCTGAGCCTCTGAGGTTGGGGCCTGGCCCCCGGGCCTCAGTGAACCCATTGGGCTAAATATTTTGCCTCTTCGGCAAACTGCTAGTACCTCTTCTCCTCTTTCTGTTTCTTGGCACTGGGGGGTGCTGTTGGATAGTCTAAAAAGTAGTATTTCCCTCAACCCTGGAATGACACTTCTTTTTGTTTTCAAATTTGTTTTGGGTATCTCCTCTGAAGAGCTGGGCGGACAACTTAGCGAGGGGGACAATGGCCTGAGCCAGCCGTCCGGTGCCCCTTTGGATGTTAAGCGTCGTCGTTTATGTGGGGAGATGTATAAAGTGCCTGGGGAGGCTGCAGTTTCATTTTGTTTTCAGCCATCCTCCAGGAGCAGTTAGTCTGTGTTCAGAAAGAAGAGGTTTTCAAAGATTTGTGCGGGGTGTGATAAGCTGAATAATGGGTCCCCAAATGTGTCCACATCCTGATCCCCAGAGCCTGTGACTCTGTCAACTTACATGGTAAAGGGGACTTTGCAGATGTGATTCAATAGGGAGATTATACTGGGTAATCCTGGTGGACCCAGTGTAATCACAAGGGTCCTTAAAAACTGGAAGAGGGAGAAGGATAGATCAGAGAAGGTGTGAGGATGGAAGCAGGAGCCAGAGTCTGATGCTATGCTGCTGGCTTGGAAGACGGAGGAAGGTGCCGTAAGTCATGGGAGAAAGGCAGCTTGCAGAAGCTGGAAGTGGGTTTTCCCCCGGAGTTTCCAAAAGGAATACAACCATACTGGCACCTTGATTTTACCTGTTTTGGACTTCTGACTCCACATCTGTAAAATAATAACACGTGTTGTTTTAACCACTAAGACAGCAATATGAAATTAATACATGAAGAATACCTGAGATATTCCCTAGGGCAAACCCAACTGCTTGGCTACCTAATGACTATTCCTAACACCTTCCTCTCTTGCCTTTTTCCCAAGTGCTTATACTCACAGCCTCCTTTATACTCAGGGATGACCATGAGACCTAGTGAGTCACACGGAAAAGTCAGCTGAAGAAGATTTTCTTCCTGATAAAAGCAGATAAGTAATCAGTGAGAGCTCTCTCTCCCTGCCTTGGCCACCTCCTTAATTTTTTGCTTTGGAAATACACTGTGAGAATGTGATGGTTAGAGCTGCAGCAGCCCTCTTGGGATCATGAGGTAGAGTCCATGCCTCATAACCTCAACCGCTTTTAGGATTTGAAACCACTGTTAGGTCAGCCCAGTGCATACTTATGGTCATGCTTCATTTCCTAAGAAATGTCTGTAATTACTCTTTCAGTAGTCACACAATTTTCTCCAGAGAAACATATGTATCAATAATTATTTATTGAACTCCCCAGGCTGAGCATTGGGACAAAGAAGTGAATGCAGCAGTCATGTTCTGGAGGAGTTCACAGTGTATTAACAAGATCTTCTTTGATTGCAAGTGTGAGAAACCCAACTTTACAGTGGTGCTGTGAGAATTAAATGAGACAAGAAATAAATCCAAGTTACCTAGCATGGTACTTAATAATTATTAGTCTAGTACAAATATTGGCAGACTTTCAATTTAGAAAGTTCTTCCACATGTTTTGGTTTTAATCTTTATATTCACAAAGATCCTGAAAATAATAAAAGTAAAGTTGTTATTCTTAATTTTCAGATGAGGAAACAAAAACCAAGATTTTTGCTTTATTTTCTCAGTGGTATCAAAAGTCCATGGCAGGGTGAGGACTAGGCCCAGGATTTCCCAGTTTTGGCTTTAAAAATCATCTAGCTCAGACATGGCAAATAGGTTTTATTTCCTCCAGCTCCGGTCTCCTCGTAGCAATTGCCTGAAGCACTGGGTTGTGTCCTGCTTGCTGTGAAAGGGTGCTGTGATTGATTAGTAATGTCTGTAGGGGCTTTGGCCGGGTGATTGCATGTGGCACATACTCACTTATCTCTTTTGATCCCATACCTCTTCAATTAGCCAATAAAAAAATGAATCTCAGAGAGAGGACCTGATTTACCCGAGGTTCACAAGGAGCTAGGGGCAGAACTGGAACTAATGATTTTTCTCACTTACAAGACGGCTCCCAAGACCACCAATCAGACTTTTCTTTTTCCTTTTCTTTCTAACCTTGGCAGGATTTCTATTGCTTAAGTGGAAATCAGTGAGGCAGCCTAGAACACTAAGGACCATAGGATCTAATCCCAACTATGATGCTGTGGAACATTAAACAAATCAGCTAATCTTTTTGGGTGTCTGGATTAATCTGCCTTCCCTAGATATCCCCCCCTACCTCAAAGTAAATGTACGGTTTAAGCATTATGAACTAGGTGTTGCCTAGGAAATGTCAGCCAGGGTTAAAATGCAAGAGCACTGAGGCCTAGAACATGTAGAGAGTGTGACAGGTGGACCGAGTCGGTAAATGGGGCTTGCAGTGTGTTTCAAGGCTGTGTGTACTGGAGGGGAAACAGGCCTGGCTTAGATTTGTACTTTGTAAGAAATAAAACAAAAGAAGCAACCCTTTTTCCTGTCAGGTCGCAGAACTCGGGCTTGATTTTTTACATGTGACTGGGTGTTTGAAGGAATCCCATTTCTTACGGGCAGCTGGGTTGCTCTCAGGTTTTTAAGTAATTTTAAGTTCTCAGGCTGATATGGGAGCTCCGCCTGGCTTTGTAGGTCAACAGGAGCGTCCCTAGGTCTTGGGCTATGTAATTGGTTTGTAAACTAAATTACCTTGCAGGTGAGTAGTAAAACTCCCATTGTCTGAACAACTAAAATGATTTCTGTGCTTTTCAGAGAGAGGCCTGGGGGAAGAGTAGGTAGTCCATGGAAATTCTGCTTGTCAGGACAGTGAACTGGAGTGGGCTGGATAATTGAATCAGTACACTGGGTTTTCTAATGGAAATGTAATAGACCAGAAATGCAGAACTGGATCATAAAAAAGTAAGTTTTTATGGTTTAGTATTACTTTTGCCCTGAAGGTTAATAGGTCTTTTTTTTTTGTTTGTTTGAACACTCTATGGTGTTTCAGAGTTTACAAAGTCCCTTCACATATATCGCACTGTTGACTTTCCACAGCAAGGGGACAGGGGTATTTTCCTTAATTTCGGGAGGAGGAAACAGAAGGCCAGAGGGGCCAAGTGACTGGTGCAAGGTCAGGTGGCGAATCGCTGGAGAGCCTTGGACTTGAACTGGGTTCTTTGGGCATGAAACCACAGTATTTCTATCTCATGGTGAAGGCCTTTGTGGGGTGACTGTGATTTCCTGGGGTCCTGCAGGACAGGTGGAGGTCAGGGCCAGAGAAGGGACAGAAGGTGGTGGGAGCAGCCAGAGACATTGAACTTGGATTGGGCTTGTGTTGGTGCAGGGCTGGGCAGGCGGGATTTTGGAGGCAAAGAAAGCAGTAAAGCCAGGAGATTGGTCTGGTATCAGCGGCTATTTTTTGAGTTTTTACTCTGGGTCAGGCAACGTGTTATATGTATACCTTCCTTTAATTTGTGGCAAACACTGCTCTTTTTAAAATGTGGAACCTGAGTCAGAGAGGCTGAATACCTGCCCAGTCATATAGCTCAGAAAGGGACGGAGCACAGATTAAAATTCTGACGTGTTAGTCCTGAAGCCTGTGTGTCCAACCACCATGTGATGCCAGAATTGTGAGTCCGTGAGGTGTAGTATTGGGAAATAAACTTGTAAAAGTAGTCTGGAGCCAGCTGAGGAGGCTCTGAGACGCCAGATTGAGGAGCTCTGAGCACGGTCCTATGGGCAGCAGGGAGCCCCTCGATGGGAAAAAGAGCAGAAGTCTGCCCTCCTTCCTTAGTAAAACAGAAATTTACTTATAAGTCAAGTGGGCACATGCATGGCAATTGCTTTGGTGTCATTTCCAAGGCTCTCATGCTGCTTCATCCCTTCTGAAAAGGATATCACCATTTCCCCCACACCCTTCCAATTTCTTTTAAGAATAAAATAAAAACCATTTAAGAGCCTCTTTTGGCTTCATAAATTCTGGAGCCATTCTTGCCGAGAGCTTGGCGAGGATCCCGTGGGGACGTGGATGGACAGCCTTGAGCTCGGCCAACTTTTGCATCTCTCTCTCTGGCCAGCTGCTCTGTCAGGCTGTTCCCTGGGGGATGCGCTCTGCGGCACCCTCATCCTACATCATATGCCCCTAAATAAACCTTGTGGATTTAAATGCTCACACAGGACCTCTCTGGAGAGTAGAGTGTTCATGAAACAAAAACTCGAATGATGTTCATACATTTCCAGCTCATCAGTCTTGCTGACGAGGGCCCGACTTCCCTTATAGGAGGCCATCACTGATGATGGACTCCTTGCTGGCTTCTCATGTTAGCTGTGAGCGAATCTGGGAGCTTGCCTGGACCTTACACGGAGGAGTGATGTGATATGACGTGTGTGATGGAACTGGAGCGGCCTGGTTGAGATATGCCCAGATGTGTCCTTTACTGTGTAGGTGTGGTTTCATATCGGTAGACCTCTCGCCCCCCAATAAGACATAGTAGATCATATCTGCATATCGATCCATACTTTATGAGGAGTGTATACATACAGGAGTTTATTGAATTCTCACACAGCAACCCCGGGAAATAAAAGTTATCATCTGAGATTTATAGGGCAGAGCACTGAGGCTTAGAGGCTGCGTTTTAGACAAATCTCAGTGTACGATGCTCTTTTTTCACCCCATAAATGTGCAATCAGTTGAAAGCAGATTTTAAAGACTATCAAGTCAGGAGTGGGGGGAGCAAACTTTAGGGCCCCCCACAGTGTGCTGCTGAGCAGGGGGGCTATGTGCTGGTGGTCTGTCATTTGTCCTTCCAGTGCCATTCTCTTCTCTACCTCGCTCTGTGCCCTAGGAAGTTGACCCTAACGGACTGCTTCAACAGGTTCCATTGTCCTCTGGATACTGATTGGGCTCAGCCAACAGTGGGTACCAGCAGAAGATTGGGGTGGGAGGGAGATGACATCACAGGGTGTTCTCCCAGCCCACGGACCATGAGTTGCCCAAGCTCTAGGCAGTAGAGCTGCTGTAACCCCGGGGTACTGCACTGCTCTTGTTGGTTTCCTTAAACTCTGCTCACATCTTTAAGAAGAGCCCTTTTATTCACTCTCTACCCCCACTGGAGATTTAGTGCACTATCAGTACCTGGGAATGCACACAGTGCACTATACAGGTAGTGAACTGCCTTGAGATGGTCATCTGTCACATGCATTGAAGAGGGAATTGAGTGTGAATGTCTGCTGCTGGGATGGGCTGTCTCTCTCCTGGCACTCATTGGTGGATTTGAATCATCTCTCCTGTTAGACTCTTTCTCCTCCAGTTCCTGCCCAGTAGGGAGTTTTCCACGTAGTAAAATTTCCAGATAATGAAATGTCCATTTTAAGTGCTCTGAATCTGGAGAGAGTGACTCAGGGGCAAGTTTGAGTTTATTCGGGTGCCAGCGGTGCCTGCTTTGTGCCTTGTGTCCAGTGGGGGCTGTGGTGGTGCCAGCGATGGTTTCCAGGGTCCAGATGTGGTAGCAGCTATGCCCTCATCTGATTGCTCCTGCCACAACAAAGACCCTGGTTGGTGAGGTGGTTTAATTTAGAACCTGTTCAGTTCTGTACAAGTGATGGTGTTTGCGGATACCTTTGTAAAGTGGATGTGATGGCTCCCATAGCAACCCTTGGCAAAAACAGAGAAATGAAAAAACCCATGGAAAGTCCTGGGATGTATGTGGTGCTGCTCTGACATCCAGGTCAGAACCCGTGCTATCGCTGATTCTTTAAGGGAGCCAACCAACGCTAATCCTGCAGCTCTATGTTCAGATCAGGATCTGTCGTTCGTTGTCTGGCAGATGGCTATATAAAGGTCCCTAGTGCATTATTTCTCCTAGGTCTGCAGTCTTTTGCAATTGGACCTCGCTTGCTCCTCCCAACAAGGGGTGGGGTCCATTTCTCCACTCTCTGGAATCTAGGTTGGACTTGTGGCTTGCTCTGGTGTGTGAAATGCAGCAGAATTAACATGCTGAGATTTAAGAAGTCTTTTAAGAAGGTTTTGCTTTCACTTAAAGGAAGCATGTTTGCCATGCAAAGAAGTCCAGAGTATCCACAGAGAGAGGCCATGAGGAGGAAACAGACACTAGTGGAGCAGAAAGGAGTGACTTGAATTCCCGATCTTCAGAATTGGGAGCTAAGAAAATGACTGTCGTTTTATGTCAGTAAGATTTGGGGTGGTTTATTATGCAGCAGTAGGAAACTGATGTACTATCATGTTCAATTTTAGTTGACACATAGGTGATGGGGCTGAAACCCATAAATTCACAAATATTGCATAAATGTTTTTTCAATAAATACTTTGTGCATTGCCATATATTGGAAAGAGTCTGGTCTTGGATCTAGAAGGTTTGGATCCTCACCTGTGGGTGATCGTTCTGAACATGAAGTTCCCAAACAGGTGGAACAAATGCAGAGTATCAGAAGTATTAAAGGAGATAATGATTATAAAGTGCGGGAGGTTTAGTGAGCACCCAATAAATGTTGGCCATTAGTTTACTTTAATTACTGCAAAGAGTGCAGGGTCCTTGCTTTCAATACGAGTACAACTGAGCGAAGACGTAGAATTAATTCTAGGAATAAATTATGATAAATCCTAAAGTAACCATACAACAGAGTGCAGGCGAGGGAGAGAGGGATTCCTTCCATGGAGAGGAGGTGGCATTTGAAACAGCAAAAGATTTTACCAAGCCAGCATCCTAGATGAAAGGCAGTCTCCTTAATGACAGCAGCTCTTGTCACTCGGGGTGTTATGAGTTTTGCTCCATGTTTATCTTTGCAGTGTTTCCCTCTCCAAGTACACCACGCTCGCAGATTGGCGGTGGGGCAGAGCAAATGCTTCCCTATGGCTGTCCCAGAGGCTGGGTCTGGGACGAGAAGAAGGGCCAGGACCTGTCTCACCCTTTCCCCAAAGCTCTCAGTCCCCAGTACCATTGCTTCGAGTGCTAATACGGACACATCATCTCAGAGTCCAGAGCAGCTGAGGAGGGCTGGGCTCTAGCCAATCACTGAATTTTTGCCTTCATAAATCCTTCTGGGTCAGCAGTCAGTGTCTTGGATGTTATACAATGTAGTCGAGAGTGACAGCGGACCTGTACCTGGGCATGGAGTCTTCAGTGTGTCTTGAGTTATGTAGACAGGGTCTCAATCTCGGCTCCTGTAGAGTTTGCAACTTTGGCTAAGTTCCTGCACTTCTCTGTGCCCAGTGCCTTTCTCTGTAAATGGAGATAATTGTCTCTCTTTTATAGGCTCTTGTGAGGGTTATATGAGATGATACTTGGAAGAGTGTTAAACCTGTTGGCTCTCAACGAATGCACTTTCCTTTTTGTCTTCTCCTCTTGCTGTCTTTACAGATTAGATTTCCTTCAAGCAACACCCCACCCCCTCGCTTTTCTCGGTAGTGCTGAGCCCTCAGCTGGGGTTCACTCTTAGCTGCTTTTGTTGATGGGAGGAAGCAGCATCATGTTATGTGTAAAGACGGCTGGTTTGAGAAGAAGGATCTGAATTCCAATCGTGATCCAACTGTTCACTGGCTGGGTGATCTCAGGTAAATTACTCATTCTTGCTGTGCCTCTGTTTTCTAACTTGCAAAGTGGGCACCCAAATATCTGCTTTTTATAGTCCTTATGAGATTAAATGACTTAATGAATGAAACATACGCAACCTAAGGTTTACTAAAAGTATCTTTCACCCTTATCCAGAAACATCTAACCCCTGATCATGTTCCAACTTGTATTTTGGCCTATAACTCCAGTTTCTATATACCCTTAGCAGGCAATAATCAAAGAGACTGAGTTTAGTGACACCTCTAGGGTTGTGTCCTCTGGTGACTCAACTGGAAATTGGAGCCAGGTATTGAGCTAGTGTTCTGTCGCCCCTGTCCTTGAGGCTTGTTGTCTTAGCTTTCTGGAGCCAGTTTTCCCGGAGCAGATTCTGGGGTGGTGTGGGCCAAGGAAGAGCTGAATTTATGACTGTTTCATGCCCTGGGGATACAGGATAAATAAGACAGAGATTATGTCTCTGAGTAGGTCAGAGTTGAGCAGAAAAGACCAAATGATATAATTAGAGGGATTAAATTTACAGTTTGGCCTGCAGATATGCGCCCCCGTACCCCCCAAGTAGTGTCTGGAGTGCAAGTTTCTCTCTAAATCCCTCCTGCTCTTACTAAATGAAGCCCATTCCTGCTTCTCCAGTAACCTCATTAGGTTCCCTGGATACTCACTGCCGTGTGTATGGGGACGCCTGGTCCTGCTGTCTCCCAGGTCGTCACAAGAAACTTGGTTTCAAACCCTACCATCTAAGGCAGGAGGTGCCCGCCTTGCATAGGAAATGGCTTGCTTTGAGGTGGTCTGGTGGCTGCCAGGTGCTTCAAGAGGGGAGCTGGTGTAGAAGCTGCAGTGAATGGAGTTCGAAGGGACCTTTTCTTTTATTATTCTTGCTGCTATTGACCAGGTTTCTTCAAATGTGGATAATTCTCTGTCCCGAGGTTAATCTTGGTTACAAATCAAATGAACAACATCTTGCTTGGTAAACAATGGCAGGCATGGCAGAATATGACTAATGCTTACCAAAGTTTATGTCATTCTGTTCAACTCCATTTCCAGACTCCCTTGAAGCTAGATGTGGTCACATGACTAGGAATGCCTCTGGTCAATTGCATGGCATCTGAAACTGGCTCACATGTGATCCCTGCTCTCTCTTTCTTCACCCACTAGCTGTATGGAAGGGACTTCAAGGACCTACGTGGAAGAAGTCTAGGTTTCTGAATAATGCATAGAGCACCCCCAACCCCCACCAACATGCACTGGGCTATGGCATAAGGAAAAATGAACTTTTAATGCGTGAAATCGTTGATTTAGAAACTCAAGCAATTTTCTCTAAAGTGACTTGCTGCCTCCATTTCTAGATATAATAGAAACTGACCTCGTTTTAAGTGGCCCTTCCCAAAGAGTCAATTATACAAGAGACCAGGAAACTTTAATACAGTGAAATGAATGTGGTGACAGGGACATGCTGAGGCCTTGAGGACGTGGAGAAAGGTTCCTAACCAAGGCTTGGAGGCTCACTGAGGAGAGGCTCTGCAGAGCAACTCAGAGTGTGCGGTGGGGGAGGGTCAGGACAGGCAGTAAGGGGCGAGCAGGCGCCTGAGGCATCTGGGGCAGAGTAAGTGGGAGGGGCTGGGGTTCCTGGTCAGGGCCAGGTAAGGAGTCCCAGCTGAGGGAGCAACAAGAACCTCTAGGGCAAAGAGTTAAGATCTTGAGTCCTGTAAGAGCTGGCTTGGTTGGCTTGGTTTTAGGATTCAAGGCAGAGGAAGGGCATTTACAATATAACAAGAGATGAAACAAACAGAACCACCCAAGGTCTCTGAGATACTGTTGGTTGGCTGGGTGTACAGGGAAGCATTTACATGCATCTCAAGCATTATAGGTAGGAAGTGGTGAGGGAGGATGGGTTTGAGACCCATTTAAGAGACAGAACTAGAGATTTGGGGAGGGGAATGGGAAGAGCCAAATATCCAGCTTTTTGGCTCAGGTGTCTGAGTACTGCTTTTCATTCACAGAGGGGACTCTGGGGATAAGTAGTGTTTGGGGTAAATAGGAAAACGAATCTGGTTTGGGGAATCTTGAGTTTGAAGGGTCTCTGAGGCACGCAGGAAGGGAAGTCCAGCACATAGATTGCAATATAAGTCTGGGTCTCATGAGTGAGGTTGGAGCCGGAGAGGAATAACCATGAGAAGTGGGCCAAGACCAAATGTTAGTGGGTGAGCACTAACATTTATGGGATGGACAGCCAAAGAAGGGCCTACAAAGGTCTTTCTGGTACTCCCTGGCTCCCAGTAACAAGGCTTCCTTCCTGTTTAGGGCTTAACCCTGCAATGTACAGGTGATTTTCTTTATTCCCCTTAGACTAGCTCTTGGGCAAGGACCAGGCATGCCACCTTCCTGAGCCCACCCAGGCAAGGATGGCCCGCCAAGGTGAGTCCTGTTCTGCGCTAGGATTCTGCTGTCTCCGGGCTCCGTATGCAAGCTTTGGCTTCCTACCACCTCTGCCTCAGCCTCAGTCCTGGAATTGGAATTGGTGGCGAGGCATATAGCTGTAGAATTTATTATGGGCCCCATTTTCCTCCCCAGGCAGCCCACTGACAGTCTGACTCAGTCGTGAGTTCACACTTTGGGAATTTTAATAAATGCTGAACATCCCAGCCAGCCCAATTTCTCTGTTTCTGTGCCAATGGCTTCTCTAAGGTGATCCCTTCCCATTTGTCATTCTCTGTGCCAGACCTCCTCTGGCCTTTTAATTAAAGTCCTCCCACCCCAAAAGGAGAAAGCACTTGGACGGCGTGGTGAGTGCTCCTTTAAGCTAATTGACCAACATGTCTAAACATTCATGTGGTTTTACTGACAGAGTCCGACCTGGGTCAGAAACCTTTCCTTCCATGGAGCTTATTTTGTTTTTTTCTTCTTGAAACTTTTATGGAACTCTTTTTCCAGCTTGATCGGAGCCCAGATAGTCCCCTAACATGCCTAAGTCATCACAGATGACTTTCTGGCAACAAAATACCGTAGGCCTGATTCCGTGTGATAGGCTGTGGCAGGATCGGATTCAATAACAGCCACCCTGGGGATTTCTCCCACCCTCACGAAGGCATTACTTGGGCATTGATCTTCATGTCGTAATTGAAGAAGCTACAATGATCCCAGACTGGGTCTTTTAACCCCTGTAATTCCTTTCTTATCTCTAAGCCTGGTGTTCCTGAAGTGACCAGGGAGGCAGTGGTGCTACTAACCGCGAGAGGGATCTTCCACACACCCAGGTTGCCTCCTTTCCCAAGCTCCATACTCAACCAGCTGTGGCCTCACTGCTTTGTTCAGCACGTATTTATTAAGTGTTCACCATACAATAGCATTACACTTTAGCGTGGGGGTACAGTGGTGAGCAAGGAGGGAGCAGTCCCCAGAGTCCTAGAGGTCTTCCTTCGCAAGGCAGACAAGGAAATAAGCAATTACAATAGAGAGGGGTAAGTCACATTAGGGCGACGGGACTGTAGGCTTCTGTTAACCTCAGGATAAACAAAGGAATCAGTGTGACGTTAGCTTTAAATTGCAAGGGGCTAATACAAATGTTGGTAATTTATTAATATTATCAATGAATAGGTTCTAAGGAATCTACTCTCAAAGGACACGAACGGAAAGGGAGGGAAGGGCAGAGCTGCGAGTTAATGAGAGGCTCAGAGGAGGTGAAAGCAAACAGCGAGAAAGTACAGGGTAGGACAAACCAGGGCCAGTGTCTAAGGAAGTTCGTTTTCTCAAACTGTAAAGTTACTAGTCTCTGTGGTGAAAGGGAATTTCTGAACCTTTCAGAAAGGAAGCCACCAGGGCTGCCGAGCCTAATTGCCTTTTCTCTTCCTTCTAGCTGCTTCCCACCCAAGAGTCTACAGTGGAGGGAACTGGGGTCCAGAGAGGAGAAGGACCAGCCAAGATTCCAGTGAGCCAGTGACAGACCTGGACTGGAGCCTGGACCTCCTGACGTCTGCTCCAGGCTTTTTTCTCAATATACATTTTTTTCCCCTTGGTCAGGGGTGCTCTTGATTCAATAAAAATTAAATCCAAAATTAATTTCTCTTCCTTCCTTCCTTCCTTCCTTCCTTCCTTCCTTCCTTCCTCCCATCTTCCTTCCTTTCTTTTCCCACAATTTCCTTTCTAACCAAAGACATTCCATTCTATCTTCAGGCATAAGCACCACAAATACAAACTGATTGGCCACCTAGCCACGTTGCTTTCCCAGGAGGGGATATGGGCTGGGCACTGGCCTCGTGCTTGCCTTTTGGGGGCTGCAAGTGGTTATGAAAGGATCATCCCAACAATTGGGTAGTGGTCATAGTGGGGGAGGGGAGGAGCCTCCCAGCAGGCTTTACAGCAGCAGCCAGATAGGAGGTTTGCAGGGGACAGTTCAGTGATACCCAGAGTTTGCCAGCTTGGGGGCCCCATTTGTCCTAAACCCATGGGAGCCGGTCAGTGCTGAGTCTTCTCCTATAGGCTCTGCTCTGGAGTTGCCAAGGCATTCTGGCTGGGGTGCAAGTCCAGCTCCCTGGCCTCAGCTGTCTCACCTCTGTGGGTGTGGAAGGAGTCTTACAGCCTGGAATCGGCCTGGCGTTGCCTGTGTGCCTTAGGATGATGGCAACACCTAATGTTTACTGAGACTTTACAATCTGCCCAGCCTTGTTGTAAGGGCTTCACATGTCATAGTCTACTTAATCCCCCCAACACCCCTAGTAGGAGGGTACTGTTTTGAATATACATTATATGTCATACAGATAAGGAAACTGAGGCAGAGATGTGCCTCCCACAGCTAAGAAATGGCCTAGCCAGGGTCCAAACCCAGGCGACATGATTTCAGAGGCCATGTACTTAAGTATTAGGTATGCTGGGAATTTCAGCCCTCTTTCCATTGTCCCATACACCTGGGCTTTTGCCTCAGTTTCCTGATCTGTACCTTAAAACTTTAATGGAGTTTAAGGCTTTCCACATTAGTCAGGCCTCTTAATTGCATGTGTCAGAAACTCAAATTGGTTTAAGCACGTAAGGAACTGGATGGGCCTCCTTCACTGAAAAGTCCAGGGGTTGCGCTGAATTCATGCATGACTGAAATACATGCTCGAGTCAGAATTTTCCTTCTTTTTTCCATTCAGCTCTGAGCTCCTTTGCATTTGCTGCGTTCTCAGGCAGGCGCTTCCCAAGTGAGGGAGAGCTGGCTGCCAGCAGCTCCTGGCTCAAGCTCCGATAGCGGGGGCTGCCTGCCCTGGTATTAAGAGAAACCCCATACTGATTCTCAGTTTATACTAATTCCAGTCATGTGCCCAGCCTGAACCAGTTACCAGGAAAGGACCATTCCCTCTTAAGGATTTCATTGGCAGAGTCCCCTGAGTCAGGGTGAAGCCCTACTTGAATCACCTGGAGTAGTCAGAGGTTGAGATTCCTCAATGGGAAATAAGGATGCTGTAAGGACGAGGGGAAATGGATGTCGGGCAGGTGAAACCGCCAGGTGTTCCTGGTACCGCTCCAATGCCTGGGTACTGAGGTCCTACATAACCCTTGCCAGCCCCTTCTACCTAAGAACTTTGTGTTGTATTGCCCCAAACCAGCAGAGCCAACTTACCTTATTTATAGAATGCCCCCATTCAAGCCGTTCTCTCCAGACTTGGCATTTTGCCACTTTTCACAACCCGTTGTTGCGGCTCACCCATCCATCTCAGGTGTACAGGAGAGGAACAGGCTGGAGAGGAAAGAGCCTCGCAAACCAGAGTTCTGATCTCCATCTCTTTGGACTCTAGTTTCTGGGCTGTAAAATGGGGGTACCCTCGCGGGGTGGCTGTCAGGATTAGAGAACATGTGCGCTCCATTCGGATTTGGCGCCTGAGAAGTCACTCAGGCCATGTTTGTGGAAACAGTCTGTGACCAAGACTAATGGCTCCGGAGACTAGGCTTTCAACTTTAGAATCAGGCCTAATAGTAACTCCAAAGTCATGTGACGAATCCTCAAGTTAGCACGTGGATATTAAAGTTGGCTGGTTAGCAGGGTGATCCTCGTTAGCTCTTTAGAAGGGGTGCCATCAGTGTCTGTTCCAGTTTACCCAGGTTATGGTAGAGAGCACAATTCAGAAGTTCGAGGACTAACTTGGACATCAGTCAGGAAAAGAACAGCATTCTCAGGTTAGGGTACATCAAGACATTAATAAAGGAACCATTCATTGCACTATGGGAGGGTATAGGAAAATTGCGATGGATGCTGTGGAACCCAGGAGCAAAAAGCAGAGAGGTTTGCTTACCAGGCCTTGCCCTGAAGGGGGAAGGGGAGGCGGCTGGGACTGGAGCCAAGGAAGATAGGGCTGCAGGGAAGGGCCCCCACTATGGCAGCTGGTCTCGTAGGTAAGGGACTCAGTCAGTCTGCGGTGAGCAGAAAGAGAGGGATCTTGGGGAGCCAGTACCCCAACCTCTCTTTTCCTCTTATTTCCTGATCATATTTCCCATTGTTCTCATTGGTCGGAGCAGAAGCACACCCAGTGATGTAATCCATACAAGTTAGGCAGCAGGGACCCAGAGCCAAGTGCAGAAAGGTGGTGAATGGGGGAAGGGGCATCAGCTGACATATTGACATGTGACCTTGTTGTTTCCGCCTTGAGGTTATTGGAGACAGAAGCATTTATTTAGCACAGAGGAAAACATGCTAGTTTTCTTCCTTGGTATATGGTCCGTGCAGACCACTGGCTGTTCCAGACTGATGAACAATCCTGGTTAGGAGAAGGAAGGTGAACCCACTGAGGTCCAACCAAATCAGATCAAATTTTAAAAAGTGGGGTCCACATGAGTGAAGAGCCTTTTGGAGGAGGCGGGGTTAGAACTGAGGGGCTGGACATCTCTATGCCATTCTGAGTGGTCTTTAAAAGTGCGGGCTGCCTGTTTTCAAATTGTATATAACTCTGACAGCTGTGCAAGCTTGGGAGTGTTACTTAAACTTTTTCATCCGTTTCTTCATCCGTAAAATGGCAATCATCCTATTACCAGTCTGATGGGGTAATGGCGCAGATTAAATGAGTTCAAACATTCAGAGCACTTAGAGTCTAGCACGCAGGGAATGCTCAATACTTGTTAGCAAGTGCTATTATTGGCAAGAGCACGGAATGGGGAGTCTTCAGGCTTCTTTACTGGTTCTCGCTCTGCTAGGATTAGCTCTGTGACCTTGGGCAAGTCATTTTACCTTTTAGGCTGTAGTTTTCTCTAAAGTTAAGGGGTTGGATCCAAATGTTCTGAAGACCCATCGTGGTTAGAAAATTATAAATTCCGCAAGTTCCAACTTTAGCAGAGATTCTGCAAAGGCCCCCAAAGGGGAAATGTGTTTCCAGGGACCCACTGGCTCTAGCCAAAGAGAACTCAGGTTTTTTTCCTCTTAGCATCAGCTGAAGGAGTCCCCAGGAGGGGGACCTGGAAGGCTCCTCCTGCAGGACCTGTGCTCTTTGTGATGGCCTCCACCTGTAGGGGACCTCTTGGACCCCTTGGGGCAAATCGCCACCCTCAGGCCTCAAGAGGGTCTCTGAATCCTGCCTTAGGGAAGGCCCTGAGCTGACTGGGGAGATCCGGGACTGTCTCACCGCCCTTGGCAGGTTGAGATGGCCTAAGGCCATTTAATGCTCTGCGATTTCCTCCTGGGGTTTTCAACTACCATTAAGGTCTCAGATGGCCAACTCAGGGAACTTGCCTTCCAGTTCACCTTTCCTGCTTCCCCTTTGTGTGTCTTCTGTTCCTTTCTCTCCATAAAATGTAAGCCCCTTGTCAGATCTCTTTGTTGCCATTGTGGTCCTCAATCTCTGAGCTTCAGCTACTGCGGGGGCCTCGGTTCCTTGATTATGCCAAGCTCTTTGCACTTCAGGGAGTTGGCACTTGTTCCCATGCTGGGAACATATTTTCTTATCTTTTTTTCTTATTAGCTCAGTCCGACTCATCTTTTGGATCTCAGTCTAAAGCTCATTGCCTCTTCTGAGCCTCCTCCCCTGATACCGCGGTTACCAGCGATTGCAGGCTTTGAGCATGTTGCCAACGTCTATTTTCTCTGTAGGACTGTGAGGGCAGAGCTGTTTCCACCCATCGCGCTGGACTCCCTGCGCCCAGGACAGAGTCTGGCCCTCAGTCACTCTTTGAAATTAGTTGACACTTCTCCCTTTGTTTCTTCTCCTTTTCTTTCTGTCTCGTTTTTTCCTCCTGTTTTCTCTTTCTAAACAGTAAACCTGATGATGTCAGCCACCTACTAAAGATTACTTGACTTTCCCATCTTCTTGAATGAAGGTTTGATTTTCAAGGTTCCTCAGGACTGCTTCTTGCCCTCTTCCCAACCCTGTCCACCCCCATTGGCCCTTTCCCCTCCGCCCATGCCCACCCACAGTTTCCCAAATGTATTCTTTTCCTAGCTCCAGGCTTTTTGCATGGGCTTTTCAGTTTTTCAGGACTGTACCCCCTGACCAGTATTTGGGTATGCTAGCTCTTTCAGTTCAAGGCTCAAGGCTCCCTTCTCTTGAAAAATCTGCCCTTAATCTTCTGGACTGGCCATCTGCCTCTCCCTCCCTCAGAGTCCCCTGAGCCTCCTTTTTTCATGGTTCTGGTCATGCTAGGTTGGACTTAATTTTTTTACTTGTCTGTGTTCCTTACTGACTGTGAGAAGGGCCTTAAAGGATCACGCCTTTTATTTCGGGATCTCTGGTAGCCTGTGTATATTGCCTTGTACATAGTATGTACTCAGCAAAGGTTTACTGAATGATGAGTTTTGTTAATGATTGAAGTTAAGCAGGTCATGTCCGGCGTTGTATTGTGATATCACCTTTTACTCCCTGGACAGACATTGCCGTGTGCCTACATAATAGTTATTCCTTACTCCACCTTTGTGAATGTCACTCCAGCTTTGGGTTTTTAGGTGCTTAGGGGAGATGGCTCTACGCTCACACCCAGGAGGATAAGTCATGACTGGTTTAAGCCAGCCACGGCAGACTCAAATGCTTCCTCAGTAATTGGTTTGGGCATGGACACGTGAAGCATTCATATGTAGTCGGTAGGACCTGAGAGGAGGCTGATGTGGGGCGTCTGGGAAAGGATTTCATTGTTACAGGAGGGATTCACAGAAATGAATGTCCTTTTTGGGGGGCATTTAATGTGTCTTTAAGTGGCCCTTGCTGCAGCCAGCTTGTGACCATGAGGAGAGACATCAGCAGTGTGCCGAGAATGCAAAGCATGAGGATGGTAGGCACCCGAGGCTTGATAACATTTTCCTGTCCCCGAATCGGCCAAATGTAGAATTGTTCCTTACGTCCCGACTTCTGCTATGAGGGTTGACAAACCCTTAGTTGTTTAAGATATTGCATCTTAGATCAAACCTTCTCTTACTTTTAACTGAAAACATTTACTGCCTGTGTGTTCTTGGGCAAGTCACTTATTCTTGCTAAGCTTTCATTTTGTTTTTTATCCGTGAAAAGAGATGCCAGCTTTTTTGTACATCTGTGCATTGGTGATCTTGTAAAAGAAGTGAATTTACTTGGAATGAGGCCAGGGCTGTACAAATGGGATTGGCATTAACCCTCATTAAGGGACTGGCTGAAATAAAAACATTGGAGAGGGCTTGTTCTTTCTCTCCTCTTCCTTCTTTATTTTTTTGACCAGGTAATAGGTTTAAACAGCAAAAAGTATAGAATGAGGTTCTATGAAGCAGGAGGCTGGGTTTCACTCACTTGTGGGAAAGATGCCTTCTCACCAAGCTACAAAATCCAGAAGGAAACAGGAAAATTAAGCCCTGACCCATGTCACAATGTCTTTACTAGATCACTCCGGTCACATAAATTTTTATTTTTTATTCACCAGAAAGAAACTGTTACAGGATGAAAAAAGTATAGAATGACATAAGGTGATAATTTCCCACCTGCCTGTTTTTCCCATCTGCTAATTCATACTGCCCACCAGCTCTCCCTGCAAGCAGCCACCATTGCTCGTGTTTGTTTTTCTGCCCAGAGATGTTTTATGTACATACAAGCATGAAGTACACTAACATAGAGCACTATTCTCTCACTATTTTTTTTTAACTTAAAGAGCACAGTTCACCATTGTTCTGCACTTGAGTTTTTCACCAGGCAGTATATCTTGAGATTTTTCCATAATAGCACATAGTAAATTTAATTACTCCTTTTCATTTATAATATCATAATATTTCATTGTAGGGAACGTATTTTTTTTTTAAACTCAGTTTCTTATTGATTATCCTTTGGATTATTTTTACTCTTTTATTATTACGAACACTGTTATAAATAATAACCTCATAAGTCTGGTTTAACTTCAGGAAAAATATTCAGGGGTGAACTGCTGTGACAAAGGATACATGCATTTGTAGCATTCTAAAAGGTAGCCTATGAAAATACTAATTACTGAACCAGGCCCAAAGGAAAATGACATCAAAGTCCCTCTTTTCTTAACTCCAAGCCATACTTATTTCAAATATTCTGGGCCAACCCGATTACCTTTCTTTGCTCTACAAACATTTACGGTGGACACAGGGTGGATATTCTTGTGGAGCGGCCCTTTCCTGAGTGAATGAGCTAGAGGGGAGCACAAAAGCCCTTCTAGGCAGGCGATGCTATTGTCCCCAGTTCAGAGATGGGAGGCCAGCAGGATGGATTGCTCGGGAGGCGGACTTCGAGACGAGATGGGTGTGCAGGAGGCTTACAAGGGAGAGCTCTCCAGACCAGTGCCAGCCGAAGCGGGGGAAGAGGGAGATGTTAGGCTATGACACGGCCTCAGTCAAGACCTCAGCTGCCCCCATGGGGCGCTCTGGTGTGTGGACAGTTCTTCATTTGGTCCAAGTTGGGGTGAGAGGACTGGGCTTTGTATTCCTGTGTTGATGGGACCTTGGATGTGAGCATGAGCTTCGCTGAGGCAGTTTTCTTTAGCCAAGGCCGTCTCCAAAGGAGGCTGGCAGGTGTGGGTTGGCTAGGGGTAGCACTCCCAGGGCACCTGGGGCACTCAGGTCTTCATTCCTGGTAGGGCACCTGCGGGCACTTGCAGCATTGGGAACCCAGGTGTAGAGAGGTCAAAGATTGCCCCGAAGTCGCACAGCTTTAGAGGGGATTGGAACCCATGCTCTACCGTCTCCCAGGGAATCCTCATGTTTAGAATAGTGCCTGGCATTAAATAATTAGCACTTAATAAATGTTAGCTGCTCTTGTTATTATGTTATAGGTGAGAAAGCTAGATATTGGTGGAGTTAAATTGTGCTACCGATGTCACACAGCAATTAGGGAGTAGAGGTGGGGTTTTAACCCCAACTCATTAACTAGAGAATTAGTTAATATAAGCTTCATTAGAGCAGGAACTTGTTTATCACTGTTATCAATAGGGCCTAGAATGCCTGGTACATAGTAGGTGCTCAGTACAAATTTGCAGCGTTGATCAGTTAAAGCATTCATGGAGTTTGAGTGTAACTCCCCAGGCCTCTGTTCCCTCCGATGGCTGATGTCCCCTCAGAGAGGGTCTGGTCTAAGGACTCCCATTTTACAGATGAGGAAACTGAGGCTCAGTGAGGAGAACAGACTTGCCCAAGGTCACAGAGCCTCTCGGTGCCTGGTCAGGACTCTGACCTCGGTCCCTGGACTTGTGGGCCTGTGCTCTATCTCCTGTGTCAACCTGTACACCAATCGCCTGTAAGTCTTCTTCAAATGCGGATTCTGATTGGGAAAGTCCAGTGGGGCCTGAGGTTCGACATTTTTAATGAGCTCCCAGGTGGTGCCGAGACTACTGGTCGATGGACCACCGTTATGGAGGAAGGTCTTTGGGGACCAAAGACTTTTGAGAGCAGGAGGAGATCCCTCAGAGCTGAAGCAGGTTGGTGCTGCAATTTCGTGTCGAAAGGCCCAGGCCTGTTCCTCTTCCTGCCACACGTAATCCAGGTGCTGTCAACAGGCAGCAGGAACACCTGGTTGTGGGGTCACAAATTCATTCAGGCGCCCGGCTGTTCCTGACGGGCCTCCCCACTAAATCAGTCATCTGACAGAACTGGCTAGACCGCCGGGTGTGGGGCTGCGGAGCAGCTGGGCCTGGCGCTCCCAGCACGGGCGCCTGCAGCCTCGGCTGCTCAGGTGGGCCGGTGTCAGGCCTGGGTTTGAGACCTAGATCTACTGCATTTTTGCCAGGAGGGCTGGAGTGAGCTGCTTTTCCTCTCGAGCCTCAGTTCTGTCTTTGTAGAAGGACACATGTCACGTTAGATTAGAGCCTATTGTAATGACCTTGTTTTAACTTAATTATCTCTGTAAAGATCCTGTCTCCAAACATGGTCACATTCCGAGCTGCAGGGGATAGGACTTCAACTGCAGGAATTTTGGGAGGACACAATTCAGCCCACGGCAATAATGAGCAGAGAGTTACTAAGTAACTAACTGGATGATGGGCTGTGACCGGGCAAGGTAATTAAAAACTCAGGCTCTGGAGTTAGTCTGGGCTGGAGTCCTGGTTCTTATGTCTTGCAACAGTGAAAACTTTTCCAAATCGCAGACTAGGGTCTGGTACGCATTTTTCTTTAAGGAGCCAGATAGTAAATATTTGAGGCATTGCGGGTCATACATTCTCTCTTGCAACCATTTACCTCAGCGGTTGCAGCCATCCTCAGCACGAAAGCGAATGAGCATGGCTGTGTTCCAGCCAAATTTTGTTTACAGAAACAGGTTGTGGGCCAGCGCGCTGACCCCCTGAGCTTCAGCTTCCCCATCCACAAATGGGGATATTAATACTTTCCTTCTTGGGCTGTTGTTGAAGTAAATACCATAGTTAACAGCCCTTAGCTAAATTTTATGAGCTCTTAATTTGTGCCAGTTCTGTGATATTGCTGTCATTATGATTATCCTTAGTATTTTGTTGTAGCATTATAAGGAAAACATCCTGGCATTAGAGCCCTGGATTAGAAATTGGGAGATCTGAGGCTATGACTGTGTTTCTTACTTTTTATGTGGTTGGGGGTAAATGATTTGCCTTCTTTGAACTTAGTGCCTTTGTCTGTGAGACAGAGAACATCATGCCTGGCTCCAAGGCGAGAGAAGAGAGTTGGGGGCTGCAAGACCCACTCTCAGTGCCCGGTACGCCCTATCGTCACAGGAAGGGGAAGGAAGGTGCCAGATATACTGACTTTAGGTGGGTGTGGGAAGGTTTTTTTCTCAGTGTGCTGTTTGAGTGGCCTCTTGTCACCCCTTTTTATCTGACACCTTGAACCCTCTTCCTGACACTTGGCCCCACTCAGGCCCTCACTTTCGTACAACTGCTTGTGGAACGAGCATCTCCCACAGATTAGAAAGGAAATTGGCATAGGAAATGCTTTAACTGGCCAAAGTGGAAACATTTCTCAGGGCTCTCTCCAAGCGGGACAATGTCCAGGGCCATGAGGAAGAGTTTTCTCCTGGAGGCTGGGCTGGGAATCAGATAGACAAAGAGGGGACAATGTGAAGATTCCGTGTAGCACGCTTCTCCCAGCACTGGCTGCGAGACAAGTTTTGTTCACAGGTCCCTGGAGTGGAGCTGAGGACAGGGCAAGCTTGTGCGAGGGAGAAGTCGATGAAGTCACTCCGCTGTTTCTACTTCCTAATCCAAGTCCAAGGTTTAGGTCCTAGTCTCCTGAATAGAGGTTCCAAGGCAGAGGCTAAAGGGGTGGTTTTTATGAAGCCCTTTGCGAGGTTTGGGTTCCGAGCAGGGCTACTTTGGGGCCCAGCAGGCAAAGTGAGACCCAGGTTTGGGGAAGAAGGCCCCTTCTCCAGTGAGGCAGGGAAGAGGGTGCCACTCAGGGCTGCCCTGAGGACTGAGGCTGTGCCACTCTGGGAGCCCTGGGAGGGAAATGCCACGATCACTGGTAGGAGTGGCGGCAGGGGAGGAGCCCCCCCCAGAAGAGTACAAGCTGCGGCTATCCCTGAGGGGAGCACAGAGCCCCGTGTCTGAGAGGTGTCTCTGAAAAATGCAGGTGAGGGTTCTGAGCCAGTAGCATCTGAAGTGTTAATCTCACTTCGGTCCCAATAGCCTGCCGAGAGTCCTAGGGGATGTAACAGAGTCAGTCTTGATTTCAGAACTTACTGAGTGGTGGGGAGGCGTCCTGATCAGTGGCAGTGGTCTTGGGGGCCACCAGCATCTGGCAGCGGGCTGAGCTGCCAGGAGGCGCTCTGACTGGACTCTGCAGCAGGCCCGGAGAAGGGGGGCGGGCAGGGCCATGTAGACCGCCTCCAGGCTCGGGGTTGGGGGCATTCTGGCCTCAGCTGATGGGCTCGGATTCAGGGAAGGTGTGGGTCTAAAAGCAAAGACTAGGCGGGGGTACAACGGCATGTCAGGTTGTGGAGCGGTGACAAAGATTTGGTGAGGCGGCACTGTGGCCGAGCGGTTAAGCATAGGTGTGGAGCCAGGCTACCAGGGTTGGAACCTCAGCTGTGGTCCTCTTCAGCTCCACAACCCCAGGAAATTACTTAATCCGGCTGGGCACTTAGAACACGCTAAGTAGGCATAGCATAAGTGTCAGCTTTTATTACTGTTTGTTACCTTATATGCCAATGGTTATGCATTCAAGGTGGGTATAATCTAATCCTATAGTTGGCTTTCAATGGACCTGCCTGTGAGAAGATGGAGGTAAGAAGCTCAAGAAACAGGCTGCGGACAACAAAATCTGGCCTTCTGAAAGCCCTCTATTGACAAATAATAAAAATAAACATAACATTACAAGGAAGGGTAAAAGTGGGTTTATAGTTGTGAGTATGCAAAATACTCATATTCTTGTTTATTCTTGTATTAATATTTATTAATTATCATATTCTTTTTCTTTTTAAAAAATATATTTTATTGATTATGCTGTTATGGTTGTCCCATTTTTTTCTCCCCTTTATTCCCCTCTGCCCTGCACCCCACCTCCCACCAGCACTCCCCCGCCTTAGTTCATGTCCATGGGTCATACATGTAAGTTCTTTGGCTTTTCCCTTTTCTATACTATCCTTAACCTCCCCCTGTCTAGTTTGTACCTGTCGTTTATGCTTCTTATCCCCTATACATTTCTCCCCATTCTCCCCCACTCCCTGCTGATAACCCTCCATGTGATCTCCACTTCTGTGATTCTGTTCCTGTTCTAGTTGTTTGCTTAGTTTGTTTTTATTTTTCAGTTCAGTTGTTGATAGTTGTGAGTTTGTTGTCATTTTACTGTTCATAGTTTTGATCTTCTTTTTCTTAGGTTAGTCCCTTTAACATTTCATATAATAAGGGCCTGGTGATGATGAACTCCTTTAACTTTACCTTGTCTGGGAAGCACTTTATCTGCCCTTCCATTCTAAATGATAGCTTCGGCAGATAGAGTAATCTTGAATGTAGGCCATTGCCTTTGATGACTTTGAATACTTCTTTCCAGCCCCTTCTTGCCTGTAAGTTCTCTTTTGAGAAATCAGCTGATAGCCTTATGGGAACTCCTTTGTAGATAATTCTCTCCTTTTCTCTTGCTGCTTTTAAGATTCACTCCTTATCTTTAATCTTGGGTAATGTAATGATGATGTGCCTTGGTGTGTGCTTCCTTGGGTCCCACTTCTTTGGGACTCTCTGAGCTTCCTGGACTTCCTGGAAGACTATTTCCTTTGCCAGATTGGGGAAGTCCTCCTTCATTATTTTTTCAAATAAGTTTTCAATGTCTTGCTCTTCCTCTTCTCCTTCTGACACCCCTATGATTTGGATGTTGGAATGTTTAAAGTTGTCCCAGAGGTTCCTCAGCCTCTCCTCATTTTTTTGAATTCTTGTTTCTTCTTTCTTTCCTGGTTGAATGCTTATTTCTTCTTTCTGCTCCAAATCATTGATTTGAGTCCTGGTTTCCTTTCCTTCACTGTTGGTTCCCTGTGTATTTTAGTTTATTTCACTTTGCATAGCCTTCACTTTTTCTTCCATTTTGTGACCATACTCCACCATTTCTGTGAGCATCCAGATTACCAGTGTTTTGAACTCTGCATCTGTTAAGTTGGCTACCTCTTCATTGCTTAGTTCTATTTTGGGAGCTTTGATCTGTTCTTTCATTTGGGATATATATATATATATATATATATTTGTCTTGGTGTACCTATTATGTTTGAGGGTCAGACCCTTAGGTATTCACCAGAGCACTGCAAACTACATCACTGCCTTGTGGTGCTGTATGTTGGGGAGGTGTCAGAGAGGGAACAATGCTGCTTGCTTGGTTCTCACCTGGTTTTCAGTCACTTCCCCTGCTACCCACAAGCAAATTAGGCCCTTCTGGTGCTGATTCCCAGGTGGATGGGTTTGTGTGCATTCTAGGACCCGCTGGGTCTCTCCAACAAACTCTCCTGTGAGGCTGGGAGTTTCTCCCACTGCCACAACCCCCACAAGTTTTTACAGCCAGAGGTTTTGAGGCTTTAGTTTCCCACCCTGGAACCCTGGGTTGTGTGGTCTACCTCGCCCCCCAGTTGTTCCTTCCAGCTTATCTGCATGCGAATGTGGGACCGCCCGGTCTGCCAGCCACTGCCTCGCCCACCCTGTCCACTGCCTTGCTGCACGTCCTCTCTGCCCTGGCTGCCCATTTCCGCCCCTCCTACCGGTCTGGATGAATGTTTCTTCTCAAACTCCTCGGTTGTTAGACCTCCACACAGTTTGATTTTCTGGAAGTTCTGGTTGCTTTTTGTTTTTAAATTTGTTGTCCTTCTTTTGATGTGCGAGGAAGCGAAGTGTGTCTACCTATGCCTCCATCTTGGCTGAAAGCGCTCCCTGTATTTCTAACTGAGAAATACATGTATGTGCATATTGTTGTAAACATTTAAATGGTATAAAAGGCATAGTGTGAAAACCACATTTTCATCTGATTCCAGAACCCTCTCCAGTCCTTTTCCTTAGGAGGATAGTTTCTTGAAGTAGACCTTGTTTGTACAAATGTGTATGAATATATGTGTGTACAATAACCATACTATTATGCCCCTCAAATTCATTTTATTTAGCTAACATTTATTGAGTACTTATTCTTTACTAAGCACAATGCTAGTGTGGTCACAGGGGTTTTCTCATTTAGTCCTGTAACATCCTTGTGTGGTGTCTGTTACTTTGACTGTTACACAGGTAAGGAAAAGGAGGCTTGACAAGGGAAGCTACACAATCTCCCACAGCTGAAGGACTGAGGATGGGAGGAGCGGGAGTCAAATCAGGTCTGACTGACTTCCAGGGGCTACATTTCCTGCTGTTTCACGCTGCCTCTTCCCTGCTTATCGGGAAAATGCTTTCTGTGAATTTCCTAATTTGACTTCAGAAGGTCTAAAATAGGTTCTCAATGCTGACAGTTGTAATTAGGAACTCAAGAGAAAAATCTAGGGTAGAGTTAGTCACTGGGGTTCAGGATGCATTTGTGTGTCCAGTGTCCATTTATTAGTTGTCACCTGTAGAAGTTGTGCCGGTTCCCACGGAACGCATCTGGGGCTTGACCTAAGATTAGTGTGTGTGCGTGTGTGTGACATTTGAGTCAGAGAGACCTCAGAGGCAGCGACATTGTAGGTTTGCCCTTGGTAAAGACCAAAGGAAAGAGTGAAATAAACTTTGCCTGACTTACACCCCCTTATTTTCACTAATTTTTATAAAGAATCAAAGGCCTGTCCCAGAGAGAAGAGTCACCCCTGTTTAGGTAAAGGTCTAAAACAGGATAATGATGTTTACTTTGCTCCATCACTGTGAGGACTGGAGATAATAGTTCACGTTTGTGCTTCTCCAACGGGGTTGACAACACTCTGATTACACAGCCATTCGTGCCAGGGGCTTGAGAAGGCACAGAATGACTGTGATGTTCTAAACCACGGGGGCTCAGTAAATCAGAAGATACAATTGATTTTTAATTTAAAGAGAGAATGAACACACTAGTGGGGAAATATATCATAGTGGTTAAAGACTCTGTTTCCAGAGCCAGACTGTCCGGTTCTCAATTTTGGGTCCAGTACTTGCTGGCTGTGCAAACTCAGGTAAGTTACCCCACTCCCGTATACCTGTTTTCTCACCTGCATAATGGAGGTAATAACAGCTTCAGCTTCATAGGAACACCATAAACACTGAGGAAGTGATGTATGTGAAAAATTTACAACAGCATCTAAGAGCTCAATAAATGTTAGTACTATTATGTAGCAGAGAATGTAAAAATCGCATTCATTTAAAAGATAAAACAGGAGACTTCAACAAACTTTTACACTTGCTGCAGTCAGCCTCGAGCTGTATTTTTACAACTAGCTGAGTTTTCATATTCATTTTGCACATTAGAGGACACATTAGACGGCACTTTTCTGGAAAATTTTGAGAGGCGCAGTCCGTAGCACATAACTGGCGCAAAATACATTATAGTTGTCATCATCGATATTGGTAGCATCATCCCAAGGAGTGTTAGATCTGTCACGTTTGCGAGGTTGTTCACGTATTTTAAAGAGCTGACATTGTCAGTGGCAGATACTGGCGCACTCTGTTGAGCTGGACCTGTGGAGCTGTTCACAGGGCCCAGGGGAAAATTGGAGCTAGTCCATTTGAAGATTTGAGGGCTAAACATGGGGTCCGACTAGTCTCCCTGTGGATTCGTTCACCAGGTAGCTATGAACAGCTTTTGGTGACTTGAAAGAATCAAATTGACTTGGAGGACAAAAATTAGCCACCTTGAAAGAGCTACTAAAGATTTGCAGGGTACTAGATATTTGAAAAGAATGTAACCTTATTAAAACCTCTCAAGTGTAAATTAAAACAACTTGACTATATATGTATTTTTGAAATTGCTCAACATTGGGAAACTGATGCAACAGTGCTGACAATGGGAGGGTGAGGTGGGTGTTGAGTTATGCCTGAGCCTGTGAGGTTGAAATGGCATGTAATCCACATCACCCTTGAAGTGACCTTTAAGTACAGCACATGTGATTTGTGTTGTATAATTCCCTGTACTAATTGATTTAAAAAGCTTTTTGTTTTGAAAGTGTCTATCACTCACCGGAATAAACTGTGTGAGAGAAAATCTCTATAGCTATCACTTAGCTTCAAATACTACCAGTGTCTTGCTATATTTGGTTCATCTATCAATGAGCCCCCCTGCCTTTTATTTTGCTGTATTAATTTGAACCAAATCATAGACATCATGCCATTATGCCCTAAGTATTTGTCTACATTTTAAAAAGTGAAGTATTTTTTACTAAACCATGGTGCCATTATCACACCCCATAAAACGAACAATTTATTGATATCTAATAACAGCTTTCCTTTATTTTCTAAAAAGTATCGTTTTATGTTTGGTTTGTTTGATCAGGATTCCAATAATGCCCATGAGTCACACTAATTTTTATGCATAATAGAGAGTTGAGAAGCACTAAGCCAAATTAGAGGAAGAAAGGAAAGGAAAGGATTAATTATAATTGCAGCTAATCAAAATGGCTTAATGGAGGTAATGTTTTGAAACCTGCTAATGTGCTTTTCTATTTTGCTTCCTTCCTTTCTTGACCTTTGCTCTAGCTGGCTTGCGGCATCCATCATTCAGGGGGAAGATCATGATTTTTAGCAGAAGAAATGTAAAAAGAAAGAGCAAGTTAATATTCCTCCTCTGATGTGCAAAATAAAATTATCCAGCAAGAAAATAACCTCGCAAGCCAGGTGTCATCTTGAAAGAGGATTTATTTCTACACTCCTTTAATCTTCCTTTAGCTTTTCAACGATGAAACCTGGCTGACTCAGCTTATGGAATTCCCCCAGAATGTGCAAAGAAATACCCCTGTGCTCCTTTAAGCCACCTCCAAGAGTCTGCAGGGAAAGATGGTGGGTGAGATGTCTGACATTTTGGGGCCCCATGAGATAGTGAGCAGATAGAAAGAGGAAGGGGGAATGACGAGTTTAGAGATCAATTTAAAGTAGGTGTTCTCCTGGCTTTGGCCCAGAAAGTAGGGAAGAGCATGGGATAAGTGGGGCTGTCACCAAGGGCAGATTTTCATTCTGGGGTGTGATCACATCCACATAGCAGTGTGGTATGGCCAGAAAGAGGGAGGCCTCAAGGCTTAGCTTTCCTGAGCTGTGATTATTCCCAGTGATGACAGTAGGAATTTGACTGGGGAGCATTGCCAATGGGAGCCACCATGGCTGGCCAGGGCCAGGTGCTCTGGGTGAGGGCTACATGCCGGACCCCCTGGCCCAGGCAAAATCAGAATTACAACAAAAGAGAGAGAGGCTCAAACTAACGGAGGAGTCTAAATTACCAGGAAGGGATGGTGCGAGGCAGAGTCATCCAGGAGGCTCCCAGGCCCTGACCAGCAGAGGAAAACCTGGACGATAAGTTACCTTATCTAGTACAGACATAAACTGCAGCTGCAAACCCCAGTAGGTAGACCGGAGACCATGCAACCGGGCCAGGAAAGCCAGAGTAGCCACAGGAATGAATGGTTACCTTCCATGAGGTCATTTAAGCCCCACCCATCCCCCCCACACCCAGGTGTCATCTTGGAGAGGAGATAGGAGGGGAGCCAGGATGGTATGTCTGAGAGACTCAGCCTTTCCCCCCCTAGAAAATAAACATCCCTTGAAGGATCATTTGTATTATCGTGTTACACTAAGGCTCAAACTTGACTAGACACTGCAGTAATCAGGTCATCCTTTTGAATGGCTTTTGGCTATGTCCAAAAAATCCAATCTACCCTTAGGGGACAAAGATTAGCCATTACTGAAAAGCTTCTAAAAATATTCTAATTGATAAATACATAACAAAAAAAGTTAACCTCATTAATTATCCACCCAAATGTAAACTAAAAGACTACTCCATACTTTCTTCTTTGGAATTAGTAAACTTTGGAAAAAAAATACAACAGCTACATGAGTTAGGAGGAAAAAAAAGACAAAACAACGGAGCCACATGTTCTTGGTCAAGGAGGTGTGTTAGGAGTTGAATGTTGTCCCCGGTGCAACGCTAATATTTATTATGCAGTTTCTACATGCCTGGTGCTGTTTTAAGAAATTTAGGTGTGTTATCTCACTGAAACTTCACAATAACTCTATGAAACATACTCTGATTGCCCTATTTTATAGATAGGGAAATTGAGCTGCAGATAGGTTAAACACCTGGATAAGGCTGCACAGTTAGAAAATGGTAGACCCAGATTTGAATCCAAGAAGTCAGGTGTGATGGCCGTTTACCTTAACCTCTGCCTGACCATATTTGGGCACTTAAACTCTTTTGCCTTTGTGACAACTATGAGATCCTTGGTACTGATGGGGGTGGGGGCAGAGAATTGTAAGCATTTCTTGTTGTTTCTGGTGTATTTTAGCATTGAGCCTATATAACCTTAATGTGTATGGATATATTTGTTTGTTGCAAGGACTGATGTATTTGTGAAAACACCTAACAGGCTCAGCTGATGTAGGTACCCAATCAGTGTTGCCCATTGAATCCAAATCTTGCTCAACCAGTCCATTGACACATATTATTCTTTGCAGATGTCTAGAGAAGATCTTGGCCACTTGCTTCCTCTCTTTGTAAGGTGGCATTTCCTGCTGTGGCTCTTCTGAATAATATCACTCTCATGCCCTAGATTTTTTATGTCACCTTATAAGGAGGCATACTTCTGGGTAGCGGCTGCCCTTTCAACCTGAGATCTAGAATAACGCAAGTAGAGCAGGCCTGACCCAACAGCCATCCGGTTGAATGCAGATGTCTGACAGGCTGAAGCAGAGCTTCGCTGCTGGGTCTAACCTAGATCACCTGAGCCAGAGTTGATCTGCAGACTTGTAATTGTGAGAATAAATGCTTGTTGTTGAAAGCTGTTGAGCTTTGGAGTGTTTGTTATGCAGCATTATAGTAACAAGAGCTGACAAATACAAGGAACTGTGTTCTGAAGTCCACATGCAGGTTAAATAAGTGAATGATGTGACCTGCTGCTTGTGAGAAGATAAAGAGTATAACTTTAGGAAAGTAATATGGACCTGTGCTTATATCTATATCAGCACTTTATTTCTGACCCTGGAAAATAATCAGGAATATGGACAAAAGTTCATTATAATGGTATTCCTAATAGTGAACATTGGAAACAATCTTAAAGAACAAAATTAGAATCATGATCAAACAATCTATGGTTTAGCCATATGGATGGATTATTACACAGTCTGTTAGAACTAGGTTCAGTTAAGAAACACCTGAAATAGTGATTTGAGTCTGGTCGAAACTGAATTCTCTCAACAAACGCAGTCTGAGGGAAGGCAATACAAAATACAAAACTGATTCGATAGCTCAACAGTTAGAGTCACGTTCCGGCTTTCTGCTCCATCATCTTTAGAGTGAAGTTCCTTTCTTCAGGGTTCAAGATGAGAGCGGGAACACCAGCCATCACATCTGTTTCAAGCAGCACGATGGAAGAAAGACTGAAGAAGCATGTACACTCTCACTTTAAGGAGGCATCTTGGACTTCCTCACACAACACTATGATTATATCTCAATTTAATCACAACAATGTGTCCAGCCAAAAACTTGGGTTTGGCAACCACGGGAGGAAAAAGAGAATAAATATTGGGAGATACACTTAGTTATTAAAATTATAAATATGAATACCTCTAGGGCATCCTGTCTTACAATTTACTTTGTAGCTGCTATCTACTCACTTTTTGCATCTGATAAAAGATACCTACGTTCCTAGAGTTTGTTGGAGCAAAGGAGATAAGAGCGTTTCCCACGGACTAAGTGTGGGCCACTGACGAATGGGAGCTGGTGAGGGTGACGGCCCGGAGTTGGGAGCAGACTCAGTAGGTAAGAGGCAGGAAGTGAATTTATGGATTCCTAGGGGCTGCAGAAGCTGTAAGGCACAAGCCTGAGGAGAGTGCCTTATTATTATCGAGGGAAGCCTCTTCACAGGTGTGAAGCCGCTTAGAAGTAATGAAATTGTGTCTAAAGAGTGAGCTTTAAACGCTGCTAGCTGAGAGGGTTTCATAATCTATTTTATTACAGTGTCGGTCCATTAAGGTTGTGCCTGGCTTTATTATCTTGCCTTCCTTTTCTCTCTTTAGCCCTGGAGGGCCAGCAACACAGCAAGAAGGGTGAGGGAATGAAGGGGTATGCGATGGACAAGAAGGGAAGAAGGATTGTCTTTCCTCCACCTTTCCCCAACCCGGTCAGGCAAGCTTTGTGCTCGAAGCAGGCCGCTAGCTGGGGCAGGGCGGGGGGTGGGGAGTAACTAACCCTTTGAATCAAGTTTGGAGCTTTGGTTATTCCACGGGACTTTTAATAATTGAATTGAGACTACATTTGTGATTTGAAAAGACCTGCAGGACACTTAAAATAAAAATCACATCAGCGTGAGTAGAAGATTCATGACAACTGTCATAGCTTTCTTCCAGAGGGTGAGAAAGGGGGGGATTTTCCCCATTGAATTAATTTTAAGAACTATAGGAGACAACAGCTACCTCCTCTAAGTCCTAGTTGTTCATCATACCAGTTGCACAGAGGATGTTTCTTATGTGATAATATTCACCGAAGAGGCCATATACAGATTTATATATACTTGTAATGTAATATGACTCAACTATTTGACGAGAGAGAGCAAAGGAATGTGAGCAAGAGGCTTGTGTAAGAATCTGTATGTGTCAGAAGATGGAAGTGATTAGCTGTGTTAGGCAGTGAGTGTGAGAATGTGCGTGAGGGAGTCAGTGTGGGCCTGTGTCAGAGTGAACCAACAGCTGTGCAGTAAATGTGTCACTGTCAGTGCGTGCTGCGGTCTGTGTGAGTAGGGATAACTGTAATATTTCTTTCATCTTCCCTCTGTGGGTCTGGCTGAGGAGGGTACTGTCCCAGCTGCTGGGATGCGGAACAGAATGGGATAAGAGTAGTGGAAGTCCTCTCTATATCTGGACAGAAAGTTTCTTTACAGAGAGATTGGGTAGCAGCAGCAGATGCCAGGAGACAGGTGATGTGGCCTGACCTCATGACCCCTTTCCCATTGTGAGATCAAGAAAGGGGAAATGTACGTAGTGTTTGCACAAGAGATACCGGGAACCAACTGGTTATGGGATTATGGCACAAAGAGACTATGGGATTCGAAAGCTGGGAAGGCCCTGAGGAATCATCCACAGAGGACCTATTTCCTCGTGTAGAATAGGGCCTGAGGTTTAGAGGTGGAAAGTCTTTTACCTCTGAGCACACAGACTTGACCTTGAGCTCTTCAGAGGTCTCAGGGACTTGGACTAGAAAAAGGGAGAAAGCTGTGACTGGAGAGGGTTGAGAGGGTGTGTAAGAGGGACGAACTCAGGTGGTAGAGGAGGCAGTGGCTCAGTGTGTAGACATGGCACCGTGTCCACTGTCATCCATCTGGTGGGGTAGGGGTGGGGTCACAAAGGGGCTGGTGGGAACAGGGCAGCATTTCCACTGGTGACTGCAGTTGTGGGGGTCAGTGTCCAGCCCTCTGCAGCATCTGGCAGGAGTCAGAGAGAAGCTTATGGCAAGGGACAGAGGGCAAACAGGAAACTGAAGTGGCAGCCAGTGCGGCAACGGGGTGAATATGGCAGAGAAAGGTCCATCTTAGTTCCCACGGGGACACTGGGCAGCAGAATGCTCTCCAGAGTAACCCAAGGGCCGAGGCTTGGCTGGTGGAGCTCCATGACTTGTGAAACCCTCCAGGTTCTCTCTGAGTCAGGCTGGCGTTGTCCCTGAGGCAGTCGCCAGATCTTACAGCCACCCTAGCTGTACCTGAGACAGTCTCTCAGAAACCCCTTCCCTCCCATTTGATCCCAGCCTGTTCATTCCATAGCCCTTCCTCTGGTTTTGAGATTCTGGTGCCCTACTGCAGGCTGGGACACCTCTGCCGCCCCTGGAGCTGGTGTTTGTTCAGACCCATGGACTTCTCCCAGCTGGTCTCTGTTATGGTTCTGGGTTTCTGTGAGGGTCCCTCAGGGGGTGCCTCACTGGGCCAGCCTGGCTCTGCCTTGAGGAAAGGAAGCCATTTTCAACATCCCACAATTTAGTCAAGAACCAATTTTATCCAGAGGACATTTTTGAATGTGTTTAGGCCTAAATGTTTTTCCTTAAGAAATCTGAACTCAGAGCACTTTTTGGAGGCCATACTGTCCTGGGTGAGATTCCACTTCCCCAGCTTTTGCTCAAACTCGGGAAGTTCTATGAAGGGAGGTTGAAGTTCACTGTTTGATGTTGTCTCTCCTCCTCTGCTCCTGTAAGATAGGTACTCTTATCATCTCTGCATCACAAAACACCTCCGAGAGGTGAAGTGCCTTGCCCAAGGTCACAGCCTCAGCCATAGCCCGGAGTGTGATGAATGAGAGAAGTGGGTAAAGGGCCTGGCACAGTGGTGGCACAAGCAGTGGCCTGGCAAGCAGTGGTCACTATTATTCTCAGTCCGGACTGGCTCTGGGTGTGGCCTGCTGCACCACAACAGCCTCTGGGTCACTCGCCAGGCTCACGCCCTCCCTCCCCGCAGGCGCCGCTTTGCTCGTCCTTCGGCAGAACGCGATCTCTCTCCCAAGGCCAGGTTGCTCAGTAACTGTAAGCGAGTGTGTCCCTGGCTTGGGTCGCCTTGGCAACACTGCCTTTGTGGCCTCTCTAGGTTCCGGGGCTGCTGCCCTGAGCCCATGGGCTTCAGGCAAGGGGAGGCCATTTTACATAGTCCTGTGGCATGTTTTCTGGCCCCCAGCATTTTGAAAGCAAATTTCTCTATCAGCTGGCTCTTCCACATGGCAATCATTTTCATTCCAACAACTTGTTGAATATACACAACACCACCAGCACCAAGGCCAACAACATCTATCGAGTGCTTATTATGCTCCAGAAACAACAATGAGTGCAAGGGAAGGGAGGCTGATAATGACAACTGTCGAACTCTCCCTCTGGGCGAGGCACGGACCTGAGGGCTTGGTGTAAGGGCCCCTCCCCTCCTTAAGCCGCGCTGCAGGCTAGGTGCTACCCACATCCCCTTTGCTGGCAAGGAAGCTGAGGCGTAGAGAGGCTCAGTGACGGCCCGAGGATACAAAGTTGATAAATATTGGCCCACATTCAGACTTTCTGGCTTCCAAAACCTAGGCTCTTAACCTCTGTATTGACTGCCTCCTAAGGGCTCATGTGTCTAAAAAGATGGATATTTTAACATTCAGTTGTGGAAAGAAAGTCCTTTTAAGAATCATTTAGATCCAGATACAATTCCAGATTCACCATGTACTAGTGTATGAATTAATAAAACCAAAAAATGCGTCAACTATTGAGCCCTGTAACTAATGCTTTTCTAAGCACTGTATATTTCAGCAGCTCTTATTTTTTATTTTTGTAATTGGGTAAGAGAGGTATTGTTATCATTACTATTTCCTTTTTACTGAAAAAGCAACTGAAGCTCAGAGAGGTTAACTAACTCTCTTTAAGCATATCAGTCAGGGTCTCGTTAGAAGATATAAATCATACAGTAATTTGAATAAAACTTAATATGAAGAATTGTAAACTAGTTACAGAGAATATTAAGGGGTATCGACAGCCCCCTTAAGAGAATGCAGAACTAGAGAGTTAAGTTGCAGTTTATATCTGTAGGGTTGAGGCAGGGTACCTTGAAATAATAGATATATACGAGGTATGCTGTCTCCTGCCCCGAATCCTGACACAGAGCTCCTGAAGCCCTATAATTTCCTGAGTGATAGAAGACATAGGAGTGCCTTTCAGAGAGTTTTTAAATCTCTTGGAATTTTCTGGGCGTTGGAATGTCTTTTGTTCTAATGGTGCAACTTTTGGTAGGCTCCTGCACGGGGCCTGGTCGCCAGAAAGACCAAGCATGATTATAAACTTGAAACTTTCATCCCCACCCCTTATCCTGTGGGAATGGGAGAGGAGTTGGAGCTTGAGCGAATAATTGATCATGTCTATGTGATGGAACCTCCATAAAAATTCCCTAAACTATGGGGTTTGGAGAACTTCCAGGCTGATGTGCACATCCACGTACCGAGAGGATGATGCATCCCAACTCCATGGGGACAGAAGCGCCCGTGTTCAGGACCCTTCCAGATCTCATGCTATGTAGTTCTTCATTTGGTTGCTCACCTGCATCCTTATTTTGTCCTTAATTTAATTTATGTTTTAAATTTATTTTTCATTCACAGTTGACATACACTATTACATTAGTTTCAGGTTTAGCTTCAGGTATACATACAGAGTGATTATGGATGTACCAGTAAATGTAAGTAAGTGTTTCCCTGAGTTCTGTGAGCTATTAGAGCATGTTACCAAACCTCAGGGGAGGGTTGTGGGAACCTCCAACTTATAGCAGGTTGGCTGGTCAGAAGTTTAGGTGACAACCTGGGACTTGTGACTGGTGTCCGAAGTCCTAAGGCAGCCTTGTGTGGCTGAGCGCTTAACCTGTGGGTCTGTACTCACTGCAGGTAGTTAAATACCATGATTGAACTGGAGGACACTTTGTTGGTGTCTCAGAGCTGGAGGACTGGTTGGTGTGGGGATCCCCTCCATTTGGTGTCAGAAGTGTTGTGGGTTGAGGAGAGTAAGAGGTTTGCTTTTTGAAAGCAAGGAAGGAATGCATTTGGAAGAGGACCTCCACTCCTAGGATGAGATTCAGAACTCACTGGAGAAAGGGTGACTATAGTCCACTGGATGGTGGAGAGCTTTGCCCAGGTGCCACGAACAGGAAACCAGCCCCTGGGGAGCCCACAAAACCCTGGAGGGTTCTGTCTTCTGGTGTGTGACAAAGACCCCCTGAGGAGCTGCTCATGAGAGCGCTGCCGACACTTGCTGGGGAGCTGCCTCCTGGGGTGCCAGCGACACTCGCTGAGGTGTGAGCACCATTGAGATTGGGTGTCCTTTACATTCTGGTTGCTACTCACCACAGGAACAAGAGCAAAGAAACCACAGGGAACCAGGGAGAAAAGGTCCTCCTTCCTGTAGCGCCCTCTACTGACAAAACTTAAGATTATGCCAGCTGGCAAAGAAGACATGGTCACAGGGTCCAGCTCCTGCATCCCAAAGCTGGCAAAGAAGGATGAGTACAAAGCTCAGAAATGATAAATTGATAATTGGCACAGTAAGTATTATAACCCAGGTTTATGTGACGCCAGAGTCCCAATTCTTTCTTTTTTGATCTTCAGTTTTCCTAATAGAAATATTAGGAAAATAGGCCTAAAATATTAAGAAATAGGCCTAATAGGGATACTGTGTGTATTAAATAAGACAAGGTACGTATGGGTCTGGGACATTATAGAAGTTCAGTGGAAGTTAGTTGCCTACCAGCCTTTGTGTTTATAGAGTTGCAGGATCATAACACTGTAAGAGATTGAAGTCATCATGAAGCCCATTTTTCTAATTTCATGATGATAAGACTGAGGAACAGAGAGAAATAATTTATCTCAGATCTCAAGACCGATCAGGGACAGTGCAATAATTAGACCCTGGGCGTTCTGACACCTCTTTTATTTCCCTCCTGACTCAATTCTGCCACCTCGTGTTTGATATATTAATTTAGAGCAAAAGTGAGGGTGGGGTTGTTCCCTATGAAATTATTTAACATTGGCTGTCCTTGTACTCAGTTGCACAATCAGAGAACTCTTTTGTTTACAAGGAGGAAAGGTTATTTTGGCCAATTCAACTTTTCCCTTGAAGATCAATTAGTGCTTTGATTTCATTACTGAATTGGCAGCACATAACAAGTCAAGTTCATTAATAACATTAACTTTCTGACATGGAGAAGGCATAGAGCTAATATTCCATTGCCATAAAAATGTCCTTTTAGATTCCTCATTTCTATCTCCAGTTTCCTCCCGTTTCTACTGGGGGATCTGGTAACAGTATTCTAGCCAGAGTCATCTGGGCAGGCTACAGTCTCTCCCGTTCTTTTAGGACTTTCTGTTCATAGACTTCCGTGCTCATCTACATGTTCTCTTTGGGGAATTGTACCCGTAAGCATGGCCTCAGCTGCGTCCTCCAAACTAGTAATTCCCGAACCCTTTTCTTCAGGCCATGTCTCTCTGACCATGGGACCTCTCTCTCTAATGCCTCTGGGCATGTCCCCGTGCAAGTCTCCAGGCACCGCGAACTGTCCCTCTGACAACAAACTCATCTCCTTTCAGATCTGCTTCTCCTGCCTCCCTGTCTGCTGGAGCACCTCTGTCCACCAAATGCTCAGGGCAGAACATCTCCTTGAAACTCTTGTCACTTTGCAGTGTGTTTTTCGTTTTTATTCTAACTCCCTGACACAGGTCTGCCTGAGCTGGTCTGTGCTGACCCTTCTTGCTCATGCCCCTCCCAGTCTCCCTTTTACTGACTCCCTCACATCACACCTCCTCTGCCCCAAGGCCTTCATCCATGCCGTTTCCTCTGTGCGATGTACTCATCCCCATGTCCTCAGAGCCCAGAGCCTGCATGGGCTGGATGCAGCAAGGGGCTGGTTATTGTTTATCTGACCATAGAGAAGAAGGCCTAGTGTTTTAAATTAGGCATTTAAAATGAGTAAACTTAAAATAAGGTTTGGTTGGACATTATTTTGAAAATGGACAAAAATGATCATTATGCTTATTTTGTCTTATATTTAACAAAATTTAGATTGCGTTGCAATTATCCGCAAATGGCTTATGGTAAACCAAGAATGAATCAAATGTTGGTTTCTTTGGTCTAATTTTCTGATAGCATTGTATGCCAGCACAAGATGCATTGTTTGCTTGTGACTTGCAGCGTTATCAAAACAGGGTGATTGGTGTAAACTGATTTTCATTTTTATTACAAATGTTCTACTTCAAAGCACCTATTGTGTCATTATCCTTTTAGATTTTTCTTTTTTTTTTGTCTGTAATGGCTAACTGGTCTACATGCCAGATTATCACTTATCACTGACTCTGCTATGATTCGTGTAGTTTTTTTTTTTTTTTAATCCTTACCCGAGGATGTATTCATTGATTTCTTTCTAGAGAGAAAGGAAGGGAGAGAGAGAGAAAAAAAAAAATCAATGCACAAGAGAAACATTGATCAGTTGCCTCCTGTATGTGCCCAACCAGGGATCGAACCACAACCCAGGTATGTGCCCTGACTGGGAATCAAACTCACAACCTTTTGGTGTATGGAACGATGTTGCAACTAACTGAGCCACCTGGCCAGGACAATTTATGCAGTTCTTTAGCATCATTTTCACTATATTCATGACATTCAGTAACTTTGGTAAATTACAATATCACTTTGTAGGCCATTTGTAAATTCCTTGTATCATCAGATGTGGCACATTTGGTTGTGAAGGAGAGACCTTCTGTCTATCTTATCCACTTCTCTATGAGTCATAATCTTTAGTGTCAAATGTGTGTGTACGAGGGTCGGCTTGCATGAAGGTTACTTTTATAGGTGGTGAGTACATTAGTGAGTGTTTTCATGTTCAGCCTTTGCTTCCCTACATGACCTCGTAACAGTGGGAATTCTGCTAATGAATACTGAGGCCCTGAAGACACCCAATAGAAGTCTCTTTTTCAGAGCTTGCACATTTCCCATATTTATTGTCTGACATACCTTAAACCAGAACCCAGGGAGGGGGACCTTTATGAACATTTTTGTCTCCTGAATCTGATAAATGTCCCTCATGCTAAAACCTGGCCAAGAGCCTCTTGATTGTTTACAAGGGAGCCCTGGCCTGCTGGTGGGGCTCGAGCCACCCTATCTGGGGCATGGTCTTGTGGGACGAAGAACACAGCCAGTCTTGTTCTTTGCATCTTCCAGGCCATACTTTGTATAGAATAGTAGAATGTTCAACTGGGATATATTATGCTCCAACCAGCATTTATTAAGGGCTGTCTTATGCCAGGAATTTGTTCATATGTTCTGACATTTGACCCTCACAGCGTTCCTGTGAGGCTGCTGTTTTTTCATTCCCATTTCAGAGAAGGAGCTCAGAGAAAGTGACTTATTTCGCCTCGCAGCTGAGAAGTGGAGCCGGGGGCAGGCCTGTGGTTTCCTACTCTAGCTCTAGCATCTTCCCCTCAATTTACAAATGAGGCGAAGGAGGCCCAGAGATGGGAAAGGACTTGCCCAAAGGCCTCCCAGCAGGTTAGAGGAAGGGCACTAACTAACTCCTGGCACTCTGATTCCTTGTCCATCTTCTTCTGCTCCGCTTTTCTGCTTTTACTTGTTATTGTCCAGCTATTGTTTTAAGAAAGAAAAACAAATTTCATATGAAATTATTTAAAAACCTCCAGGCTCTTCCTTAGTTGCACAACCAAACGTTCCAATTTATTTACAAGCATATTTTTAAGCGTGTTTAGACTTCCAGTGATACATTTATTTCATTACTCAATTGGCAACATGCAATAACTCAAAATTCATCTGATTCATCAAACTTTCAGCACCCTTTGATACAGGGACTGTATTCTATGGAGATTTTGTTGTCCTAAAACAGCCACAAACATTGATATGTGATCAAAGAGAAATATCTGTCCAGAAGCCAGGTTTTCTGATTCCAAATCTTGTGTCCTGCCCAGGTTCATATTCTTTATTAAAGAAAGTTATGTTTTACTGATTAACATGATAGCTATAATTAGATAATATTGGATATTTGTTATGTTCCTGGTACTTTTAACTTTACTCAGCATGTATTAACTCATCTAATCCTTAGAACAATCCCATGAAGTCGACATTGTTATCATTCCTGTTTTACAAACAGGGGCATTTATATGGAGATGTATTGATAATATGAAATATTCACTTATATATTTTCCAGTCTTTTTCAAGGTTTATTTTCTACTTTTAAGCCTGTAACCATCTATTCCCCATATGATCCCTCCACGTCCAAAGTCGTTTTTATACCATGAGTCAATCTTAGTCTTGAGGTCTCAGTTAAGATACTTTGAGTGCATCCCTGATATGTGTGGCTCAGTTGGTTGGGTGTCATTCCACAAGCAAAAGGTCACCGGTTTGATTCCTGGTCAGGGCACATGCCTGGGTTGAGGATTCGGTCCCCTGTCAGGACACATATGAGAGGCAACTGATCCATGTTTCTCTCTCACATCGATGTTTCCCTTTCTTTCTTTCTCCCTTTCCCTCTCTCTAAAAATAAATAAAGAAAATCTTTAAAAAAGAAAGACACTTTGAGTGTAAGCAATAGAATGCCTGACTAACAACGGGTTAAGAAATAGGCAATTCCGGGCTGGTTCAGTGGCTCAGAAAAACCAAACCAACCTTCCCACCCCCAACCAAACCAGCCTCTTTCCACCTTTCTGGTCCTCTTTCCTCAGAGCACTAGCTGTTTTCTTCAGGCTTGTTTCCTTGTGAGTTAAGTAGGTCTACCTCAGCATTAGTCCTCAATGGCTATTTTCAAAGGCAGGGAGCCAAGGGAAGCCGGAGTGGTATCTGTCAGGAGAGACATCTTTCCCCAGAAGCTCTCCAGTAAATTCTTTCATATACATCATTGAATTGAATTATGTCATATGGCCCCTTCTAATTGTAAGAAGGGCTAGGAAGACATGAACCTCTGTGTGTACAGATGTCACCATAAAAAATGTGGGAAGAAAAATGTCTACTGGGTAGTCAAACAATAGTTTCTATCATACATGATAAGTTGTTCATTGGATAATTATCTTTATTTAATTTTTTAATTTTCAAATTGACTTTATTGGTGTGACTTTGGTTAATCAAATCATATAGGTTTCAGATGTACAATTCTATAATATATCATCTGTATAATGTATTGTGTGTTTGGATAATTATCTTTAACGTGGCCTCCAGTGGGTAATATGAGATACTTCATTTATTTAATTCTCACAAAAACGTTGGGGGTTTGTTGAGTTACGTGGTAGGAGTTCAAGCTAAATATGGTTACTTTGAGCTTTGAGACTGCATAAAACAGTGCTTGGCCCACTTGTAGTGTATCAGGATGCTGCTTTACATAACAACACCAGTTCTTGTGAGGATTTTGTATGAGTATGAGAAGCATTTCTTGCCCTTGTCCTTGTCCTATAGTTTATTTTAGCTGAAGAGTGTAGGTAGAATAAAGGGGCCACTGTATCACCTCTTCAGAACCCTGAGACTGAAATAAGTAAAATGATATTCTTTTCATAAAGTGAGATCAACAATGAGATGAGCCGCCTTGGAGATAGGATTTGTCCGAGGCCCACAGAAGGAAGAGCCTATGGGTAAAAGGGGCCTTAATATTATCCTTGGTGGAGTGGCCTGGGGACACCTCTGGGAACTTGGCCTTTACGTCATGGGAAAGTGCCCCACACATTGTTGGTCCCTCCTGGGCGCCTTCATGAAGGGAGAGCTCTCTCTGTGGGCTCATTCTCAGAAACTGCAAAGCAGATGTTCGCTTTGGGGAGGCAAATGTTTTCTCTCCTGCCTTGTTTTCGGAGATCAGCAGAAAGGATGTAAGCTCTTGTCTACTTGATTTAGAGGCCAGTTTGCTGGTAGGCCCCAGGGCTAGCATGCCCACTGCTATCCCATCTACTTCTCTCTTGGGCACAGATGTTTCTTTTGGGGACATCTGGTGGGGTGGGGACAGTGTCTCTTTTGCCCCTCTAGAGCTTGGCTCTCATTCTACGTGGTGGAGACAGCAAAATGTAGCACATTGTCTGGTAACAACCACCTTCTTATGCCTGGAACTGAACCCAGGTATGGCACCGAGAGCAGAAGGGTGCCTGGGAGGACTAGGGGCCATGTGTCTAGCACTGACCCCTCTGGCATGCATGCATGCATGCATGGAGCACCCACTCTATGCCAAGCACCATGCTAGTGGTCAGCCTGGAAGAAGAGTCACCACTTCCACGTCTAGTGCCCTTGGCTCTATTCATGGGACAAGATGAAAAGTGATTAACAAAGAGAATGTTCTACATGTGAGGCATTGGAGTGCTGTTCCATTTTATTGGTGAAGAAATGGAAGATCAAAAGGATAAAATCCATGTGCATGGCCATGCAGGGTAGGAGGCAATGAAATCACAGCTCAAATCCAAAGCAGCCTATCTCCAAATTTCACCCTCTTCTCACTTCACCCAATAAGTTCAGCTCGGAAGATGGGGCCCCACTCGTCCAATTCTCTGGCTGAGGAACTCTGAACTTACTCAAGCACACTGAAAGCCACCTAAGGTTTACATAGCAGAGATATAGTTATATTTTTAGTGTTAAGAAAATCCTTTTGAAACCCTGTATATGGGGCTTTGGAGGGTTTGATGTGAGACTGACATTCAGGAAGTCTGAAGGAGGCAGTGTTTCTAGGGCAGAGGTGATAAGGAGGAGATAGGGTCATGGGACAGAGGATACGGAATCAATATGATTTGGTGAGAACTGATAGGATATGCAGGGTGTGACTGGGAGAAAGGCACCAAGGATATATCAACCACCCGAATAGTCCTTAGAATCAGCACAGGTCTTCATTCAAATTATACTTCCTACAAATTGTATTGGTTTTTGTTATGGGCTGAATGTTTATGCCCACCCACATCCCCCAATTCCTACGTTAAAATCCAATCCGCAGTGTGATGATATTTGAAGATCAGGCCTTTGAGAAATAATTAGGTCATGAAGGTATTCAGTGCCTTTATAAAAGAGACCCCAGAGAGATCCCTTGTCCTCTCCACTATGTGAGGACTCAGTGGAAAGCCATCTATGAATCAAGAAGTGGGCTCTTATCAGACAACAAATCTGCCTGGTACCTTGATCTTGAACTTCCTAGCTCCTGGAACTGTGAGAAATAAATTTCTATTGTTTATAAGCCACTTGGTCTATGACATTTTGTTATAGCATCTTGGCTTGACTAAGGCAGCTTCCAAGCATGCGAGCCTGGTCTAGTCACTCTGACCAGCGAGTTACCATTTTATGTGGGTCTTGTTGGTGTAGGCCTTCTTTTGCTCTGCACTGCCACCACCTTCAGGGTACCGGATGGCCACATTTGTCATTTGTTTCCAACTTTACTGTATTGGTTGGGATAATACTTTCTTTCATAATGACAACAACAAACCCTGCCTCCAAACTTTGGTGGCTTAAGGTAATCAGTTTCTTTCTCTTTCACCTAATACAACAGTTCAATGTGGGCATTCCTGGTCGGTGGGTAGCTTTCCACCAGGTGGTGAATCAGGGCTGAATCCCTTTCGGTCTTGTGGATCATCCAACCTCTGGGGCCATGAAGTCCTCTGTATTCAGCCAGAAGGTGGGCAGAGGAGATGGTGGAGAAGATACACCTGATTCTTACCTGCCTTTGCTTAGGAGTGACATCTATCACTATCACATTCCGTAGTGGACACTAGCTCCTCGCAGCCACCTGGATGTTAGGGGACTGGACAACATAGTGTCTGGTTAGGCAGCTGCTTCTCATGACAACTCCACACTATGGTATGGAAAGACAAGCATGAATTTTGGTAGAGGATAGCCACCTGTGCCCTTCCACCTCCAATCTAAGACTATTTCCAGCCCTAACAGAGAGACATAAGAGGCTACACATTGAGTCTCATTTAGGGAGTTCAGGACCTGTTAGCCACATCATGTTATGAAATATAATAAAGGAGTCATGAAACACGTGAAAACCCCTATTGTGCACATTAGATTGAACTGCATTATAGGTTAAAAAAGTTGAAGGCTAGCAATGTCATACGATTCAACCTAATGTATTGGGGGAGGTGCTTCAAAACAAATTTTCTTAGAATGCTAGATCATAAGTTTGGAAAATCCTGCTTATTCTATATTTTGCTGGGGGAGTCAAACACACTTGGCCAATTCAAAGCTTTGAAAAATCTTGCATTGTTTAGTTTCTTTAATCAGTGGTTTCCTAAGTAACTGTTGTTTAATCAGTGACTTCTAGGCTAATTTGTGTATGTAACTCATTTTTCCCAAATGCCTCTTAAGCTCTCATAGACTTTGGAAACTTTGCATGGAAAACACAAAGGAATCCATTAATGAATCCTTTTATATAGCAGAAAAAAAGACTTTTCTCTACCAAAATCCATACTAAGAACATTGGTGAAAACGATAAATGTTTGTTGAGTGAATGAAAGACTTTGAACTATTTACATTACTCTGAGCCTTACGTTTTTCATCTGCAAAATTTAAATGATAAAATAAATGAGATGACCCATTTAAAGAGCACAGGAAGGGGTGCATATGTGCTCTCTTCTTCCTTCCATTAGCATCCCTGAGATTGGAGGAGGCAGCCACTTGCCACACAGAGGACACCCCATTTCAGCAGCCCCATGTGGGATTGCTTTGGTCCTGACATGCAAACATGTTGAAACCCAGCTTCATGAGCGCTCACGTGGATATTTGGGCCTGGCAGAGTTATTTTTATGTGTTCAAGGGAGAAGAAAATAAAGAGCAGCATACTCATGTTGACAGGAACTGGCTGCTTTGTGATTCTGGGCTGGAGGTGGGAGTGGGGGGTGGGCCGAGTGAGTGATCAAGCTGAAAAGTCCACATGGAATCACTTTTCCATGGTCTAATCTGGGAACTGGAACGTTCTGAGCTTGGACTAGAGTTATGGCTCTGGTTAGAGGACTGATTCACTGGGGCCAGCGTGGCCTCTGGCAGGGCCGTGGACACATCTGTCCTCCCCCTGTGCTGACCTCCCTCTGGCAGCCTCATCTCCAGGCCTGGCAGAACCCCCAGAACAGATATTTCTCCTGGCCCCCAGCAAAGCTCTTCGCTGACTTCCAAACATGTGTGGCTGCTTTGGACATCTGAGCCTGAGGCTACTCTGCGAGGGGACGCTGGCTAGGATGTGTCTTTCTCTGCCCTGCACACTTGTCACCGCTTCCAGCTGAGTGCATGTACCTGGTCCTCCTGCAGGAGCCCCACAGCCAGGGCTCTTTCCGACAGTGTGAGGAAGCAGGTCAGAGTCGTTGTCTGAGGCTCAATGCTGGGCCTGCGTCCCAGGTTGCTGCGAGGCTGGTGCCTACATGGGCCTTCTTGCCAGCAGATGAGTGTGGCACCCAGAGCCAGAAGGATCAGGTTTGCTTCTTGCCTCGGCCACCAGTGAGCCATGTAACAGATAGTCTACATTCTTTGCACTTCAGTTTCTTCATCTGTGTAATGATTCTTTGCACTTCAGTTTCTTCATCTGGATAATTATTGTTGTTTCATCTGTCATTCAACCATCACATACTCATTGAGTGCATTGTTCTGCATGCCAGGCGCTGGAGACACAAAGATGAACTACAACTGCTCCCGGCCCCAAACAGGTGGAATTGTCTACATAAAAAAGATTGCAAAAGTGAGTGCCAAGACCCAGGCGAGGCTCCAAAACATGATGAAATGGAAGTACTGGAGCTTTAAATTCGGACACATGTACGCTTGAATTCTGGCTCTCATATCGTTACTCTGATCTCGAGCAAGATGTGCTTTTTGGTCTTTAGTTCTCTCATCTGTAAAATGGGAAGGTTTAACTAGATGGTTATTTCCCCCCTAACATTCTATGATTGTACAAAGTTACCAACCTAGAAATAAAAAGGAGAAAGGAATTATTTGAATATGTCACTTGATGTCATGTAATTAAACCCAATGGGTTCGGCGGCACTTATAATTCTGCCCTGGACCTTCTATGCTAAAGAGGTTTTGAGGAGTCCTGTGCATTCTTGGGGAAAGAGCCTGAGCATTGGCATCTGGCAGATTTGGAATCTAATTCCACCTCTGCCGCTTATTGGCTGAGTCAATTTGAACCAAAATCGTTCAGTGTCTCTAGGTCTGCATTGCACATTATAAAATTCGGGGGCAAGTGTATAGTGTCCCCTGTTGCTGTAAGAATTAGAGATTGCTTCGGTAATGTGCCTGGCATAGCAGACCCTCACCAAGGGGTCCTGTGGTCCAGCAGACTGAGTTCTGGGGAGCAGGTATCGGCATCAGGGCCAGGCAGGAGCAGATCCTCCGTGTTTATTGAATGACTACCTTTCAGCACTATGCCTGTGATCTGGGCCCCAAATGAGGCTATTTCCCTGTTGCAGGTGGTATGTAAAGAAACTTTAGACCCAGACAGAGGCCTGAGATTTGGATGATATGGACCTTGCCCATTAATGACTATAACTCACTGGGCAAGTTGTGGCACCTCCCAAAACCTCAGCACCCCAATTACTACATATGCAAATTGCCCTGCCCACCTTGCTGGTTCCAACGTAGCCAAAAGAATCTGTGGCTGTGAGACTACTCTATAAACCCTAAAACACCACCCACACATAAAGGATTGCTATTGCCATCAGCAAGTTTGGTTCGAGAGGGTCATGAACCTGTTAGCATCTGGCACTTGGCCTTGGTTTGGAGGAAGATCAGATGGTTCAAATTCAGGCTTGTGGACTTCTGGGATTTCACATGCTGGGGACATCACCAGGGGATACCAGCTGACCTCCCTGTATCTCCAGGGAAGCAAATGTGCTTGGATCGTTGTCCTCATGGGCATTAATAAAGCACTTACACAACACGATCAAGACTTCCAGGACACCCTCAAGCAATGTGAACTTTTGTCCAGTGCATCATAGTTTGCACATCATCTTCACCCCTTTTATCTCAATTTTTCTACCGACTCTGGGAAATAGGTACCGCTCCTATTTTATAAGTTAGGAAAATGAAGCCTAGAGGGGCTTAGAAATGTGTAAGAAGATGCAGAGGTAGTTAGGGGCAGGACAACCCATGTGTTCTGACTCTAGGGGTGACACCCTTCCATTCCTTTACTTTCCATAAGAAAAAAAGATCTCGATATTACCTAGCAAACAGGAAGTCTGTATCTGATTTATCTTACTATTCTTCATGGGACTTAGCCTCAGTTGGAAACAAAATAGGTATTTAATATTAGAATCGTGGAATCAAAGAGTGTGGTTTGGAATCAGACAGGTCTGTGTTCAAATCCTGATCAGCCACGTATTAGCCGAGTGACCTTAGGCAATGTACTTCGATTCCCTGGTCTTCTCATTTCTAAGGTGGTGAGAGTGAACATCCTTCCCTGGGCTGTTGTGAGTGTCAGCAGGGAGAGCACATACAGTGCATCAAGGGCTGGACCTGGCACGTGTTCAGGACTTAATAAGCAGAGGGCTCTCTAGTTAACAAAAGCTTTAAAACTGACCTTTAACCCTTTCATTTGAGTGTAAAGAACAGAGAGTGATCTTGAAAACTCCTTTTTTTTTTTTTTTGCTTCCTACCCTTCTCTCTGGGACACATTTATTTTTAAGATCCATGTATGCCAAAAAGGAGGGAGATGTCGCATGAAGACAGGACAACCAGGGGGTTCTGTGTTCACTCCATTGTCATTCATTCATTCATTCCTTTTTTTCATTCATTCATTCCAGAAACATTCTCTGGAGGAAGGATATAAATGCATATTGACTACTCTGCCTGCCAGATATAATGCTTCAGTTTTCACATGTGTTATCTGATATAAAATAATAAAGAGACAAGTTAACAGTGGAAGAATTATAAACTTGATTGTCAGACAAACCTGATCTAAATGCTAGTACCATCACCTTTTTCGCAGTGGGGCTTGGAAACAATTCAGCTAACTTCTCTTAACCTGCTTCCTTATCTGTCAAGGGGGGTTAATAATCAAAGAATCATCATGAGGATGGAAAGGGATGATGTTTGTAAACCATTCCACATATGGCTTGGCACAGAGGAGGCTGTAAATAAAAATGCTGGCTCTCTTCCCTTCCTGTATCCTAGAGAACTTCTCTTTTTTTAAAGAGAAACATTATTGCCTCTCATGGCTCTCGGAACGGGGCTGTATTTGCTGAATAGGAAGCGCTCTTCTAGTGTAACACTCTTGACACTTTGATTACCTACTCTTCCAGGATGAAAGGGTAGGGTGGTGTCTTGCCCCTTCGTTTTATCAAAGCCGTCGCACTGCTGGCTGGACTTAATTCATAAGGCTGCCTCAAAGAGAACTCTGCACTGGGAAGTGCGACTGCTCTCTCCTAGGGTTTGGGCATCTGTTTTCTGTGGAGCTGGAAAGCCGGAGCTGCCGAGCTGCCACGGAAGATCACGCTGGGTCAGCCATGGGCCCCAAAGGCCTGTGCCACTCAGGGTTCCCATCTGGGGTATTGTTGCCTCTAAGAAAGAAGTATGCTGAAGCCTTAACCCCAAGTATCTCAGCACGTGATCTTATTTGGAAATAGGGTCTTTGCAGGTGTAATTAGTTAAGAGGAGGTTATACTGGAGTAGGGTAGGCCTTCAATATAATGTGACCGGTATCCTTATAAGAAGACTGTGTGAAGAGGACTTTATGTGACAACAGAGGCAGAGACTGGAAGGCTGCAGCAACAGGCCACAGGATGCCAAGGATTGCTGGCCACCACCACAAGCTAGGGAGAGGCCAGGAAGGATTTTCCCCCAGGTTTCAGGGGGAGAAGAGTGTTGCAGGCACTTTGATTTTGGACTTGAAACTGCTAGAACTGTGAGACAATAAAGTTTCATTGTTTTAAGCACTTTGTTATGGCAGCCCTAGGATGCTAAGAAGATGTTCAATGAGTAGGTATTTCATCTCTATCTTAAATGTTTAGAAGCCAGAGCCCCCAAACTTCCTCATTCTCCAGCACTGACTGTTTAGCATAGGACTTGGTAGAGGTCGTGGGTCTATCAAAGGAATGAGTGAGTGAATGGTTGTGGCTCAGAGAAGGGGTGTGAATTGCACAACGTCCCAAGGCTGTTGGAGGCAGTCTACTCTTAAACTTGTTTCTAGGTGCCTAACAACTGCTTGCTCTGCTGGGATAATTACTCAGCTGCCCGTTAGCTCCCTGGGAACAGTCCTGGGCTTTGGAATGTCTAAGCCTCAGTGTCCTCCTTTGTAGCTTTTTACCTACTCCAATAAATAAACTTCCAATAAATGTTAGCTGCTATTATCAGTATTGTTATAATAATATTCTCATATAATACATTAAGTGGTTCACATGTATTATTTCATGTAAGTCTCAGGCCTTGAGGTAAATGTTATCATTGTTCCAGCTGTTCAGATGAGGAAACCGAGGTACAGAAAGGTGAGATACATGATCTAAATCACCCAGATGGGAAAATGGTGGTGTTGGGCTGCAAACCAGCCACATGGCCTCCTGCTGCTTCTTAGGGCTCATCTCCATCTACCTTCTTTTGGACTCAGCTTTCTGGGTCTTGGAATCAGTCACTCACTGTAGGATGGGCTCAGGCCCTCTGCCTACTGACTTGCTAAAATATAACTTTTTTTGTTTTATTTAAAAAAATTTTTTTTTAAAGGGAGAGAGAAAGAGAGGGAGAGATACATCAATGTGTGGTTGCCTCTTACTTGGTCCCTCCTGGTCCCTCCTGGGGTTGCCTCTTACTTGGTCCCTCCTGGGGACCCAGACATGTGCCCTGACTGGGAATTGAACCAGCGACCCTTTGGTTCACAGGCCAATGCTCAATCCACTGAGCCATACCAGCCATGGCTAAAAATATAATTTTAATCATGATAAAATCACTACTCTCATACAAATATAAAGAGGTGTAAAAGATTTTATTTTAACTTATTAATTGATCAGGGAACTAATAAGAGGTTAAAAGCAAATTTGACTTATAGAGATTTATATTTTCTTTCATATGAAATTTGTTTTGTGATCCCTATGAGCAGGAATTATTTGCATTGTCATGAACAGAAACATTTGCATTACTGTTAGTTTTCTGTAAGTTAAGTTTTATCCCCCACAGAGTTGTAAAATACCTTAGTCAATCAAAAACAATCAAAGGGAAGCCCTGGTTGGTGTAGCTCAGTTGTTGCGTGTCATCTGTCTCACAAAACCACACGTTCGATCCCCGATCAGGGAACATGCCTGGGCTGTGCGCCTGGTCCCTGGTCACAGCGTGCGCGAGAGGCAACCAATTGATATGTCTCTCTCACATCAATGTTTCTGTCCCTCTCTTTCTTCCTCCCTTCTCCTCTTTCTAGGAACAAATAAATAAATAAATCTTAAAAAAAGATTATTTAAAAAAAATAAAAGGTATATAGAATCTGATAACAGCCCTTGGACAATGCTCAGAATTCAGTTGAAAGAACACCCAGGAATCCCTTTTGCCATTTTCAATCTTTGACAAAATTTCCCGATATTCCTTGTATGCAATGCAAAAAGGGTTTTTATTCACAAGATATATAGAACTCCAATAAATTACTAAGAAAGAGGGAACTGAATGAAATATGGGCAAAAAATGTTAAACATGCAATTCATAAAATATGTAATAAAAACGAAAAGATGCTCAACCTTATTAGTAATCAAAGAAATGCAAATTAAGACTACAATGAGATATCATTTCATACCCACCAGGTAAAATTGGTAAAAAGTCAAATGTGTGAAAGAATGTGGTCTCAGAAATTCTCATACACTGGTGATAGGAGTTAAAAATAGGTGAAATCAATTTGAACAGAAATTTGGCAACAGGTAATAATGTTGAAGGTGCATATGCCCTGTGACCAAAACAACTACCCTCAGGTGTATTTCCCAGAGAAACTCTTGTACGTGTGCGTAGAGAGACATGTAAAGATATGACCGTGGTAGCCTTACTCATAATAGCAAATCTTTGGAAATAAATACCCATGTTAGGAGATGGAAAAAATAAAGTGTGGGGTATTCCTATATATTCATACAATGGAATACTATACAGCATTAAAATGACTAAAGTTGAGTTACATGTATCAATATGGATAAATCTCATAACTATGTTGAGTGAAAGAAGATAGTTGTAGAAGAATCGGTGCAACTTGTCAAAGCTTTAAAACATGCCAAAACTGTATTATTGTTTTACAAACATATATGTGATAGAAGTGTAAAAATCTAAAAGGGAATAACATACAAATGTCAGGACAGTGGTTTCCTTTGGGATGCAGGGAAGGAAATGAGGTTAGGGAGGGCCACATTAACTGTATTTGTAGTCTTAATTTTTAATGAAAATGAGGGATATGCAGATGTTTGTTATGCTGTTTCAATACTTTTTATATCCCTGAAATAATAGTAATAACAGTAATGGTAACAATGTATTCGAATGTCATTTACCTATGTTTTAAAATAGAAAAAATAAAACTTTTCTCTCCACAGTTAGAGAATGCTGCACTTCTTTAAAGAACCTCTAAAAACCCTGATGAAAGAAACAAACACGAGCAGCTGGCCCTTTTGGAGAGTCAGCCCAGTGTATGCTTCCTTTGCTAGAATTTGGATGCTAATTTGGGTGCAGAGGAAGCCACGGAAAGGTTGTAAGCTGAGGAGTGATCTCATTTTTTGGCTTGCAAGGACTTTTGGGACTCGTTTCTTGCTCCCTTTTCCATCCTCATCTGCCTGTTCCAGCTTTGATTTTTCTTCTAGTAACTTCACACTTCTGGTAGGTTCCTAGTTACACTATGCTACTTCACACCTCAGCACAGTTGCTCAAGGGTTCCCGAGCTTGGGACATCTTTCTCCCCTTTTCTTTCTGGTTATCTCCTGCTCTTCCTTCCGGGGGCCAATGAAGGCAACATTGTTTCTCAGGAAGTTTTCCTTGCTCCGTCAGGGTGAGTTAGGTTTGCCTCTGAACTCCCTCTGATATTTGTGTCACAACCTTATTTAATCTTCGTTTAACCCCCACCAAGGTGCCTGAGTCAGAATAAATGTTTAGGAAAGGAGAAGTGCTGTTTGAGCAAGAAGGTGTGAATGGGGTGTTTGTTCACGTCTGCCCCAGCACTACTGGTTTCTGATAATGGCTCACATGCTCATGAAGTCACAGTTCAGTGTGAATTGACTCCTATGAGCCTTCCTGAGACTTGGTTAAGACCTCGGAAAAGACACTCTTGGAAAGAGGTAGGAATGAGGTAGGTGCGGGGAGGAGTGAGGTCCAGAAGGAGATCATGGCGATGCGTTCAGGCTGAAGACACTTGCAATTGCTACTCAGCAATTTGGGGACCGGGTGGAGGAGAACCCAATCTCTTTATTCCCGGCCAGTGCTGTTCCTTTTGTTTTAACTTCTATGGCTTGAGATAACAGCTGCTCTGTATCATCTTATTACAATCTTTTCCAATTCTTGAAACAGGAAATGACTCTCCAGTTCTGGGTTAGTGAAACTGAGTCAGCTGCAGCAGGTGGCTTGGAAGAACCTAAGATAAGAGGCACTGGAGAACAGACAAACCTCTGGAAAGCAATATTAAACTTGAGTAGTGTCTAAGAAAAGTTTCTGTAGTTGAACCAAGTTAAATTTGGTTCCAAAGGTCTGGTGACCCTCCTAAATGTACTCACACATCTGGATATTGGACTGAATCCCAGTAGATCTGTCCTTGAGGATCCTCTAGGGATGGACTTTTGTGCAAAAAAAGAAAGGGATGATGAATGATCACATAGATGATACTGGCCAGGTGTTCATCATTAGAAGACAGAATAAGACAGGTCATAAACAAGATAAGGCTTCCACGGCGTCAGGAAAAATGTGGATGCTTGTGCTTAATTATCTTTGAATCACAGGGCCAACCCAAGGCCTGGAACACGGCAGGTTTTCACTGCGGTTTGCTGAATGAACGGTTTTCTCTGGAGAAGTCTCATGACTGGAAAAAACCTCACCAGTCACGCCTCATATATCTGGGTTGGAAGAATGTTGGTGGCAAAATAAAAAACAAGACTTCCTGTAAGAGCTTTTGACGTCCAGCTGACCAGAAACATGCCACATCCATGTCACCAGCTGGATTAAAACTAAGGAAGGGCTCAGTAGCATGTTCAATGGTTAAGAATGAGGGGTTTTGGGGTTACGCGGGTGGCTTTCCAGCAGTGTCCAATTTAACCACCCATCTTTTCCGTAGAAATACTCCCAAACACACAGTAAGACTTAAAGTTGCAACAGTCTGGACGGAATGACTTCCATGAATAATTGGCAGGTCTGTGGGAGGAATTTTCTCTGACCACAGCATTGATGGGATGAAGTTGAGAAACGACTTACTTTGACCTCAGAAATAGAACCACAGTGCAAGGCTGGAATGTCCACCTGTGTGCCAGAATGTCTGGACTCCCATCGCTTGGGAACAGCCTTCTAAAGCAGGCGGGCTCACTTCCCGCGGTTCCCATTGTCCACTGTGGCTCCCCTCCTCTACCCGTTCAGTAACTAGTACCCCCATCATGTGCCATGCTGAAAAGCGAAGCCGACAGTGGGGAGGGCACAGGAGGAATGGCTTTAGGCACCTAGTGCTCTGGGGGAAAGTGTTTAACTGGGGTTAGGTATTTGAATTTTTATGAAGTTTTCTCTTTGAATTATTTTCATTTACTGCTGTTAAGAGCTACTATTATTTAATGCTTAAATGTTAACACAGAGTAAAGGAAGACAAATAGCGGAGTATAATGCCCAGTCTCCAAAGAAAATGGAACCAAATGACTTCTTGGTGAATAGTAGCTGGTTTGGAGTGAACTGTGTTTCCCCCAATTCATATGCTGAAGATCTAACCCCCAGTGTGATGGCACTTGGAGACGGGGCCTTTGGGAAGTAATGAGGGATTGGATGAAGTCATGAGGATGAGGATGGGGCCCTCATGATGGCATTAGTGTCCTTGTAAGAAGAGACACTGGAGAGTTTCCTCTGTCTCTTTTCTCGACTTGAGGACACGAGAAATGCAGTCATCTGCAAACCAGTAGTAGAGTCCTTGTCTTGAAAAAGAATCAGCCAGCACCTTGATCTTGGACCTCCTAGCTTCCAGGGCTGTGAGAAATACATTCCTGTTGTTTCAGCCACACGGTCTGTGGCATTTTGTCATGGAAGCTGGAGTGGACTGTGACGGTAGGGCTTACAACTCTCAAGGGCATGGCCTGTTTGATCTTCGTGGGGACTGTTTCCCTCCGAATGATGACAGGGAACATTTGCATCACACAACTTCTGTTTTCTGCGGTTCTGATCATCTGTTCATCAGGCATCATTCTGGAGGTGGATTAAGAAGCAGTGAACAGGGCTCTCTACTCCTCAGCAGTTCCATTTCCATGGTCAGAAAGTTCAAGGGTGTTAGGGTTTATACATCAGTCTCATGGGCTTGGATAGCCTAGCTCTTCCCCCACATATTGAAACATTCACCATGGAAATGAAAATCCCTGTGTGAGGCCTTATGAACGGGTCAGTTTTCCTTCCCTGTTAGTGTTCTGACCACTTTAAAAGAATGAGAGGACCACTTTGTGTTCCCTCCCTCAGCTTGCCATTCCAGTTCTGGCCAAAGGCAGACTGCACCCCAGCCAGTGATGCTGATGCTGGCGATGATGAGAAAAGGTAGGTGTTATCGACACTTTCAGGCCTGACAATTCATTTTAAACCAATGTAACTAAGGCAAACAAATCTGGGACCAAGGAAGACTTTCCGAAGAAGATAATATGTAATCACCTACTTTTTGAAAAATGGATGAGAAAAATTTTCAGGCAGAGGCATAGGCAAAGATATGGATGTTGGACCTGGCAAAGTAGATTCTGGGAACTCAGTCTGGCAGGGTTGAGGCCAAATGGAGCACCAGCTTTGGTGAGAGTGGGGAGCAGACAGTTGCTTTTTCTGGAGAGGTGATGGGCAAGGTGCTCAGGGAAGGAACCAGCAAGGTGCAGGTGTGACAGAAACACCATCTTCCACATTTGAGGAACATTTGTGGTACAGTTGTGCCAGATTCTTTCTGGGCACCTTTCCTCCATGGACATTGTTGTGGCTTAATTCTCTGGTGGGACCAGGAAATGGTTGAGCCCAATGGAACTGGACTTTGAGTAAAGCAAAAAAAAAAAAAAAAAAAAGGAAAAAAGAAAAAATCCCACTCTGCACACTGGGTTAAAGTAGACCCTGTGCTTTTCAAATTACAAGAAGAGAAGAGGTGATGTGGTGAGGAAAAAGGGGAAAGGTTGGAGAAGTAAGATTTGTTGAATGCCAACATGAGTTGAGCCCCATGGTGGTTGCCTTATCCACTTTCTATCATTTGATTCTTGGAACCTCAGTGATTTCAATACCTACATATAAATGAGGAGGTTCAGAGAAGTTATGGGTCTCATTGTCCAAGAGAGGAAGTGGTTGAAACTGGATTTGAACCAGCGATTTGTCTCACTCAATTGTCTCAGACTGTTAGATACTTCAATGGGTCTTAGTTGACATTCTTAGTTGGTAAATCAGTGTTCTGTGTGGGTACAGGTGAGTAACTTAACCTCTCTGAGCCTCAGTTTCTGAATCTGTAGATCTGGCTTCTTATTGGTTATACCCATTCGCCCCATTCTTCCCTTTGGAACCTTATAGAATTCTAATTTTTCTGAGCCAGGACAATCATTTTAAAAATATGAAAATAATGTGCTTCCTTTGAATATTCTTGTTTTTGGGCTAAAAATTCTTCTTCTAACTGCATATTTCCCCCTTGCTTTCTGATTTTTTTGGAGTCAATCATGTGATTATCCCCAAAAGATAATGATAGCTCAGATTGCATCAAAAGAATATACATTATATGAATTAAAGGAGGGGAAAAGTACCCCTAGAATCACACAGATTCAGCTCTGAGACCATGAGGTGTGAGGGAGCCAGGTGAATGAGTGTGTATTAGAAAAGGGTCTTCCATGGGACTGGTCTTGTTGACCAAAAGAAGTAGATGTAAAATCGGGTTCTCTTTGCTCCTTTAATGCCAACACTGGAAGCTTCCTCCAGAGTTTCCTTTAAAACTACATTCTGAGAGGGCACATGAAATGTCACACTGAAATCCTGGGCAGCTTCAAGGCTATGTAAGGACAACGGAGGAGTTGGAGAAATATGTGGCGGGGTGGGTGTGGGGACTCTAAGTCCTGACGGAAGATGCAGAGCTTTCCATGAACTCTCATTCAACTGTTGGGAGCAGGTCTTTCAGCTGCAAAATGGTTGACCAAGAATATCAAATGATCACCTTGAGCAAATCCTTTTCCTTCTCTGGACCTCTGTTTCCGCATTTGCCAAATGAAAGCATTGGATTAGAATCTGGAAGGCCAATTGGTTTCATCATGTAAACATGTCAACTGCATGAAGCATCATGTAGCTTTGTGAGTGATAAGCAATATTAGCACAGAAGTGACAGAAATCTAAATTGGACAACAATAAAGAAAAAGAGAATACATTGACTCATTAGCAGAGGTGCCTGCAGGAAGAACCGCCTTAGGCATAACACGTGATGTTGTTAGGGCTCTTCTTGCTCCATCCCTCAGCTCCGTCTGACTTTGGTGGGCTGCAGCTTCCATATAGGCTATCTTTATTGGGTGGGCAATATGACTGCCGGTGTCCCAGATACTCACATGCTTCCATCTTAGCCATCTGCAGGGAAACAGATCATCTTTCCAATTTACTTTGGTAGGCAGGTCGTGGGTGATTTCTGATTGGCCAGGTTTGGGTAATTCGTCCATATCCAAACCAATCAGTGTATCCAGAATGGAGGGTGTCTTGACTGACTAGTCCTGGCTCACATGCTCTCAATCTTGTGCTAGGGGGTAAAGCACCATGATTAACGGCCCCACCTAGACCTCCTAGAATGGGGAGGTACGTTCTTTCTTTCAAAGGAAACCAATGAGCTTTTCTCAGCAGAAGGGGCTGGGAAAGCCATTTGGGTAGAATAAACCGTGTAGCTAGGTGCTAACACCAGCTATATGCATGGGAGGCAGATTGGCATCAGGCAGGCCACACATTCTCCGTCACAGGATTAGATAAGGCCCTTCCAACTCTTAGATTCTATTCTTATGAGCAAATAGCTCAGAACAAATGGCACTGCCTGGAAATTCAAGAGGCTATGCATTGTACTTTCAGCATGAATAATGCAACCAAATGAATGGCAAGGCTGATCAATGTTCTTCTCCGCTCTTGGCCTCAGTTTATTCTTTCTTAAAGTAAAGGGGTTGATCTTGTCACCAGCTGTCCTTTCAAAGTGCCCTTCCTCTATGACATCCCAATCCCTTCCAGCAAGAGCCCCCTGGAATTTCACCCCACCTAGCCCTAGGCAGGACCAGCAGGACACGGCACCTGTGTCTATCAGAGGAGGCCATCTCTGAGTCTGAGTTGGCTTGCTGTGTTAGGCCGGCAGGAGTCTGGGGTAAGCCCTCTGAACCCCAGCAGGCTTCTGTCTTTGCCATGTCGACGGCATCTTTTAGTTGGATGCCAACTTTTGTTTTCTGTTTTCATTGAAAGAATAAGTCATCCCACAGAATTGAATGGAGAGCATACTTTAATAACCTATTGGACCTGGAATTAATGAAGCCTTGGACCCCTCCCCATGAAACTTTAAGGTGAATCGCTCTGCATGTCCGCCCTGAAGAAGCACGTTTGTGAATGGCACAGGGGGAAGAAGGAATCTTCTGGGTTCCAGCCTCATCCAGGCTGCTTTCTCTGTTTCAAGCCTTGCTCTCTCCTTCGATTATTTGATCGGATTTTTTCACCCATTGCAATCATTCCCCAGTTGTTGCCGGATGATTTACTGAGTGACATCTGCGTCCTGGCTCCTCATTCCTCTGAAGAATGTGGTTTTGATGAGTAAACAACAATTGCAGCTTGTTTTCGCTACTCCTGTGGGACTTGGGGTTATTGGAGTTTAGAGGTGCACCGAGACTACATAAACACCCTGGATTTATAGCCATGATTGGCGGCGCTTGCTTTGTTAGCTCATAGCACGTGCCGGGTGTAATGGTCTGATCTGGGATTGGGCAGAGGTGCCTGGGCTACTTCAACACAGACACCTGTATGAGATAAAGTTCAACTGGAGAGGGAGGCGGTTACTCATCCTCCTGGCTCAGCACACAATGACTTCATTACTGGGACATCAGCCCCAAGGTCCTGGCCAAAGCACAGTGCAGGAGAGCAATCAATATTTCAGTCCTTGCTGAGACTGCCAGCAGAAACTGAAAGGGAAGCAAGGGAAGTGGACATTTTCTAAGGGCCTAACTCCAAATCTTGTTCCAATTTACAATGTCCTAGGAAAGGCACAAACATCCTGATTCTATTAGAGAGAAGGAAACTAAGGTCAGAGAAATGAAGCCCTAGCGTGGTATCTACGCAGCTGGTAAATATCAGACCTCTTCCTGTCTCTGGTCATCTCTCAAGGCTGCACCTAAACCTCAGGGGGCAGGTGATTAGGCACCGGGCTGAAAAGAGAAGACCATGCAGATCATCCAGCCAGCCTGAAGCCACTGCTGGCTGGGAAGGCCATCACCGCAGTTCTGGATTTCTCTTAATCAGCTATAAACCGAAACAATTAGGCACCCTGAGAATGTGGCTTTGTGGGGGTAGAAGGGAGGTGAGCCTTGCCCACTGCAGGAAGGAGGACTCCTTTCTTCAGACAGCCCAGAGGGTCTTGCTCTTTCCTCTTCACACCAACAGGAGGCAGCAGGAAGCAGTAAACTAGATGTTTAGTCTTCATTCGCCAGAAAAGCCCGTTTTTGTTCCACTTCTTGGTTTGGCGCGTTGCGCGCATTCACCCACTTCTCTGGGCCTTGGTTTTCTCCTCTAACTGGGAATGATAACCCCCATCCCTCCAAAATTCCTTACCTAGTTTTGATATGATAATAAGATCGCTGATTTTAGTTTAATGTCTTCTCAAGTCTATGGTGTTTTATGCAAATTTCCTTTAAATCCTTTGTAGAAGTAGGTGGGCTATGAAAAAGCACATAAAAATAAAAAGATATGATTGTTATAAGATTTTACCTGACGGTTGTCCTGAGAAAACACTTTAAAAAAATCTTGGAATTATCAAAAAATTTTGGAACCATAATTGGATTGTGAGTGATACTCATTTACTTGAGAAATTCCTAATGATTATCTTCTATGTGCAAAGATACTTTGGACAGAATTCCTGCTCTCATTCAAGTGGGGGAGGTAGGCTTTGAGTTTAAACACATGTGCATGAGTGCACCCTTAAATTATTTAATTTCAATTATGGTAAGTGCTAAAAAGGAAGACTGACTACCCTAAGAACATAGAGCAGAAGACCTGACCCAAACAGGGAGGGCTGGAGAAAGTAATGTTGGAAATGACATCTGAAAAATGTGTGGGGGTTGGGTAGGTGAAAGGGGAGAGGAAAGACAATCCCAGGCTTTGGGAATAGCAGGTGCAAAGGTCCTGAGTTGCATGGGTAACAAGAAAGGTCAGTGCACACGGGATAGTCATGGTTTTTCTCTCTGTGAGGAAAAGCAATCACTGAAATATTAGGCAGATCAAAAGTATAGAATTTCATTTTTTAGTACTTATTCTAGTTCTAAATCAACACGGTCAGCTTTAGGATCATAAAAATGTATTTGGTGTAATTTTCTGTGCTCATATGATGATAATATTTAGTGTAAGAATAATGAGATAGTGGAAAAACTCATTTTCAGGAACAATTATTTAAAAACTATATCCTCGAAATTGAGTTTGCTCCTTTAATTTTCCATTTTCCGCCTTGATGTCTGACCTTGACCTCACGACCTGGTCCCAATGTATTCTTCTAGACTTGTTTCCTTTATTCTCTTTCTTGCACTGTTCACTGTTCTACACAGCCAGGCTCCTCCCTGTTCCCCCCAAGCCCTGCCCCTCCCTGCTCCCACATGTTGGCTCTGATCGCTCTCCCAGCCCTCTTGCCTGTCTCCTCCTCCAGAATAAGATCCTAGTCATCCTTCAGACCCACATGAAATGCTGCCTCCTCCTCGAAGCCAAAGCAGAATGACTGCTGCACCATGATGTTCCCCAAGCATCCTCCCTGTGGCCAGTTTATTTTAGTGAGTACACTCTGTGCCTCCCATCAAGGCTATTGCCTCTCATTAGACTGTGAGTTCTTTCAGGACACAGACTGCATTAACTTAATCTTTGTGTCCCCCTTCAAGACAGTACAGTGTAGAGCGCACTGTCATGCATGTCACATTCAATAGGTGTTTCATCCTAATTGAATTCAGAGGATGACCAAGAAATTTTAAAGTTGTAGAATTGATAAGGAATTTCTTCAAAAGGACATTTTTCACTTAAAAATAAGATTGGTTGATTTTATTTGTACTAGAAAATGTGGACCACAATCTAGTTGTCTAATAGGGTTTGCATATGTGAATTAAGCTAAATATATGTAATGGGATATTATGCAACCATTAAACATGATGTAGAAACATACTTGTTGATGAAGAACTATGTCCACTCTCTACTGACGAGTGAAAAAGGAGGTTATAAGCTTATATGTATTTTATATCCCTTTTATCGTGTGATGCAGTGTTGAGGGGGTCTGGTGGGGACTCCATCCTTTCCTCCCCTTCAGATGACTTGATGTGTATAGTGTGTCCTGAGAAGAGAGCCATGGGTGGGGCTTGGAGTGGGAGGGGTGGAAGGACGCTGTATGTCCCTGGGAGATGCCCCATCGTGGGGGAAGGGACCTGAGGCTCACTCTCAGATTAGGAGCAGATTAATTGTTCCAGACATAGAATAGTTCTCTTATTTGTGTCTCATCCAGCTACTAGAGGGTCAGTCAAACCCAGAGATGGGAAGGGCTGTGTATTTAAATGCTGGGAAGACCCCACTGGGAGAGTAGATATGGGGAAGGTATTTCTCCCGTGAGGAGGCAGGACTGTCCATGTGACCCATGAAAGTGGCAGTGATCGAGAGTCGGAGTGACAAACTAGAATTGCTGTAGGGGAGCTAGGGTAGTCCAGCCAGCGCAGATGAGCTCGAGAGCAGCCTGAGCTGGGGGCCAGCTGCACGGGAGGAGCCGCAGGGCAGCCATGAGGCGGCCTGGAGGTGAGCAGTGACAGAGGCACAGGTGAATACTTGAACTGCCTTGGCAGTGTGTGTGGGAACCCCCACTAAAGATATCCAGGGACACTGGGGGCAGAAACCTTGGAAAGGGAGCCGGGGGCTTGGTGACAGGCAGGTAGAAGCCATCAAGTCAGTGATATAACCACTCATCCTACCTCAGGGGAGCCCACCAGCTGGTGAGAAGCAGAGGATATTTGTTCAACAAGCTATATATGCACAAAGGAAAGCCTGGAAATATAGCCCTCAAGGTATTACCAATGGCAGTCCCTGGGTGGACGGGTATTTTTTATTGTCTTCTTTTTTGGTATCTCTGTACTTTCTGGTTTTTCTGAAAGGAATATGTATTGCTCTTATTGCAAGAAAAAATATTCTAATAGAAGTTATTAAAAAAAATCAAATTACAGAACACATGTTGCCTGGGGCATGCTCAGGAAGGAGCATGGCCGTTTTAAACTAAGTGGTTGCCAAAGAACAAAATGTTACAGGTGATCCACACTGACGATTCCCTCCTCTCGATCCCAAGGTCAGAGAATCCCCCTGCATGTGGCTAAGCCCCCTGTAGCATGCTTGCACGGGCAGCTATACCATTCATTCAGCCGTCATTAACTGCGCACTCTCACTTTCTGCACGGTCCAGCCAGCATCCACGTCACTAGCTCCTTTAGAGGAGCCGCTGATGCTCTCCTCATTCTGGCTTGGCCCTGCCCAGTTCTTGAACCTTGTCCAACAAGGATAGGGAGGACATGGGTGGGTGGGGCAGTGTAAGCCATGTGGCCACAGTCCCAATTTTTGATGTGCAGTGGTGAGGCCTGGGGAGGCAGGTGCTCAAGAAGTCACTGTTTTTATCATTGCCCTCAGCGCATCATCACTCATTCTTGGTTCTTTGTGTTCATCCCTTCATTTCCTGTCAGAGCTCAAAGCCTCTTCGAGTCTCAGCTTGTTTGGTAAGAACCGTGACAGCCTGCCAAACTCCTGCAGCCCTGTCCATCCTGGGTCATCTCCCTGCTACCCTCTGTCCATGGGGTGGCCACAGTACCTAGAGCTTGGTGCTACCATGGGTCAAACTCAAGTGTCCTTTGAACTGGGACTCTTATTACTGTGCTCGGACCTCTAGATGGGACCCTGCCCGTCCTGACACCTGCCAGATTCTACACTGATTTTACTATACCATAGGCAGGGTGAAGTGGACAGGACACTCCTAGGTCTGGCCCAGAAAGCCCTATTTGGCCTGCTCCCTGCTTTCCTCCCTGAGCTCACCCAGTACGTTTTCCCTCTCATTTCCTGCACTTGAGAAACGTTGACCTTCTTTTTGTTCCTTGAACCTACTAAGTTTGTTTCTACCCCAGGGCCTTTACTGTCATTTGCTGTTCAAGCTGCCAGGGTCCCTTCACCTGCGGCCTTCCCCCCACCCCCCCACCATCGTTGGGTCTCATTTCAAAGTCACTGCCACAGGGAGGCCTTCCCTGGCCACTACCAAGGATGCCCCTCCAGACGCTCTCTTAACCAGGGGTAGGCAAACTTTTTCTGCACAAGTCTGGATAGTAAATATTGCAGGCTTTGTGGGACACAAGCCATCTCTGTTGCATATTCTCCTTTGTTTTCTTTATAACCCTTTGCAAATGTATAAACTGTTCTTAGCTTGCAGTTCCATGCCAAGACACAGTGTGGGTGAGATTAGCCGCTGGCTGTATTTTAGTAACTTTTGCTCTTGGTGATCAATCACCCTGTTTTATTTGCTTCATAATTTATCACCATCTGGAGTTATCTTGTGCATTTATGAACTTGATATTGTTGGTCTCTCCCACTAGAAGGTGGAAAATGTGTTTGAGTTGTAGTGCTGGTATCTGGTACCATGCCTGGCACATAGCAGGCCTTCAATACATCTTCACTGGATAAATAAATAAGTGAATAAATATGTGAATGAATAGGTTCCAGAGGCCCATGAATTTGGGTCTGACTCCATGTTTAGGCAAATCATTAAACACTCTAATGCTCAATTTAGCCTTGGTAAAAAGATGGTAACAAAAGCTCTCCTCATTGTTTGGGTGATGAGTTGAGAGGACACTGACAAAGTACCTGGCCAGGAGAAAGTTCTCATTAAACATTAGCTTCCTTCTGCTTGACCCCTTTGACAGGTCTTCCCCTGTAGCAACAGTATCTCTAACCCACTTTGTCGAGGCCTCAGTCTGCATAGTCCCTCCTCCCTCACCTTCCCATTGGTTCACCCCCATCCAGGTCCCGGCAAACCTTGTGACAGAATCTATCCAAGTATGACAAACATCTTGGAGCAGCAAACTGAGTGTCAGACAGCTGCATGAAGCTGGGATGAAGGCCATTGGGGTGATCGATGGAAGCTGAGAACAGGGCTGTCCCTGTGGGTATGCGGATCCCCTCAGATTTAGAGGACAGACCCCAGGTCCACGCCTCCCTGGACAGGCCTGGCTCTGCTCTGTAATTCCACTGACTCTGAGGAGCAAGATGGGAGGAGACAGCGTAGCCAGTACAAAACTTCCATTCCCCCCACTCAGGGCTTCTTGCCTTCTGTGCTCCAAGGAACTGGAAGAAGATCCCTGAAGTGTGTGTCCTGCCTTGCTGTAGCCCCTTGAAGAGTCTTGGAGAAATCCAGTAACCCTGGAGTGTCAGAGCTGCAAGAACCCTTGCGAAGCCCTCAGGCAGCCTCATGGCCTCTCCTCCCTTTTTTCTCCACCATTACCCCATCCAACCTTGTTTGCTTTCTCCCAGTGGATCTGGCCTCTCTGCAGCTGTGATGGTCCCGCCAGTCCATTCTCTTCCCACTACCAGAGTCTCCTTTACATCTATCAGGCCAGTCTGTAAAGTCCCTGCCCTCTGATGGATCCCCACTGTCTCTGGGCGAAGTCTAAATCCTCAGTCTGTTCTGTGATGCCATCCATAATCTGGGACCCAGGTACTTTTACTACCCACCTGTCACTCACCTCCCTCTGTAGTGGGCAGTTAGGCATGAGCAGAGTGGCAACAACAAGCCAGGTGCAGAGGGTTACCAGGGTGGAGAGTCTCAGGTGCCCAGCAACGGGCAAAACTATAAGCCGTTACATGACCCTCCCCTAACATTAACTCCTGGAAGATGGCACCTAGGCCTCAGGTGTGTTTAAGCTCCAGAAGCAGAGAGGCAGCAAGATCAGACCGAGTGACGCCATGGCTGACAGCAGGACCGGCAACACTGACTAAGAACCCCCTGCCCTGGTGCTGACCAATTGGGAGACCATGACCCTGAGAAGACACACCTGGAAGGCTGATGGCTAGTCTATGGTGACCCTCCCCGAGACCCCCAGATAAAAGCCCTCAGGACGGCGGACCCTACAGGCTCTCTTTTATGGAGCACGCCTGCGCCTTCCTCCAGAGCCTGCCCCAACCTCTCCTCCCTCTTTTGTCTCTCAGGGCACGTATATCGCTCGCTCTCTCCTAAGCTCCAAGGGCCCTTCTTTTGCTGATACTTGTTTCCTGAGCCCATTTCTTCTATGGCTTACTTCTACCTCTGTGATTTCTAACTAAACTTTCTCTTATCATTTGAGTCGTGGCCCTGGATTCTTCTCTTAGCCAGAACTCAAGAACTGAGGTTGCTGAGCCGAGGTTAGCGCCTGGTGCCATTTAACCTGTCGCTAACACCTTCCCTGTCCCACTGCTCTTCCCTGGGCTCCTCCTTGTTACCGGCTTCACGCCCGGCTGGATCAGATGCCACCTCTCCTGTAAGATCACCCTGCCCTTCCCTCTTTCCCTCCTTCAGGGCCATGCAGCCCTCTCACCAGGCCTCTAGAGCAGCTTTTGAGCGTAGCTCTAACTCATGTTATAAATAGATAATGCTTATCAGCTGTTTACCACGTGCCAGTGCTCATGCTACCCTAAATGCTTTAAGGTTAACGTGGGGGCTCACAGCCACCTTCCAAGGTAGGTGATTATTATACTACTTTATAGATTAAAAAAAAAAAAAAGAGAGGCTATGATGTGAAGTAACTTGCCTGAAGCCACACAGCTAGTGAATGGCGGAGCTTTGGACTCGGACTCGGAGTGTAACTACAGAGGCCACGGCTAACGCACTGAGGTCATGAAGCCCCTGCCCATGAGAGACCCATCTGTGAAAGCAGTACCAGGAGACATGCATAGCACTGTAGTCAGCACGGAGCCTGGTACCGAACAGGGGCTCAGCGTCCGCTTACTCTCACAATGAACTAATGAGCCATAATGATATTGTTCATAACACCTGATCCACCCAGGAGTGAAACAGGTCCCAGAGAAAAAACAAGTCATTCCAAGTCATGTAACATGCTCATTCTAGTGCCCAGGTACCCTTTTCCCCTTGTTTTGGAAAAATGTGTTTCAGTACTGGAAGTATACCCTGCTTCTGGGGCCGGCAAGTCACTGGCAGTGCCCCAAATTCATGTGTGCTTAGTCCTTTCTCCTCCCTCACTGGCACCGTGGGCTGGACGCTGCCTCTTCACAGTCCTCACAAAGGAGACGGACAGTGTCTGCTGAGCAGGGTGGTCTCTGTGGACCTTTTGGTAAGCTAGCATTTGTGAGTATCCAGAGTTGAAAATGCTTTTATTTGCTGTAGATTCCATGTGAGTGTCTTTTATAATGGATCATACCTGGATCTCCGAGTGTAAACCTGATAAACTCTCTCCCTCTCAAGAACCTTCAGCGGTTCCCCAGTACCCCCTGAGTTAAGCTCAAACCCCTGATCTTGGCTTTCAGGACCTTTCCCAATCTGGGTCATGCTTATTTTCCCACTGCACCCATTCATGTCTTTGACATCCCTGTCAACTGGCATCCCTGTGCTGGAGGACGTAGTAGGGCAAGGTATAAGTGTTACAGACCTTGCAGTCCCACACCTCTATCCCATCTTTGTCTTACCTGCTTACCTGTGTGACTTTGGATTCATTACTCCAAAACCCTAGCTGTTTCCAGGAAAACAAGCCATATCTCAGATCTCCTATTCGTCCCCCGAGATGGTAGAGGGGTATGAAGAGGGTCAGGGTCTGCTGGAGGAAGGGAGGAAGGAAGGGAGGGGGGAGGGAGAGAGAAAGAACCCTGCGCAGTGATGGGACATATTAGGGTCTTTGAAATTTGGTCCTCTTTACCCGTCTTTCCTTGTATGGTACAATGGTTTGGATTCTGTTAAATGAATTCTGTTTAGGTGACTTCCCAGTGCCAGTGAAGAGGTCCAGAGGCAGTTAATTTAGGTGGAGTCAAAGTTCTGTTCATGAGAGTCATGAGTTCCATTTCGGCGGTTCCTAGGGACGCCTTTGTCGAAGGACGCTCTCTCTTCTTGCGGTCAGCTCAGGGTGCCAAGAGCTTTTGGGGGTCCATGGTCAATCTCACCAGAGCACAAGCTGTAGCCTCTGCCTACAGGAAGGGCTGGAGGAGAGGGACATGGGGCTCCCAGCAGGTATGCTGTGGTCTCTTAGTGAATATAATTTTCACAGGACAGATGTTTTCTGCTGGCGGAAAAAGAAATAATAACTGTTCTGGGACCCCCCACTTCCATGGCTGGAGGGTCGCCAGCACTAAATCAACAG